>CALSBV010012213.1:11798692-11819592 GCA_943590825.1 Bovichtus diacanthus
CTTTCGGTGGTGGACACTGGTCAGCATGGGCACCCTGACCGGTCTGCGGCTACACAGCCCCATCATACGCAACAAACTGCGATGCACTGTGTGTTCTGACAGAACCACCATTAATGGTGGTTTTCCAAAGAGGAAAAAGCCTCCATACAAGGTACTCAATACAATTGTAAGTGGTTTTATTTTGCTTATATTCTTTCTTTTGTGAATATTAATATTGGAGACACATGCAATGTGTTTAGGTTCTTTATAACCAAACCAACTGAATCTGTATGTGCACTTTAAGACTTACTATTATAACACCATTACAGAATACAATACCCATCCCAGGTGTTTGATATTCTCAGTGCTGGGTGTTTCTGTTATTTTGGAAAATACTGCTTCAGGTTTTTTTGTAATTTATTTTGAATGTGATGAGCCTGAAAGCTATTTGTGTGGACCTTACTATATTTATTTTTTTAATGTCAAACACATGTTCTCTCTATTGAAAGTCTCACTGTTGTATTGACACACATCTTATCAATATTGGGCCTATTTTTGGGCTTTCACTAACGCTATGTAAGAAACGCTATGGGAAAGCATTCAGCTGCAGTTAGTGCAAATAGATGAGCCCTTGCTGTTGGAACAAACACTTTCTTTCTCTTTTGGAAGGTTGTTTTTTTAATTCTAACTTTATACTTTATATATTTGCCCTTTTATCTGCACTGTCCCTTTGCTGTTGTAGCGCTGTAAGTTTCCCCGCTGTGGGACGAATAAAGGATTTCTGACTGATAATAAAGTCATTCTACTGAACAGATTCAAGTCAATGTTTTATTTTAAAATAAGACTAGGTACTATAGTAATGTTATAGCAAGGCAAAGATCCTCATCGTGGACTTGAAGAAACCTTTAATACTGGCCAGAAGCAAAACTCTACATTCACTCATTTATTGGATTTTAGATCCACTTCCTTGACCTGATTATTGGATTTTTGGATCCGTTTCTGAACGACAATAAACGAGGGACGTGTTCAGATGAATACCCCTCACACACAAACACACCCCTGTGTTCCCACCCCTGCTCTGTAACGTAGAGCTCAGCTGCTCCTCTATGGTATTTCCCACAATAAAATCCCAGGTCGACACACTAACTCTGTCATTTTGCCTCGGACCCCCTCCGCTCCTCTCTCCCCTCGTTCCGTCCCCAGGCACCCCGGACCGGACTGAGGACGAGCATCTTCTGGTTTCAGGTATGAACCGGAGCGGACGAGAGCAGCACATCAACACATCACCATGTTTGACGCTGCAGCAGTGGATGGTTTGATTCAGTTTTGGGATTAGAAAGGTTTAAGCCTGCCATTGTAATGGCCTGGAGGGGTGAGTTGAGGTCAACCTCAGCTCGGACCGGGTTCGAATTGTTTCCACTGTGTGTTTCTTTTGTTTGTTTCTTTTGGCCGAAGCACTTTAATGAAGGAAAGGTTTTTTTCTTTTTTTAGCAATAGGAAGGTGAATTCTAGCCCAGGAAATAATTAGTTGATTCTTTACCATCTATTCGCAACTATTTCTTGATTTACCTAAAGATTTAGCCCAATTGTGCTGCCTGTCTGTGATAAATGGACATTTCAGGCATTTAGCGTTAACTAAAAATCCAATAATCAGGAGTGCTAGGGTCAAAGCCATGACGGCAACACGAGACTGAATAATATTTATGTATCCCTCAACTGAGGAAAGGATACAAAAGTTTAATTTGTATTACAGCACTAGCAAGCAACTAAGGTTTTTTTACAGTAATTTCTTGGGTCATCATCATATACTTAGTTGTATCTTATCAACATTTAGTCTAGAAAATACTCCATATTTCTAACATCTTTAAAAATACTTGAATTGTATTTGTGTATTTGTATTTTTCCTTTGCTGATCATCAGAACTAATAAATCAATGATGAGCGGCATCAGAGGAGGTCCAGTGACAATGCTGAAGGTGTTAATGGAGCTGATGGTGCTGGTGGGGTGAGTAAACTGAAAACGTGTTGCATTAATAACACAGTATTCTAACACCCTAAATTATATTCATTCACATACAATTTAAGTTATAATAATTGTATTTATCCCACAGCAAGTTTTAAGCAGCAGCCTGTCAACAAATACCCACACAATGAATAGGAGAAATAAGAAAAAAAACATTGTAAAATAGTATGTAAAATACATTAATAAATACCTATAAATATCCAAAAAAAAGCAGATAGCAGGGGAATGTATGTTTTATATCGCATGTTAAAACATAATTGTTTTATGTTTTGTTTAATTTCACATATTTTGTTATGGCTATTTAAAAACAAATTATAATTTGTCACAGCATTTGATTTATTGATTGCTGTCTGGATGTAAGGAGAATTTCAGCAAATACTGTTTGATAAGAATGTTTATAAAATACATTACCCACCCTAGCTTTAAATTTAGACATTTCTTTCTAAAACATTAAAATAAAACATTTTTATCGCATTTTTGACAGTTATGGGCTTTAAAACACCCACATCATCAACGATAAGACTCAAACCTTTGACATTCTCTGAAAACAAGAAAAATCTCCTATGAAACCTCGGATGTATTTATGTATTTAGAGTCATTGGTTCGAGTTACGGTGCTGTTCAGAGACCTGATTATGATGACACACCCTACCCGGAGTTCCTCAACCCGTCCTGGATGGCCAGCATCCCCGATGATCAGCCGCTGTCTGAGGTCACCATGCCCGGGACCCACAACACCATGGCCCTGTTCGGCGGTGTGTATGCTGAGTGCCAGACCTGGAGCTTGGCCTCCCAGCTCCGAGCCGGCCTCCGCTTCCTAGACGTCCGCGTCCGTCACGTCAAGGGGAACCTCACCATCCATCACGGGGTGTCCTATCAGCGGGCGCACTTCGGCCAAGTGCTGGAGGGCGTGGCTGACTTCCTTCGGGAGTATTCCAGTGAGACAGTGCTGGTGCGTGTGAAGGAGGAGTTCAGTGAGACCTATGACATCTACGGTGCTGTGGTGGACTACATCCATCGCTACGCTCACTGGGACCTGCTGTGGCACAGCCGGCTCGTGCCGACCATGGGAGAGGCCCGAGGGAAACTCATCATCCTGCAAGACTTTTCTGGGCCAGACTTGGGGATGCGGTATGGCTCCCTGGACATAGCTGATGACTGGAGGGTATGAAAACATATTATTGAAACATTTTAATTAAATATTCACAATAGAAATCCACAAACACACACTTCAAAACCAACTCAAAGGGAAAGAAAGTAAGCAGAGAAGGTTGCTAGATTTTATAAAATGTTCCAGTATGTTTTAGCTATTTGAGTTCGAGGTTAATCCTTACATCCTCCTGCCAGCAAGTTCAAACTGAGGGCAAGCAGTGTATAGGTCACCACTACAGCTTAGTTAGTGAATATGGCGTCAAAGGGTTATGATCCATACCACATACATTTGAAAGGGTATTACAAACCCCTGGCTGTGAGTACATAAGCAATTCACATTCATGCTTTTGAGTTATTAAACATTTGTCGTTCCCTGTAGGTACCCACACTTCTGCATGTGGAGGACAAATGGCAGAGCGTCTATGAGCACCTGGAGGCTGCACCTGCAGGAAACAAGGCCCAGATCTTTCTCACCTACAGCAGTGGAGCTGGTGTGTTTGCGTACCCCAGAGTCGTCGCCCAGCGCGTCAATGCACAACTGTACAACTACCTGAGAGCCAAGACTGACTTGAACCAGCGCTTTGGAATCATATGCATGGACTTTCCTGCTGCTCCTATTATTCAAATGATCATTGACTTTGAACTGAAAGAGGTCACAAAGAGAAGAGCGTTTTTTAACACGGTACATATCAAGGCGAGTTTGAAATATAACATTTCTTCATTGAAAAGGAAGATGATCTAACATTTTACGAATCAAGCATGAGGGAACAATAAATGAGGCCTCACTATGCAGTAGCTCCATAGTTTGTTGTAACCTTACTACTTTACTGTAAGCCACATGATCTCGGATGAAACTTCTCATTGTGTCATTCACCGAAGATACTGGAGACAGATTAAATGTCACAGTATAAATAAATCAGAAATGGGAACATGAAGTTTTGTGCAAGAATAAACTGCAGTGAAAACTATATTATTGATGTTTTGACACATTTTGTGAATATACATCACCAGTCAGGTCATTTGGTAACTGATAAACTGACATGAGCCAAATACAGTAAATAACTAATGTACCGCTCCACCTAGCGAAAAGAACTCTACTCTAACAGCTGACACAGATGGATTTGCAGAGATCACTGCCAGGTTTTGTATCAGGAGTTATGTTGATGTTTTTTGTAGGAATCTAGAAACTAGATTAAAAACAAGTGGCGAATGGGCCATCACCACTACCAAACCTGTTTAAACTCTTTTATAGGGTTTTTTTTCCTGAAGATTTGATCAATAATTCTCTGGATTTGCTAGAGTAAAAGACACTTTTTAGGAATTATTTGAATATTGTATATTATTCAAATAAGACTAACATATGTTTTATTTTTATGTTGGCAAATACATGATGTTTTTAACCAACTATAAGCAGGTCCACTTTACTGTCCAACTGCTCTACAGAAAAATATTAAGACTAAAAGTGTGATGAAAGTGCACCCTGTGTATTTACTACCACACTGATGTGAGCTGATAACACCGCTTCCGATCTGTGTAACTGCAAGTGGACGCTGTCTTTTCTGTGCTGGTTCACATTAATTGAACCCTCGAGTGGCACCTTGTGATCCCATTTAGATTTATTGACCAATGAATGACAAGATGTAACATTTCAGAAAATAGTTTTTCAAGAGAAATAGGACACCATGTAATGGGTTAGTGGTTTAAAACACACTTTGCATGCAAACAGAAAACAGATTGTATCATTATTTCCTAGTTAAACACAGAGTGTTGCGAAACAGTTGTTGAAATGCTTCTGCTTAATGTCTTAACATCCTGCCAAAACAGCAAAGGATGTTAGCAGTTGACGCTTTGTTAAGAAGTGACTAACGACACACGCTACACTCATTTAGTGAATACTGGAAGAAGGAAAAAGGTCTTTAAAGCTGAACAGGTACACTATAACACTTTTGCTGCAGCTCCTCTTCCTGTTGATGTCTGTGTAAAAATTGTGACAAGACTTTCTTTACTGCAGATATGGACCTGTCTCAGAATTACGGAGGCAGGCCTCAAAGTGCTGTGCTGATTTCATTACTTGGTGAGAAGTCTGTTCTCCGTCACATGCATGTCCGCTTTATTTTACATTGTTCTGTTCCTTGACCCTCTGCCCTTGTTTTTCTTGTAGTTGTGGTGAACATTGTTTGGTGGATGGTTATGATTGCAGCCATTGGTTTGGGTGAGTTTACTTCTGTTTGGTCACTGCAATATTTTTCATGCTTTTTGACAGCAAACCGTATGTTCAGGAGACTTTTCCCATGATCCTGTGTTAATATTGACATTTTTCTTCGGTTCTGGACACCTGCTTCGTAGGGGCTACACATCTGAGCTTTTGTCCAGTGAAGCCGATCATCCCCATCTACCTGATGGTGCTGGGAGCGACCAGCCTCATCTCTCTGTCCCTGACCTACACCAGCACCAACCTGGGGGGCGGCATGGTCTCCATGTTATGCTCGATCTGCACGGCCCTCCTGCACCTCTTCAGTTTTGCCTGGTTGATTGCAGGTGGGAGAAAATGTCACAGAGATGTTATGTTTATGCCAAGATCTCTCTGGACTCTACATTCTTGTATGGAAATAGGTGGTGTAAAGTAACTAAGTAGCCTACATTTACTCAGGTGCTGTACATAAGTACACATTTGAACCATTAATTTAATACTTTGTACTTTTACTCCACTAAAATAAAAAAATACACACAATGCTTAGTTTTAAGACCCCTGAATCTTAAAGGGACAGTTCACCGCAAAATCTAATATTTTTCCACTAACCTGTAGTGCTATTTATCAATCTAAAAGGTTTTGGTGTGAGTCGCGGCTGGTGGCGATATCGGCCGTAGAGATGTCTGCCTTCTCTCCAATATAATGGAACAAACGTATCCCCGAGCAGAAGGAAGCGTGCATCTATGGACGAGAGGCTCGAGCTTACTCGTTGGTGGTTGTAGTTTTGTCGAAAGAAAATAGTTCTGAGGATTTTCTTGAGTTACCGGGTCGTGATTTGATTGAGAGTCACCAAACAACCCACCAACTGTCATCAGATCTGGATTCAAATGTTGCTCAGTCCTCATTGATGCAGAGAAGTACGAGACATCCTTTTTTTTCTCGCACCCACCGAATGAAAACAGCACAGACAGAAATCTCTCAAAACATGTTTTCAGGGCCTTTAAGTTCAGCTTTTGTGTGTAGTTTTAACTGAATTTAATTGAAATGTATTCCTGCAGGCACTATCTGGGTTTATCCTGTCAATCCTCCCGACTACACACCTGGAGCAGCTCGATACTGCCACAGGACAACCTACCAGTTTGCCTTCATTGTCACCACCTTGGTGTGGGTCGCTATGACTCTCATGTTTATCTGTGGATGTTGCTTCTCTCTACTGGTCTGCTGTAAAACTGTAATTGCAGGAGGCAGAGGCAGATTGATACCTAGCCGCTACTCTTTCTATGGTGCAACAAGGGATTCTCAAGAACCCACTGCTGGTGATGTGTGATTTTAAGTTTTGTTCAGGCCTTCTAATGTCTAAAGAATTTACAATTTGTGATTGCATTTATATAGCGCTTTTCCAATCTTTGCGATCACTCAAAACGCTTTACAACACATCAGCGTTCACCCGTTCACACACATTCACACAGAGCCAGTGGTGCCACATACTCATCAGTGATAACCATTCACACACACACCAATGTGGGGTTCAGTATCTTGCCCAAGGACACTTCGACATGCTGACTGCAGAGGCCGGGGATCGAACTACTGACCCTCCGACTGGTGGATGACCACTCCACCTCCTGAGCCACAGCCGCCCGTTGTACAGTAAAATAGGATAAGATAAGAATTATTGATTCCACACCAGGGAACTTCAATTGTTACAGCAGCTCAAGAGTCAAAGAAGCAAAGGAAAAACTAATTATCATTAAAAAAAAAACAAGGCAAAAATACAAATATAATTACATAACATAGCTATATACACTATAGACACACAAACAGCAGCTCTCAAAAAATTATTTTTGCTCTCTGCAATCTTTCTGTAAATGCTTGAATAAGGTGCCTTACTTCACTAGAGAATTAAGAACATTTTTTGCAACATTTCGATAAGCTGTTTATTGTTACAGCACACAAGGTGCTTGGCTGAAGCAGCTCTGTGTTGAAGTTTGACCGTGCGTGCGTGTGTGTGTGTAATACCTTTTTTTTTTTTTTTTTGCACCAATGATTGTGGTATAACAATGTGAAATGTGCAGTATTGCTTGAAAATAAAAGTTAAAATCACGTAGTTTGCATGATTTCATTGTGTAACACATAACTGATGTTTTTAATGAATCCTGGTTACTATTAAGCACCCAGCGATTGTTTGGTTGTCTTGACTCTGGTTCAAAGTCTAAAGTGTGTTGCTTCTGGAATTTGTGAAACCGTAACCACGGCCAACAGGGATTTCACTGTGTACTGACACATCGTGGCATTGACTTCTACAACACTGCATCATAGGTGAGAAGTTAAACCACTGAAAATCAACAAAGACGAGACTTTCAGCTGCTGTTACGTTGTTCTATGTAATAAGACCCATTGTATGCATCCTGTTGCATTTAATATAGCATTTCATTTTGCTAGGATTAATTGCATATAGAGCGTATTGGTGGCAGAGTGGTTACAGCGCATGCCATATTACTGCAGCATCCAAGCCACCAAAAAATGTTAAAACATTTTTTTTTAAGTACATATATATTTACATCCTATGATATGTACATCAATGATGAATTTGCATCTTAATTATTTGGGTTCATTTTACAGTGCAATCCAGAAAGAAAAGCTAATTGCTGCAGCATTAAAAAAGTACCAAAAAAAGACCCAAGACCAAAGATATTGAAAGCTCGTCGGCTCATTGTTTTTGCTATGATGACATTTTCTTAGTAAACTTTAAGAATGAATTGACTTTACAATGTAAACATTTTCAGTACAAATAAAATATATATCTGAATTAATTTATAAAAGATTTAAAAGCCTGTAAATTCTGATTTAGTCACCTTATAACTTAAAAAAGATTAGTTGTGATAATGTTTTTTAATTTTGTTATTTAACAATTCATTACATTACAATTTCTAGTACGAATATTGATTTTGCATTCCTCCGAGCAATATAAACAGATTCAAAACAGCAAGGCTATACTGACAATAAGTAAAAATAGACACATAGATAAATCATAATAAAATAATAGAACATGTACATTATAAAAATAAATACACTTAAAGCAAGGCATCCTCACAAACCAGCAGTCCTCAACTAGATTTGTGTACACCGCCAAACATACTATTTGTATCATATTATCGTTTAGCAAATTACACCGTCATACCCATATAGTAGAAAAGTGTGACACGGTTTACATTTGTTTCATACAGTCTATGTTTTACGTCCAGATTTGGAGATTTTCCAATGTGATGACTTTTGATTCCGGCTTTTTTCGGGACTACTATTTCAGCCGGCGGGGTCCTTCGACGTCACACACAACCAACGCTAGCTAGCTTTTAGCGAAGATGCTAACATGCATGCTGCGGTTATCTGACCTGTGACTGAGGATTAAGTCAACGGTGGAGGTGCCCAAACCCAGACTGCATTGACCTTTTTACTGATTTATCTGCGGTGATTTATTGAAGGTGTTGAATTGCGGTGTTTAAAGAAGATGTGGAGCTCAGGCCGCCGCCGTGTCCTTCAGGATCTCTTGAGCCAGCCGTCTGTCAGGAGTTTCTCCCTGAGTCCAGCTCAGGTCAGTGTCTCTGCACTTTTAAACAATATAGTACATAATATGTGGTACATTTGGACTAACAAAAAAAAAAAACCTACCTCTGTCCACAGAAACCTACCTGTAATAACACCCTCACTGCAGAGTTCTGCTGGAGAACTAAAACAAGATGATACACTTACATGAAGTGTTGTGACTGCAGGCGTAAAGGTGTCTCCTGGTGTCTCCACAGAATACCGTCGTGGTGGAGCGCTGGTGGCAGGTGCCCTTATCTAAAGTCGGCAGCCCGCCCAGGCTTCACCCTCGAAGACACAGAATCTACAAGTTGGTTGAAGACACCAAACAGACTCCCAAGAAGAACATGGAGCTCATGCTGACCGAGACGGTGCCCAGTGAGTCTCTGCAACAGATCACAGGAGTTGTCATAGGAAGTGAAAACAATGTATTTAAATAGTTCTCTTTGCATTATTAAAATAGCTTGTGTTTGTTCTTACAGAGCTCGGTGGGCGAGGAGACACTGTGTTTGTGAAAAAGTGTATCGGCAGGAATAAGCTGTTGCCCCTGGGCCTCGCAGTGTATCCGTCCCCGGAGAACAAACAGATGTTTAAGGAGGAGATAAAAGTGTGTGCTTCATTTGAATGCTGTCATTCATGTTCCCACATTAAGTAGCAATGTAGAGCTATTTCCCATTCTCACCGTTTTTATTTATTTATTTTCATAATACAGCTTCTGCGTGAGGGGAAGCCAGAGGATAGAATCCAAACTCGGACTGGAGAGTTGGTGAGTTATCTTTAAAATGTTCTTATTTTAAAAAAAAAAAAAATATTTTCTTCACTACTTAGGTACTCAGCTGGAGTCCAGAGATGAAGGAATAACAGACTAACAGCTGTCAGGTTTTTTTTTAACAAAGGTTTCCTTTTCTTTGTATACAGACAGTGGCGCTCCTTAAACAATCCAAGTTGAAGATAAACAAAATGCCCTCGGATGAATTCCAGCTCAATAAAGAGATCCTCTGCCGACAGTTTAAAAAGAAGGTATGGCCGTCTTTGTCTTGACATTAAGTAAGTGCCTCTGTTGAACATAAAGCTAATTGTTTATTGACTTTACTAAAACTTTTTCTTAGCTGGGAATTGTTGTGCCACCTCATGCGTTAAGTCTCCCATTTGAGTCAGTCAAGGAAGTGGGTGAATACTGGTGTGAAGTTAAGGTAAGAAATACTCTTTATCAGTGCATTATTGTATTAAACATTTTCAGCTACTGTAGTTTCATGCTATAGATGCCATTTTAGTACGGTATTTAGTAATTGAAAACTGTCTTAAGTTCTTTACAAATGTGCAAGAAAAATAAAAACGTTTATATTCTTGCAAAATGCAGCAATTGCATATAAGAAATATCTAACATTTTCTGTAGAGCATTACTTTGAATCCTAACCTTTTCTGTTAGTGTTTCTCCACCAAGAGCATGGACCTGAACCAAAAACAATTCAAAACTTCACAAAGCAGAAGCAGGTTAAGACTGTTATTTTACCAAAGACCAGACTGCTTATTTTTCATATTTTTATCTTCCAGGTTAATGGAATTGACATGGTTCGCATCCCTGTGTCACTGATGCCATATGAGGACCCATCTGCAAGTTATCAGCGGCAGTTGAAAATACAAATGCAGCAGGCGGCCGCAGATATCTCAGAACCTGCTGCTGTGAAGGCGGTGTCTGACGCAGCAGCAGAGGAAGTTGCAGCGGAGGAAGTTGCAGTGGAGGAAGTTGCAGTGGAGGAAGTTGCTGTGAAGGCGGTGTCTGATGCTGCAGTGGAAGCTAAAGCAGGTAAAGACTGTGTGAGTAAAGTTAGTGAAGCTGCAGCCTCAGCAGGAGTCTCTGCTGCTGAAGAAGAAACGGCAGAAAGTACACAGACGAGTCGAGACACAACAGCACCACCAAATGACGGCCCGAAAAAAGATTAAAAGGACTCTAAACGAAGATCTGCATAGAGCTAAAATGGATATTGTTTACCTATAATACACATGTATAAAAACAGTTGTCTGCGTCATTATTTAAATGTTGGGGGAACTATAGTATATTACATATGAATTCTAAATTATAGTTGGTTAAAACTATAAAATCTTTTTTATCTTGCCGTATGTAATGCCTGCATCATCGTGATATCAGACATAACCAGAAACTACCCAGTTGCATTCAGAGGTATGGAGCCAGAAAAGGAAAATATTTATTCAATAGTTTTGACTGCACAACACGCATAACAAAAGTACAGGGTGAACAAAAACATCTTTTTTCCAGCAATGCCATCAAACATGTTGGTCACTGAATTAGAAATGTCAGTGGCTAATACAGTTGTATGCCTTGTCAATCTTTACACGAAACCTAGTGAGGTCAACGTTCGTTTTTTTGACCTCGTAGAGACGGACATGTCATTAGGAAGTGCTGTGAGTGAATTTTAAAGAAATGTTATTTCATGCAAACACCATTTCACGGTCCAATAGAGGTCAAGGAAAAATAGGAACAACATTCAGTCTTAATTTAAGATCCATAATTTAGATTCTGTCTATAAAATGTGTGCGACGATATGTAGTCAGTTTGTCATAACTGAAGTATAGAAGCAATTGATATTCCTGGACTGCTGGTATGTTTCTGCCAAACATCAGTTTTGAGGCAGATCAGGTTGTGCAAGGTGTTGGTACAGTAATAGTGGACGACAACAGAGCCACGCTTATAGTTTAATATGAAGCTCTACAAAATCCATGTGTTATGAAATATAGTGCATGGTCAAGCAACCTGTTTCATGAGTTTACAAATATACTCTAATTTCTGCTTGGAAAATTAAGAAAATATTGATGGGGGTGGACTAGTCATTGCTTTGTTAAAGGTGGAAACTATTAGTGATCGCTTCAGTGAAAAGCCATTTCAAAGGCTTCTTTGCAGGATGGGGACGAAACGCTCTTTACATCAATCTGCAACATTCTCTAAAGAGGGAAAGATATGCAGTGTTTTGTTTCACCACATTGAACATTTCTTTGCAGTTTCCTTTTAACAAAAGTCTTCAGCAAATTTGAAATGTTCTGGCTCACTGACAGAGGACGAGCCACACAGATTCATTTTTCCTATAATATACAGCCTCCTCACCACCTAAAACAAAACATCAACTTGTCAATGGGATTGTTTTTAGGAGAATCTTACTGAATCTGTAAGATGCAGACTGGATATATAGCCAGGTAAAACTGAGGTAAATTTCCTGTTTCATGTGGAAAAAAAACAAAGATGTTTCTCTGGTTTGATGGTAGCTAAAGAACCAGATGAAAGTGAAAAGCACGTTTGGTTCTCTGGCAATTAATTTGTTAAACATTTTTAGAACAGATGTAGATGACGATGTGATCTTTCCCAACTTTTCAATGCAAGAACATGATGTCAATTAAAATAATCAGGGATAAAATAATAACGGACAACTTTTATATCATTAATTTAATGACTCATTACGAGCAACTGCAGCATGTTTTCCAACATCTTTAGTTTTTATTACAAAGTTGTTGATTTCAAGGTATAAATATGTAATGGGTCACAGCTTTCCACTGACTCCGGTTCATTTCACATTATCAGCAGCAACATTTTACTAACATTTGTGTGAGTGCCAGAGAACCAAACCGGCTTTTTGTAGTCATTTGTCATCAAAAAAAAAAAAAAGTCTTACATCAACGTTTGCTGTATGAACAGGAAGCATACACTTTAGAAAAAGGAAAATATTTATGATGGCCACATTACATAATCTCTGCTACTGGCTGAGCACATGTATCTTCACATCTGTTATATTGTTATTTGTATGTATAGAGTCTATATTTACTGTGAAAGGAAGTTTAATGGCTGTGGCTGGATTTTCCGTACAGGAGTAATGCCTTAAGAAACACCAAAAGAACTACTGAATAATAATTCAACACAAATACAGGAGGGAGAGCAGGAGGCAAAATCTGTATTAAAAAAGGTGTTTATAGTTTCTTCCCAAGCACAAGTTTTCCCCTTGTGTGGGGAAATCTGGAAAGCTCTATTCTACTTTCTGATGCAGGGTTTCCACTTGCCATCAAGAGTCCACAGTGTGACAGTTAGAAACCGTATTTGGCCTGCGTCTGCCGGCGGGTCAGCTTGTTATCTGCCCAGCTGTTCTTCAGCTCCAACTCACGTTCCTTTGCCTGTGAAAGAAGAAAATTGAGTGAATTTCCAGGTAAGACTTATGTCCTACAAACGGTCTGAATCAACATTTCCACCTAAAACTCGATTTTTTTTGTCCACTTCTGAAATGTAGAACGCTTTAGAATTATAAACAAACACCGAGTCAGTGGTACCAGACAGTAGGAATATGCAGTATATCCCTTACTACCTAACTTTGGTCATTTGAATTAATCTTTCTACGGAAAAATCCAAAGCTCCAGTCTGCTATTTACATCAAATGTATAGTGCTAACATTTTTAAATGCTGCAGACAGTGTGGGGTGTGTAAGGAGTATCCAAGTCTACTGATGGGGTTCAGACTACCGGAGATAGGTGTGTTAAAATAAAACACCACCAAACATGATTGTATAGCCAATTACTCTGAACATTAAACAAAAAGCCACAGGGTTCAAGGTTAAGAGAAATTTGGCTACTATTTTTAGCTTGTTTGCATTGCCTTGTGTAGGCTCGTCATCTTGCAGCTAACTGTAAACCACAGACACACACTGCTTCATTTTTGCTTTGTACAAACTTGGCAGCCAACAACTTTGAGCTGAATGTGTGCAGACTCTTTAAAACCAGCTGAAAAATAATGTATACATTTTGCCAAGTCAGTCTACTAGAAGCTCTTAGCATAGCTACAATATATTCTGTTTGAACTCCAAATCCCTCCTCTGATTTTGGTGTCAAAATAACTAATGTAGCATTTCAAGGACTACGCTGACTCTTGGGTCAACACAGATTTTCCCTACTTATACTCGCAAACATGAGCAGATGACAGAATTTAAATTGCACAAATATGGCAAGTATAATGCGAGCTTTAGCCGAACTCACCTGGTGAATGAGATACGTTATCTGATGCTTGCGTCGCTGTTGTCCTGTAGGCTGTTCTCCTTTTTTCTGCAGAAACGGTAGAAAGAAAGTGTGTTGTAGTACATGTGCCGTTTCTTTGTAAAATAGGACTCATGAGCAATAAGTATCAAGCTCATCTGCACATTTTAGTTCGGTATACAGGGCTCCTACACCTTTTCCAAAGTCAAATTCATGCACTTTTCAAACATTTCAAGGTGCATATGCAAGCTTTTCCCACACCTTACAGCTGTGGTCATTTAAATTACATATTTATATACAGTATACTGATTATTGTATGTGTTAAGTTAGATGTTATTGTGCATATTGTGTATAAACATCCAACTATTATGTTTTCCGTGACAACATTCTACAGGGTGACGAACCAAAAGGTTCCACCACATCAAACATTTTATGGCTTTAGGTGTTCCTAGTCTCAATTTAGTGTAAATCAATAGTGAGAAAAAAGCACGCAACATCCTTCCACCTTCCAAAAGCTGAGCAAAAAAACGGAACATAAACCTCCACACAATTTTACACCCAACCCTGTCCCCCACAGTGATGGAGGTCCAGTCAGGTCACCTTGCTGAAGGACTGACGGGTCTGCTTCTCTTCCGTCATGCTCTTGGTCATCCACTGCTGGTTTCCACTCAGCTGGTCGTCCCCTTTGATCTCCAGAAACTTCACCTCCTCTTTGCCCCTGTTCCGTTTCCCTTGCAGCCGCATGAACTGAAGCACAGGAAGAAAATGCTCATATCAGTAAAACAACGTTTTAAACTTGGCTCGAATGCTGCTGCAATCAAGAATTAGCCTACTTGTATGGAGTTGTATAACAAAACAATAACGTTAGAAGAAGCAGCAAACGGCTTACCGCTTCATCATCAAACATGCCAGAGTTATCCGGCTCTTCAGTCTCTGCCGATCCAGCCTCAGGATCTTGGAAGTAAGACTCATTAAAGTATCCCTGTCAAAGAAAAAATGTGTATGGGATGTCACTTAAATTCATCTTTTATTTTCACTAGTTTATACTTTTTTGACTACTCATTTTTTGTGCAAGGCGGCCTCTGACTTTCCCTTAACTGCTTTCAGTTCAAGCAGTTAGCTTACTTGGATGCTGACAGCCCTTGTGTGCACTAGAGACTGATGGATACTTTGCATGTTCAATGTGTGTATACGATGTTTTCGTATGGGCAAAACAATGATGTCACTGCAAACACTGGACAGAACTGATATTATAAAGACGAGTAGGTGGCTCTGTAGCCTCCATGTATATTTTTGGTGGCATTATTTATAGATGTTAAAAGGAAACTTTTCAACTGGCTACGTATCATTGCAATGCAAGTGGCATGTGCAACAATACAAAGATGGTTGAAATCTCCATTCAAGGTGCTCTTCTTGCATTTGTGAACATTTGTGTTGTCTATACTGTCAACAGGAGCATGTGACTAGATACTGTGCAAGTGCATGCATGCCTCAACCATTCATGGGGTTTCCATTATTGCACTAGCATCTGATGAACTGAATAGAATAATGGAGCAGTTATAAGAGGACTGATAGTCAACTTATTCTTAAAACACTCCAGTTAACGTAGTTACTCAAGTACATTTAAACACAATCAGCAAAATCTGTATCTAAAGCCAGTCGGCTGACACATAAAAAGGCAGTATAAGGAACTTTATGAGTCATGATTACCTGAGGGAGAGCTTCTGGGCCTGCCATGGGCTGTTGATACTGAGGATATTGACCTCCCCATGGACCAGCTCCCTCACTGTTTCCTCCAAAGTCGAGAGGGGCATCTGACTGACCCGGCTCATCTGCAGGCGCAGGTGCAAGAGGTTCTGCGGGAGCTCCTGGCTCAGGGTCTAAGCTTGGGATGACTGCAGGGAGAGGCTGGGAGCTCTCGCCCAGAGAAAAGTAGTTCTGTGGGCTTATGTCCTCCTCGTTATCCTGGTCGTCAGTGGCTATTTGTCTTGCTAGCTGCAGGGCGGCTGACTTTGCTGCAGCCTTGATAGCAGAAGGAGATGCACTAGAACCAAGCAGACCCTGAGCAGGCGTTCCAGGTTTGGGTCCTTTGGGTTGTTGCCGCTTGGTGAGCGTGTGAGGAATCAGGGCTCTATCGATCTCCTTCACAGTCAGGTTTTTGGGTTGTGGTAGAAGGGAGGAAAGGCCTGAACCCTGGAAGAGGCAAGAGATATGGATGGAAATGGCCAGTGAGATCAGGGAATGGCAGCTACATCACATTAGTTTGATACCGTTTGTATACCACGCAAAGGGATAACATACATTTGTGTCATTGGTTCCCTTCATTTTGATGTATTTTTAGGCTTACTGAAGGAGTTTTCACAAGTAAGCTTCATATCATGTGTACACAATCCCATAATATGATAATAAGAAGGTCACATATGACAGCTGAATTATTCATGCATTATCTGGGAGATGAGGTAGCATTTTTCTGTCAAGCCGAGCAAGAGCTGTTTCAATAATAATTCATTTAAACACATGTTTTAATGTTCCTGAAACCATCTTCAATAAAACTAACTGGGGTAATATTTACAATGTAACCGCAGGCAGTGAGAGATATTACCTGAGGAGGTTGTAGTTTCTTCTTTGCTGGTTCATCATCATCAGAGTCTGACTGTGGACAAGAAACACATTGATCATAAATTAAACACCTGATGACACATCACAGGACATATCACTATGTAAAAGAAAACAGCCGATATGACTGAGTACTCACATCCCGTCTCTGGATTTTCGGTACAGGGATCTTGACAGGCTCTGTTCGTTTCCTCGGTTTAGGCAGAGTAGAAAATAATCCTCCTTTCGATGGCTGAGGATCCAGGTCATCGTTTGGCGTGCTGTCCCCCGATGAACGGTGCGCTTTTGTCTCCTTTCTCGGACCTCCTCCAGCCGATCCAGGCTTTTTAGGAGCGGGCAGGCGTGAGAAGAGCCCTCCTGCGCTGCTCACTCTGCTCACCGGTGCAGAAGTTGAGGTTTCTTCTGAGTCACTATCGTCACTGCTGCCATATGCGACTAAAGACATGTTTGCTGATGTTACAAAAAAAAGATATAACTGCAGCAACTCGTGGACATGGATAACCACTCCCCCTGGATTTCTCAAGAAGCCTTACTCACACTTTCCGACAAGCTTACTTCAATTAAAGGGTACTTTAGTCTCTGATAATTATAGCCACAAAGATAACGAGATGATTCCCCGCAGAGCTGTAGTGTCAAGAAAAACACAGCAGATTGAAAGAGGGCCTCACAGTGAGCTCATTAAATGAAAGGATTGCTCCAACTTCACAGCGCTAGCTAACGTTAGCTAGGCCGCCGCAGCGAACGAGATTAGCCAACTGGCCCTTTCTTGTTTAGTCAAAATGAATTCGTCTCAGATATGTTACTGCACATAATACGACATCGGTTAAGCAGTAGCTATGATTTACACCGCAAACACAAAGCTCTTTAAGTCCCTAGACTCCATCAAAACATTCACCTCGAGCGTTCATGATTGGAAAAACAGCTACTGCGCAGCTTTCTGCGCAGCCTTTTCTTCTTCTTCGTTTTTTTTTTATCAATACAAACATTAACGCCCCCAACGAACCGAGTTTGTATAAACATCAATTTATAGTATCTTGTTGTGTTCAAACATCCTGATATTTCTTTCCATGGTCACCATCTGGCAGTTCAGATGATCCTTTAAATGTTTTTTGGAGACTAAATCTTGATGTTGTTTCACACAAACTGTATGTTTGTACAAAAAGTTGCCTGTTTGATTGTTTTTCAATATTATTAAAAAACGTTAATTACAACATACCTGATGAACCATTTAAAGTATTTTCTGTTACACTTTAAAAGGAGCCGTTCTATTCCATTGCAAATTATAGCCTATAACTTTGGGTATTGTTAATGATTTTGAATCCCCCCTCCTTAAATGTTGAATAAATAATAATAATCATAATAAGAATAATAATCATGATAATAATGCATTGCATTTATCATAAAAACATATTTGTATTTTGATAGATGAACCATGTGTAACTTTTCCGAACGTTGTTGATAAAACATACTAAAACAATAAATTAAACAAAAGAGGTTAACTTAAAAAAACTGCATTTATATACATATTGTTTGATCTAGTGAGTCATAATTCTTGCTCACCATACTGAGTATTTTTTTCATCCATAATATGTTAACTTTTTTTCTCCCATATTTTGTTGCTAAATTGATTTACAGTCATTTTATTAATATAGATAGATTTTATTTCGAACATGTAACAAAATATTTTACCTCTGAAAAGGAGTAGGAAGAAGTATACACTTATATGGTCTTACCTCTTTTCTATAACTTAAATTATAAACTTCATGTTTATTATACACACATAATCACCTTACTGTTTATCATATACAGTATCACCTAACAATTTACCTAGGGTTCAAATATTCATTTAAAAAAAAATGACCTTAATGTTTACACATACATAGTTATCCAAGTTATAAAAAGATATAAATGTTATGTTTCCATACAACATGTCTCAACCTATAGTCCCAACACTAGTAGAGAAAAAATATAATAAAACAGCAAAAACATTATCAACGATGATCACAGTTGTTATAATACTTATCATGGTGATGCGGATTCTCACTATTATTATTATTGTTATTATTATTATTATTATTATTATTATTATTAGTGGTATTAGTGGTATTATTATTATTATTATTATTATTATTATTATTATTATTATTATTATTATTATTAGTGGTAGTAGTAGTAGTATTATGGGGTGGTTGTTTATAGTCTCTCCACCCCCTCGCCTGTGTTTTCCCCGGAAGCGGAAGCCCTCATTTAGAGCGACAGCAGCAGCAGCCTCGGCTCGGTCCGGTGACACTTGTCGTCGCCTCTGACACAGCTAACGTTAGCTCGGGTCAGGCCCGGTTGGGTTGGGTTGGTACGTTACCTTCCTCACTTGTAGAGCAATTATTATGGCGGCCGCGGATCCCCGGTCCTCGAGTGACGGCGGGCCGGCCAGCAGAGGAGGATTCCCGGCCGGGGAGAGCAGCAACGACCGCGACGGGCCGGGCGGCAGCGGCGGCGGCGGCGAAGGCGAACCGGAGCGAGACCGGGCCACCTTCGAGTGCAACATTTGTTTGGACACTGCCCGGGACGCTGTCATCAGTATGTGCGGCCACTTGTTCTGGTACGAGGCGGGAGGAATGGGTAGTTTTTATGTGGAGGTGGTTGTTTTTGTGTCTGTTCAGCCCACCGGACCGATGTGTAGTTTACGGTCTGTGCGGCCTCCTGTAACCGTCCGTTGGGAGTCATTTCACGGCGGAATGACGCGCTTTTACCGGTCGATGGTCTCCGCATGTAGGACATGTAGGACGGTGATTCCCATTCAGGGGAGCCTGTGCGTGAGGGGATATTTCTGCTGTCACCAGAGGGTACATCAAAAATAATGTGGTGAAGCTCAACTAAATCAAAACAGTTTGGGTAGAAGTAAAAAAAATATATATATATATATATTGTGTTGCAATTGAGTGTGTGAAAAGTTGCGTTTTGTCAGAATCTGGTCATATGATACTTTTGTATTTATTGGGATACTGTAAACAAGGATCGTTTGTTAGTAGGGCTGCACGATATTGGGGGGAAAAATGACCTTGTAATATAGGCTATATTGCCATATGAAAAAAGAAAAAATACAGGAATAATGACAAAGTAGACTACTTGTTTAGTGTCAACACCATCCTTGCTGTTGCCAAAACATTTACATGCAACTGAGAAGTTTCTTTTTGCAACCAAATCCTCCTTTTTGGATGTTTTTGTCCTGTTCCTCGCTCATTTTCGCTGCTTTGTTTGTTTGGTTCACTGAGTCTGCTCACTAGCAACAAACTGTTTAGCCAACGACTCTTAAATTGGAGTAAATTATGTTCTAGCAGTCAGACTTCTCTTGTAGATTAGTCATGGGAAAGGTTTTCCTTTTTGTATCAGGCAGCGAAAAAGTTGTAGGATGACGTTAATTTGAACTGCGATGTGACTATTGCGCATGTGCAGTCGATGCTGAAACTAAAGGTATAACTATAGAGGATGTTAGTTTGCTGTAGTGATGAACAAAGTGTGGCTGAACCTGATCAAGTGCTTTTGTGGTCTTGATGTCTTGGATGAAGGCTGGTCACCATTTATGCTAATTGTGACCAGCTGCTCTGATCTTGTGAAGAGTTAAGTGGCTCAGCCTCATCATAAAAGGCCCAATTTCAATCTGGCCCCTACACCCTCCCACTCCCTGTGTAGTCACTCACAGCAGTGAGCCTCCCTTCTTTAAAAGGTGTAAATAAAGCTTTGTGACGAACTTCCCTCAGTCTGGCAGAAACAAAAACTGTCTTAAGTTTTTGTAACGATAGTTAAGTATCAGCATCTCCCAGAAGAAAAAAAATAATAAGACTTGAAAGTCTTTAGTGGCATTTCTGCTCCTTTTTGTAAACATCTTCTCGTTTTCAACACTGTTTATGAGCTTCTTGGTTTTTTTCAACAGTCCCTTTGTTAAATATACAAAACTGTACAATCAAATGAACATGTGTACAGTTTTATACTCTACACACGGGTATATTTGATCTTAAGTGAAAGCTAAACATACATTGTAACCTTTTAAGTTGTTAACATCTGTATGACAATAGTAAATGTCTCTTAGTTTGCGCAGTTCACTTGTAAATGTTTGCACGGAACTATTTTTGCACAGCCTGTTCCATGTGGAGACAAACAGCGTTGCACGTGGTCGGTAAGGGCAGCCAAGTCATGATCGATGCAGACTCGCTCCTGGAGGGTTTTATAACCCACTTCCACTCTCTGCTGTTTGGTTTAGAACAGCACTTAATGTGGCGGACCCTCCACGCGAGTGGGTATAGGCAGAAGTGGGTATAGGCAGAAGTGGGTATAGGCAG
>CALSBV010012213.1:11837711-11860036 GCA_943590825.1 Bovichtus diacanthus
AGAGACAGAGACAGAGAGAGAGACAGAGAGAGAGAGAGAGAGAGAGAGAGAGACAGAGACAGAGACAGAGACAGAGACAGAGACAGAGAGAGAGAGAGATTGGAGTAACAAAGACTTGAATTAAAAAACAAACTATAAATGAGTTACAGAGGTGTGAAAGGGTGAATTGTCAAAGATTTACATATAATACTCATATTACTAATACTGGATTTCATTGTAATGCATCTCAACTTATTTAGTTGCAGTATTGAAACTTTTATGAATTATCATCTTTTCTCTCTTTTAAGTTTGATTATTGATAACTAATAGGGGAGGCATCTCAGCCATGTTTTGCTGCACAATGTTCAAACTTTTTCTCAAAATTTCTTTTCATGTCTGTGTAAATAAATAAAAATGAAAAAATGAAGTGAAACAAACAGAGTGGACAAGAAGGGCCCAGAGAGGAGATGGTGGAAGACAATGAGGCGGACACAGAGGCCTGTGCAGGTGCTGTCAGGTGACTCTCACCTAAAATCCCGACTGCTATGTAGCCGAGGATGACTGCCATGAACAGGATACAGCAGATGATATCAGTGCACCCTCTGATGAGGAAGAGAGGGAGGTTAAAGTAAGATGAGCTTTGCATTTTAGTTTGCCTTGGGGGGGACAAATGCGATTCAGTCAACAGAAACTCGGCAAACACCGAAACCGTCCGGCCGAGGATTTGAAGATCAAAGGAGGTAGTTAGTGGGAAACAGAAGTGGCCAATGAGACAGACTCACCTTTTCTTCATGGGTCCATTGAATGTTGGGTCAAACTGAGCAGGTTCTCCTGGGAAAAGAAAACATTAAAGTCAATAAATCCCTGACTGGTATACTGTTATCATGTAACATTAATCAGCAACTTGTGTGTTTATCAAGGACACATTAGTTTATCACTCGCTTGTGTAATGGCACTTAACCTGCAATTCCACTTCAAGGAAATGCAAGGCTGATCAAATCTGTGTCCTCTACTTGCGGAAATATGGGCATTTTAGTGTGACTCTTTATGGGAATAGCACATTTTGTTAATTTCCACTAGTGCTCACTTTGAATATGGGTCATTTTCTTAGGGTTAATGAATTACGGTGCAGGTGAATGAGGAAATACTTTTAGAGACAAGAGAAGGAATCTTATATTTTTTATTGGTTATTTGCTCACAGGTGCTTTACAATACAATGGAAATGACAGAGGTGACAGTAATTGTTGTAATTTCCTGGAACAGAGAGAAAGGCTGTTAGAAAGACCAAACAATGAAAACCACTGGGTGTCGTTTGTCTCACACAACAAGCTGCTTTCCGTTGGTAACAAAGAGATCGGAGCTGAGGCACAGCATTGACACGAGCAGCTCAGGCTTATTTGAATATAGAATTTGAATTCAAAGTATAGCTTTGGGAGGAGGGAGAGTCGCAGGATTTTAATTATTTAAATGGTAAAATTGACAATCTGAAAACGTGTTTGAGGAGTTCCCAACTGACAACATTCCTCTAATAAGAGTCAGATCTGTGAGCCTCAATTAGAATCCATTGCATTATCCAGTCGGGCAGGAAAAACCAAGAGCCTGAACGTACGGCGTGATAACAAGTGTGCAGGTGTTCCTATGGTTATGTGTCGGATTCCCATCTGAAACATAATACTAAAGTGCTTTCTTGATTTGATTGGTCCCCAGAGACGGGCATTCTGCCAGGCAGCTCACCTTATCACTTCTAATGGCAGCTACTGCATATTATCAACAAGCACACTCTTACGTCAGGACTTCTGAGGAGGATGCAAATATTCAAACAGGATGCAATAAGTTCCTAGCTTTTCATTCGGCTCTAAGACTTAGTCTAGCAAACAAAATACCCCAAAAACTAAACGCACACATTCAGAATGAGGGTTTAACAAACGTTCATACAGAGGCCAAGAAAATAAAAAAGAATCTCCATGGAGCAGTGGTGCAGTGAAACTAAATTTCCACATCTTAGATCAGAAGGGCTCTCCACTAAATAACTCTTATGATACAGAAATATCTGATATTATTATTATAATTCAGTAGATTTCCATCTTATGTTATGCATTCTATTTCATCATATTGTATCTTATTAAATCAAGTGTTTTATGCTCCATCTAATTGTCATTAATTGTGGCATTCTATACCTGTTTTTATTATTTTAAAAACTATTTGTAAAGCACTTTTCATACAAGAACTGCACCACAAAGTGCTTTACAATAAGGGAAAATAATGTTTTTTTATTTGTATTATTGTTATTATAAGAAACATGAATTTGACGGGCCACACATCCGAGTCAATACCTCTGTGCTCATCAGCTGTTTCCTGAATCTTCATCTGTGGAATATATAACTAGGGAAGTGCTACAAACTTTTCTCAACAAAGGAACCTGTTCATCGGCCTCTTGTAATACCGCAAGTGTCCGATTTCAGCTCTGCGAGGATACTGCTGTGTGTTTTGAGTAAATGACAACGTGGAAAATGGCTCACTGTGACTCAGTGTGAGACATATAAAATGACTTTTCAGTTTTTATGCCCTCGTAAAAAGCTGGAGGAAAGCTTTAAAGCTTTAAACCTTGACCCCCAGACAGGCTGCTGCTTGGCGACGGGTGTGAGAGTCATCACTTGACCTTGATTTTACTTTACTTTGCCTAAGTTGGGTAACACAATGAATCAAAACACCTTTGGATGCATTTCTTTAAGCAATCATATAAATATTGTAAAGAGTGTGTGGTTTATTGTGCAAAGTACAACCTCACCCTTCTCAATATTATACTGTGAGAAGAGATGACGACAAGGTTAATCGGTAACCTGCAGTATACACGGTAAAACAAAGTTAGAAAAAGAGTCATTGTTACAAAGAAGTGTAAAATATGAGGGTAAGGGGCGTATTCATTTTAAAGTGTGATTGATTTGATTGTCAAAACTATTATATGACTCCTGAATACCTTTATGGTTTACATGTCAAAGCCATGACAGCAGCAGAAAGGATTTCTTATCGTTATAAATATGATAATATGATATGAATATGTGCTAAGAGAAATTGGAGAGTAGGGTGCAACTAGCGATTATTTTCATTATCGATCAATAACAAATTTTGCCAATAAAATGTCAGAAAATAGTAACAAATGGCCCAGAATCAAAAGTGCAAAACCCAAACATATTTGGTTTACTTGCATACATGACAGAGAAAAACATTTGACATGTGTGAAGCTACAAACAGCAGAAGTTTGGTGCTGCTGTTTGACAAATTACACTTAATTGTTAACTGCAAATCCCTCACCAAATACTGATTAGCCTAATTGTTTCAACTCTAATGTAGAGAGTTGTTAATTCTATGAAAATTCGATAGATGTCTGTTCAATAATTTTTTTAATTTACTCTACATCTCACAGCTCAGATATGATATTTATATATCTTTAATTCTCACTAATCCAAACTAATATTAAAACATTTCTTCCTTATGTTGATGTGATGCCGCCTTAAAAAAAAGTCACACAGCTTTTCAAAATAAACCCACAAGTCTTCCCCCGCTTGCTGCCTCAAGCAGCTTTAACAAACCTTCTGGTCAATGATTTGCACCAACAAACCCCAACGACTGCCGCAAGTCACTTATTTCCCTCATACTGAGTGTCTTCATTCTTAACAGAAAAACGGGTTGCATTTGAAATGTGTGACAAGACAAAACAGACATATTGTACAACAAAACAACTATACTTAATTGGGAAACAACTGGCAGCCTTTACTTGGTTCAACATTTCTACTTCCTCAAAGGCGAGAACAACAGTAGAGAACTATTCATTTCCACAAAGTCTTTTGCATGTTAACAGAGGTTCAACTGTCCCCATGTCAGCTCCAAACACTGTGCTCATCTATTCTGTAGTCATCTTAATCTCAGATGTTTTCTTTGAGGAGACGATTCATTATTTACCTCCAGGGAGGGTTTGTTTACTGGAGTTTATACAAAACCTCCCAGACTGTCAATAGACTTGGACTCATATCAATACATCAAATACCACAGAGAGCAAACAGGGATGCAGAGAAACAGAGGAGTTGAAATGTTTCAGCAGATACAACTTTCTCTTCTGTGTCTTTCATGATACTGTGGCTCTTTTTCAGTCGGTCTATATCACCTGCCATTCAAAGACTCTGCTATGACTGCATCAACCGTATTAGAGCAGATAATCTGTTAATCAACAGCAAATCAATCTGCAACTACTGAGAGATAATTCAGGATTATTTCTCCTTATATATGATTGTAAATCATATAAAATATCTTTGGCTTTTATACTGTTGGTAAGACAAAAGCAAACTATTTCAAAATGTCACCTTGTGATGGGCATTTTTCACCATTTTCTTACATTTTATAGACCAAACAATTAATAAAGGAAGTAATTGGAGGATAAATCTAATAAAGAAAAAATAACAGATTGATATAGCTGATGACAGACAATGTTTTAACTACTTTAATAGTCAATAGTAAAATAAGTAATTATTTAAAGCAGTCTGTTGGTCAGTCAAAATAAGTCATTTGAAGATGTCACCTTCGACTCTGTGATGACACTTTTCACTATGGACATTTTACTAAACTACATAAAGACTACATAAACTAAATAATCAATAGATTACTGCAGAGAACAATTGGCTGATTAACTGATAATGAAAATAATCAGGAGCTGCAGCCTTAAGCAACAAATCAACCTTCATCATCGTCATTGAAGTTATTTTAAATCAAATTGATCATGATATGCAATTTTCTTTAACACCACAAAGGCAGTTTAATAAATGACATTTCTACCAGTATTATTTCTAAAATATGTAAGAATATGAGTTCACAACAAAATAAAGTTAAACGGTCAGTCTTTATGCCTGGCTGCCACCACCATGTTTGTATTAAGCGTATAATTACTTCACACACAACAAAGCAACATTACACTTTATATTCTATTATAAGAACGCGCTCAGTTGACCATGTGGTTCATTTAAAGCAGTGTTTCAAGTTCTGGTTTCTGTTTTTTTTTTTTATTGTTACCAGTGGGGTTAACCCTAACCCTAACCCACTAATTACAAAATATTTGTTTCATTTTTCCATGTAGAATTAATTTTGTAGCCAACTCTTCCTGTTTATTTCAAGCCCTTTTTTGTTCTTCTGTAGGACAAGTGTTATGTTTTGGTCCAGCTATAAATATATTATTACATCATTTAATAAGCATTAATCATGTTTTTAAGGACACTCACAAACATCAATAGACAAGCCTACATGAGGTCTTAGGGGAATATTTCAGTTTGTCTCTGGCACTATTTTGCTGATAGTAGCTGGACTTAAATAGAAGAAACACTGTATATTTAAATAGCTGATGATTACCTGTGACATTGAATATGAGCTCGTGTTAAAGCATAAACATAGCATAAAACACATCACAACTTAAGCTATCCATTTAAAAAGAACACCTTAATCATGAAATAATGTGGTAAAATACATTATTACATCCTTTGGAGAAGAACTCAGTAGGACACACAAAATATTAGACAAAAGTAGTAAAAGCTATTTAACATTATAAGTTATAGATATAGCAACATTAGTTATAGATATCATGATATCAGGAGTCTGAGGTAACGGGCGATGTCAACTCACCATACTCGGAGTCCGAGTTTTTCTCCTGTTTTTTACCCATTCTCCACCTTAACCTCCACCTTTTTCTCCCTCAACTTCTGAAACACAGCTTCCCTTGCTTAAAGTAATCGTAAAACTTTCTCACAAACAGCTAAAGTGGCGTTTGAAAGGAGCTGCACCGCCTCTGAGCGGACCCGTCACTAAGTGAGCAAATCTTTTCTTCCTTGAAACTAGGCAGTGACGACACGAGCTCACCTGCCGAGGGATGCGCACCTGCGCGCGCTATCACAGATAGTGTATTGAAAGAGCAATTACTCGGATCTTATTATGTAAACCTGAACCTTTACCTCACCAAGTGTGTGAAAGTCCGTGTAGGCAAGGCTAGTTAACCCATCTCATCTGGTCTTTACCTGCAACATGTCATACGTACCAGAAAGAGACTCATCAGGACCACAAAGAAACATAAAATGACTATAAAGAGACTGAAACAACTACAAAGAAATGAAAAACAGTATATAAAGTAATTACAATTAGCAGCAACATTTAAGTGATGTACACAACAATGCATCACATTTTGATGCTAAAACTTTAGTAAGATTTTGAATGCAGGACTCAAAGGGTCAAAGTTAAATTCTAGTTTTAACACTTAGTTATACGATTAGTTTATTTTGCTCTTGCATGCATGTTATTTGTGCTTTATCAAGTTGCCACAAGCTAATAACTGATACGCACACGACTCATTTTGTTCCTACTGTTTCATGCACGTCTCTCTTATCATAGCTTATTGCCGTCTGCAATTCAAAGAGACCTATGGGCACAGAATTATTGGCAGAGTGGGACATCTTCCTTTTCACATCCCTGTGCAGCTTTGCATTGTGGCTCCTAACTGCCCCCTGCTGATGATACAAGAATACCTGCAGGCAACAGTCTTGATGAGGTTTCACATCCATCTATACATTTGACAATATAAATATTGTATATACACACACACACAAACATGATTTAGGATTAAAGGATTTACATGGGATATTGTAAACCAGTGAGAAAAAAGTTTAAAAAGAGAATGACACACTTAATACAAGAGCCCAAAGATCAACTCATGAGCCAATTTATTAAACTAAAACGTGATAAAGAAAACAATGCGTATAAAAATAAAGCCAACACAATCATCCAAAATCAACACCATCCTTCAGGTCCTTATTAAGTCCAGTATGGGCTAAGAGTTGACCCATTACTGTACTGTGTCAAAAATGCATTGCGTTTGTTGGCACAACAGAAAACTCATGACAGTTACATGACGGCAGACTCCTAATGCACAAACTTCCTGTGCCAAGAAAAACAGAAAGTGATATACAGTAAACATACTGTATGTACAGAGTTGTTGTGTTTTATACCCACACAGTTTAAAATTGTGTTAAGGCCCATGTCCTCTACTATAGGGGAACATTTTTTACTTTAAGGTGGCAAGTTTTGGAGGGAAAAAAAAGGACATTTCAAGTAGAAAAAACAGCACCATGCATAAAACAAACAATGTTAAACATGATAAAATCCTCAAGGTGTATTTCCATCGCCAATGTGCTCATGTGAAATGGTTTAGATTAATCCAAAGGCCCCATGGGTAAGTGTTTTAAGAGTTTCCCAACATTGTCATCCCACAGTCAGCTCCCGATTCTGGGCAAGCCTCCAGTCGAGCCAGTCTGTTCTGCTCCAAAGCGATGGCCTCGGCCGAGTGCTTGCATTTCTCTGATCCACACTGACAGGTGAAATACTTGCTCTTAATGTCCCAAAAGCGGTCTCCATAATCGAATCTAATGAAACAGAGAAGTAAAAAAATGTTTGTGTAGTTCTTAATCAAGGTTACAGCCAGATGGGGCTTCAGGCAGTAAACAAATAAAAACCTTAATTTTATTCAATGAATTAATGAGAGAAGGGCAGGAGACATGGAAACAGGAGGTTTAGGGGAAAAAAAGGTATGTTCCTATTCTTAGATTTATGTTACGTCTCTTTTATTTAGTAAATATACATTTATTTTATCCTTGTCAATTTTATATTATAATTATTTATCTTTTAAACTGCTTATTTGTGATGCAGTTCTAATCTTAAAATACAACCCTACATATTTTATATCATCTGTTTTATATCTGTGCATTTATATCAATATCATTTTATAATTTTTTCACATAAATGGAAAAGAGCATTAACACTAGAGCTGCAACTAACAACAACAATATACTGTATGTATAATCTTTTTGAGCACAACACAAATATTTCAACAAATAAAAAGCTTAAATGAGACAATAAGAAAAAACAAGGCGATTCAATGCAAATCATCATACAAGCTTAGTGGGATGAGAAAAATAAATGTAAGAAAGACTGGAAAAAAAGAAAAAGAGGCTGAATGTGGAAATGGAATAGAAGGAAATAAAGAAATAAGCTCTGAGCGGGTGATCATAAACGTCTCTGCTGCTCACCCCAGCTCTTGTCCGCTGAGGATGTCTCTGGAGCTGAAGAAGGCGATGCGGGGGAATCTCAGGTCCTGGTGCAGCATGAACACACGCACTGGGATGAGGTTTGGGTCACACAGGTGGTTGATGAAGCGGCTGATGTTGCCATAGTACCGGGCGTCAATACAATACACCTCACCATCCTTTGAAAAAAAGAAACACGAGACAAAAACATGCTTTGCGTTAGAAACGTATCCCTATTCAGACAAATTGTGCATAATAAACAGCTATCTGATATTTCAAGTTGAAGATGCAGCATTTTACAAAATACTGCCAGATTTATGCCGTGCTGAAGTACAGCCTAACAGAGTTAGCGTGACTGTCGACTTTCAGTCTTGTTATTGTATTGTTTTGTTTGTATCTAAATAAAAAAAGTGCATGCTGCTGCTTAGGTTTTACAATGTTCTACATTTGGCATTTTAACAAGGGAACATTTTACAAAATGTTTATTCTGCATATGTATAATATCTCCATCAAAATCCATCAGAGGCAGAAAACCAATGAATCCAAGTGTTGTATGTTTTTCACAGTGCAGTATTACACAACAAAAAAAAGTGTCTGATTCAGCAGATTGAAAAGAAATTTGACACACAGCACATAATGTAAAACTGATTGCAAATATCCTTTTAGTTGTTGTTTGTGTCTCTAAATTGAGAATGGGATTGATTTATGTCTTAGAGTTTTCTCAACACGGCACTTTCCATAGAAAAAGTTACCTGAAAGTCTGCTGTAAGCAAACATTGGGGGAGGTTTTTTGTCTAGCTCAGCAAGGGATGTAGTTTGTGTATAGACCACATGGGTCAAGGTCTGGCTAATCATTAACCTTAATAGTTATTTATACAGGAAATATGCCAAATTGTCTCTCTTGTGTTCTCTGCCACATTCAAATGTTCACCTTGTTGTCCAGGTCAAACAGGTAGGAGTCGTCTTCTCTAACATCTGCCTCTGCGTCAGAGATGAGCTCCCCGACATATCTGTGTGGACGGAGGAAAGAAGCTTAATGTCTAACCTCTAACTTTGAATATAAAAAACAACCTGGTGTGTGTCTAATGGAGAGTCCGCTCTTACTCGCAGATGAAGCTTCCCTGTGGAATATCCTGCAGAGCTCGAACTCCCCAGCCCATCTTCTCTGTCCTGTAGAGCTGTAGACGAACTCTGAAGGAAGAAGAGGGTTCAGACTGAAGTGGCAAAGACTGGACATAAGAATTAAGCAGTGCAGTCATTTGTCACGCAAGAGCCAATAAATAGATGTTTAGCTGAAAAACCTAATTTTCAGTTTGATGAATCCGTGTTTTGCCAATGTGACTTTCATCAAGTTGTTGTAGATAAATGGTTTGAAATCAAATGGTGTTTGCCAGCATTTCCAGCTCTTTCCTTCCAGCTAATAACTTCACAAGGTCATTTAATTGATAGGTCATCATTGAAATGATTTGCTGTAATAACTAGTTAAAAAAAGCTGCATGTGGTTGAGAAACATGTTAGAAGAGTTAAATTCTTACTTGATGCCTGCCTGCACCACCCTGTTCTTGCATGTTCGGTAACAGGAACAGGCCATGTTGCATTCAAATATAAGTGGTGGTTCAATTTTATTGAATTCCTGGAGCAGCCGCTGGTCCTAAAAAAAGAATTACAGTTGAGATTAGTTTCCCTCCTTTTTCTCCTGTAACTCATAAACCCTGGTCATTGACCGCATGAATCTCACAGACTTTAAAACCAAACTTCATTAGAGTTTCTGCCTATAATTGCAGATTATACAGATATTTATTGATCCCATGGAAAAACTTGTTTTTTGCTAGTCAGTCAAGGCTTTTGATTAAATCGTACAGGTTTTTTGAGCAGATTACTTTGATCGTGTGGCCATAAAACATTTCTATTTACCTTGTCGTACCAGCAGCGGATACTGAGCTGCCCACAGAGACAGTTGCTAGATGAGCAGTCATCAGTGCAGCTACAGTGCTGAAGTAAAGATAATTAAAAAGGTATTGAATGCATCTTTCATTACAGATAAGACATTTGTATGCGTGTAACAGAAAGAGAAGTTAAAAAGAGAGCCTGATTAATGTTTTACCTGCAAGTGTGTAATATTGCGGTCTATGTTCATTGCTGAAGTTTCACAGTTTTCTGAAACATATTTGTAGTCTGAAGGACAGCCCTCGTCGTCCACTGCGTTCACACAGGGAATCGGTACGTTCTCATAGCCTTGTGCAATGTCACTGCAACAATAAGCAAGGAGTTAAATCATGAAGAAAGGCAGAAAACAGCGAGAGAGAAAAACGGTTAACAAGAACAAGTTCAGCATTTAAAAAGACATGGCTCCATGAAAATAACACAACACCTACCTGCAGATGATTCTCTCAGTCCGAAGCATACGATTGGTTATTCCCCTCCTCAGTTTCCTGTTGATCTGGAGTGCCACCCACACCGGCGTGTCGGGCCGTGCGAGGCTGAGAGGCGTGTCTCCTTCCCTGTTCATAATGTCAATGTCTGCACCTCTGGACAGGAACAACCTAAAGAAACAGAAACATGCATTTGTTGGTATATGGGTCGGTGCTGCGGTCTCGAGCTAAAGCGAATAATACATGTGACTCGTACATTAAATGAGTCTGAAGCTTGTGATTGACATTGACTCACGTAACACATTCCAAGTAGCCCTCTCTGGCGGCGATGTGGAGCGGTGTGTCTCCGTGCATGTTAACTGAGGCGAGGGAACAGCCAGAGTTCATCACCAGCTCCGCTATATCCACATTCCCTGCATACGCTGCCCAGTGGAGACACACGTTCAACTCCTGAAAGGAGGGAAGGGACTGTTTAAAGTAATAACCTGAAACATTTTCATGCAACTACATCTATTTTGTCATTTTGACTCCATCACCACTTCTTACAACGCAATAAAGCCGAGAGGGGCTGCAGGGACGAGTTAAAAAACAACGGATGGTTCCAGAATCACAGAGGACATTTCTTTCACCGGTTCAAATTCAAAACGAGAAAAGTGCACTCAGTCGAGTGTTGAATCTCACTCAATACTCCCTGCTGTTTTATCGGGAAGACAGTCAAGATGGTGAAGATGATAACAAAAACAGGGATTTATTCATCTAATATCGTGCCTAACTTTAGTGGATCATAACATACCGGGTATGTAATTAATCTGCAGAAGCTCCAGTTCAAAATGAGACCAAACTTTTCTATGGATGTCAGTTTTTGAGCCACGTCAAAGGCCAAAATGTGGCTTGGTAACAACAGACTAGCTAATGCTTGTTTCTTTTTTGCCTAGCCGATTTCAGGAAATGTGTTTTGCTACTGAAGAAGTTGATCACTTGCAGCCCCTACCAGCCTCAGAGGAGTCAGCAGTCAAAACAATCATTACACTGACATAAAAGTCAATAAAATAGGTTTTTAAAAAGTGTAAAGCACAAGGGGTTCTTGAGCAAACAATCATAAATGAGCACAAAAAATATATAAGACTGATGGGTCCAGTAGTATGCAAGATTATTCGTGGACAGACAGACAAATACACTACATGCAAACACATGATATCCCATCAGTGTGGTTATCAGGCAAAAAAAATGTAATCCAAAGCACATGCATGCACATAGAACAGGCATACTTAGAGGAGCTGATACAAATTCTAGCAAAAAAAGACCCATTTTTAATGTAACACAATCTCCAAACCTCAGTGTGAGCTAGTAGAAACTTACCTTATCACTAATGGTGACATCAGCTCCTCTGTTCAGCAGGACTTTTATCACCTCTACGTGTTTGTGCTCTGCAGACCAGATGATCGGCGTCCAGCCACCGCTGTCCTGAAACAAACAGACATGAAGAATCAGAATCAGCCTACAACAGCAAAACAGATAGGATTCACAAACTGAAATTAATTATATATTAATTATCTGTTGGGCGTAACATACTGACATTTTGGCTCTTCCTTTACCTGTGCGTTTACGTCAACCTGCCCTGTTTCCAGAAGCAAGTTGACAATTTCCAGGTTTCCCAGCTTGGCTGCGTGGTGGAGGCCAGTATATCCATCCTCCTCCTGAAGACATGAACAAAAGACTGAAATCTATATCAACCAAACCCCTGAAGGTTCACATTTAGGTTTTTATCTTAGACACTAACAGACACTCACAACATGATAGACACAGGCACCGTTCTGGACCAGGTAGTGAGCCACCTCAATGTGATTGTTGATGATGGATTCAAACAGAGGCGTCCTCCGGTCCTTGTCCTGGGCATCCACCTGAGCTCCTGCCTGTTAGTATAAATACAAATATAATCCTTCATCTTAGGCATACAACCAGGAAAGACTAAATAAATACACGGAATAATGACATAATCACATTATTTTAAAACTGAACCCGTTATATCAGTTTTTTTGTGTCAGTACGTGTATTAAATCACAGAAAATAAACCAACAAGACAGATGCTAAAAATTATCTCAATTTCGTCACCTGTATGAGAATGTAGCAGACTTCCAGCAGACCTCTCTGCGCTGCAGCATGGAGAGCAGAGCGCCTGTTCTGAGAGTCAGGCTGGTATGTTGGATCTATGCCCTCCACTATGACACAAACACAGTTTTAATACACAAATACTGAACAAATGTATCATGATCTCATTTTTGGATTAGCAGTCAACATTTCTGTATAAAACTTTTAATGTGTGATTAAACCATCCAGACAGTACATCTAATATAAATCATTTAGAAACACATTTAAAAACACATACAACAAGGCCCACTCACTCAGCATGAGCAGGACTCTCTGCACCTCTCCTTGCTTGGCAGCAGGGTAAAGCTGGCGAGGGTGGAACCTCAGTTTCTTCCTCCTGGCAAATCAAAAACAACAGTCACCAATTTGACCTAAACTTGTCTGATGTCCGCTGAAAGTTATGCAATTATCTTTGTAAGAGCTAAAGCAAACAAAAACAGGAAATCATTTCACGGTAACTTGCAATTTTGCAGGGCCTGCAGATGAATTGTGTGTTTGTAACTTCAAATTTGTGATTTTAAACAGCAGATTTCTACAGATAGTGGAGATGCTCGAATTAAAAATGTATGAACAGATTTTATTTGTAGGTTCTGTGCTGCTGGAGGTCAGACATGTTCAAATATAGCACGTTTCTGAACTGATAGGACAAAAACATGAAAAAGAGTAAAATGTGCTTCTAGTGAGACACAAAAATTAGGACCGCACAATATGAGGAAAATATACGATAACTGTACAATTACGGACTTTCCTCCTTCAACCATGTAGCGTAGTACAGCAGCTATAGTCCAATAAACATCACTCGCATGCATGGTGCATATCAGACAAAATAACACCTAGAAACAGAATGTAGTTTAATATGATGTCCGCTTTCCTGAACCTGCAGCAAATTACTCTTACATCTCTCAATGTTTGCATCCAGCCCACTGTTCAATCCTTTAACCTACTGTGACAGAAAACAGTCAAATCTAAACTCCAACCTCTCAGTGTCCTGTGTGAGGATGGCCTTCTGCAGCGCTGCCCTGCTGGGCCCAGGTGGAAGTGCACTGGGGCTGATGGGTTTCCCATTTGGCATACAGAGAGAGGGCCCCACGCTGTCCACTCCCTCCTCTGCTGGGGTGATGGTGGCCACAGTTGCGGCAGAGGCTACAGGCTGCGGTGGCTGCTGCTCCACTGCCAGTGTCACCAAGCCATGACTATGTATACGTGCACTGGAAGAGGCAGTGAAGTAGAGCTCAGGTGAGAAAATGTAATTGTCTACAGCAAATAATTCTCTCACACGTGATTCAAGCTCACCTGACAGGTCTTTCAGGCATCTTCCCGTCCTTCATCCCTCCTGTTGATGCTGTGAGGGAGGGTGCTGTGGGGACGCAGGGCGGCAGAGACGAGGTGGTGGTGGAGGAAGCCGACATGGTGACAACGGTGGTTGCGGAGGCTGTGGCCGAGTTGAAGGAGGGGATGGTGACCTCCTGGGCCTCGGAGGCATCTTCCCCGCAGTGGGGACAAAAAAGCATACCGCCGCCGTTTGATCTGCTGCGCCCACCGCCCAGCACGGTCACACAACCGCGGTGGAAACGGTGAGCGATGCGCTGGTCTGGGCAGCACTCAAGAAATGTGCCCTGAAAGTAAAGAAAGTAGAATATCAAGAAAGAGAAAGAGGAGAAGAAAGTAAATTATCGAGGAGCTTGTAAATCCCTACAGCATTAATAGCACTGGTTCGTTTGCAGCCATGAAACAATGTCCTAGTTTCATAAGTGAACAACATTAAATACACTATGCATTTGTAATACTGACAGTAGATGCTTCAAACATTTACCGCTATGCAGAAGTATCCACACCCAGGACAGCAGTGGTGTTTAACCATGTGTGAGCGGTGGACGTCACAAAGCACCATGAGGGGCACCCGGCTGGACGGCCGCATGGTCTCCCCTTTTATAGTCCGATTGGTACAAGCCCTCAGCTGTCAAACAGAGCAGGACACACAAGATTATACAGTTAGAGATGTGGCTGAAAGCGTAGTTATTTGTGAGCTTAATGAACTAACACAGACCAGCAGAGCAGTCCTGATATCTAAATCTACAAAAGACAAACCTCTCCGTTGATGCTCTCTGTGGCCATACACTGTCTGCTGACGCGGTGGCTGGTGCTGTCGACTCGAGGAGCCTCCATCCTGCAGCTGCAGAGAGGAAGCTCCTCCAGCCGCTCCGTGTCTCCTGCATCACTTCCTTCTGCAGAAACATTTGATTGTTTATGATGTTCCTATATGGTGTTAAGGCAACTGTCCACTTGATATTTAAGTATGGTCACCAATAGAGTTGGGCGACCGTTTCTATTTTCATATTGTCCAACAGTGGTTACTCGAGATCGCCAAGTAATGGGGGGAGTTACGTCACAGCACGCCAATTATAAGATTTTCAACTAATTCAGATAACAGTGACACATATGCATCATAAACCTACCGTGATGAGGAGAAAGTGTCAGACTGTCGGCAGCAGCGATGTCCAGAGCACCCAGGGGAACCTCCGTGTACTCAGTGGGCCTTCCTGCGGAGGACAAACCAAATGTAAAAGTATAAGCACTGACCATTTCCATAAAAAGCATTTCACTTCTTTTATACCCTTTAATGTTTTGAAAGGAAAAAAATATTTGCATGAGTATTCATCCCCCTCTAACCAAGTTTAGACCTGCAACAGAAAAATTGTCAATTATTGTGATAATCGATTAATCATTTAAGTAATTGTTGATGCAAAAATAGCAGAAAATGCTGTTTTCAGCCTCTCAATTATGGAGATTTGGCGCTTTTCTCTGTTTTATAAGATAGTAAACTGAATATCTTTGAGTTTTGGACTGAAACAAGATATTTAAAGACTTTGAGAAACTGGGATGGACATTTCTCATATTTTGACATTTTATAGACAAATCCATTAATCTAGAGAATAATCGTCAGATGAATCGATAATGAAAATAATCGTTAGTTGCATCCCTGAATAATATTCATTGGTATCTTCAGCCGCAATTACAGCCTCAATTGTTTGTGGACAGGTGACATAGTAAAGGGGGTGAATACTTGCACAATGTATTTTACATTGCATTTAATTTCTATTTATTTGTAGAGATTTGTTTTCACCTCGACATTAAAAATATTTTTTCTGTTAAAAAAATATAACTATATCTAACTTCTTTAAATGTTGTTCATTATTATGCAACACAAGCGTGTTTTGTTTCTTCTTTTTTTAGAAAACCCACCAGGTAATGTCACTCACCTCCCACCGTCTCCACCACATCAGCTGTGTTTCTATCTTTGTCCTGGTATGACTGCTGCCACGAAGACTCCTCACTCCCATTTCTACTCTGGATAGCTCTCTTTGTTTCAGACTCTGAACTCTGCAAGCAAGAAATACTGTCTGAATATGAAAATGTTACATCTGGCGATTATATAACACCAAACAGAGAGGGGACGTGAAGTTGCAGGTTTGAGGTGTCCTGTGGAGTTTTCCCCCACTAGTAGCACTACAGCACAATCTTTTTACGATTAGGTCGCCTACATGTTTGCATTGTGAACATGCACATGGACACGCACACACACTACGTGATACACATTACTGCCACTGTTTGCCCACCTTTCTACAGTTTGTGACTGTAAAAAACACAATTTTAAAAAGTATTAATCTCGAAGATTTTCATTTCAGAAACATTTCTGTTAAGTGACGATCGCTGAATGAGGTAACACAATGATGATTGAGCCTACGGCCAACTAATGACAGCACTTTCATTTGCATTATTACAAACGAGCTAACAATAAGGAAAGTAATTATCAAGATAGTAAAATAGATAGACGCACTCACATGATCTGACATGTTCACTGACCCCTCCATGTCCTTAGTGTGCTGCCTTGCTTCCGCCCCATCATCTTCAAACTACAGAAGAAATGTGTCCATAGAAAAATTATTCCCATTCAGTTTGTTTTATAAAACATCATGCAGCACATAAACATGCTATAGCATTATGATTGATAATATGTGCGCATGAGTGATCACTTTTAGTGGACAATAAGTAAATCTAAGCCTCACACCTTTTCTGAATCTCGCGTGGACGGACTGGAAATCTTCATTTTCTCCGCTACTTCCTCCTCTGACTTCCCCACGTTGCTGTTGCTCTTCTCTGGTGCAGTCTTGGTAACAGACTCCACCTTTTTATGGAATAACGTTTCTTCCTGTATTTCGAAAGAAATAATATTACCATCAATTTAATTACATATAATCAGATTAGTAGATGTAAATTATTTGCATACAAAGACATAATCTTACCACAGTTTGAGCATTTTCTGGAATGTTCTCTGACTTCTCAGGTGTGTCATCGGATAAATGACCCAGTTTTCTCCTTTTTGCAACTATTGGAAACATGACAACCACGACAGAGTGACTTAGCTCATACAAAATACTGACTAATTTTTATTCATAGCAATTTGATTATTTTACAGAGAAAACATTAGTTAGTGTGAGTATGCCACAGCCACTAACCAGTTTCAACATCAGAGGATCCTGAAGGTGTCACAGGTGCTTCAACGTTGCTCATCTGTGAAACCAAAATAGTGACTCAAGTGGTCACGGAAAAGTTGCAACAAAGACCTGAGCCACTGATAAAGCGGGTGTGTTTAGTCAGTGGCTGGAATATTTTCACAATGTAACATTTCATAACACAAATGTGTGTCAAGAATAAGAACGGACCAATGCAATGTTTAAGACAGAGATACACGTTTTATTTTACTCATGCCAAATGGAAATGCTAACAACTTGCTCCTTTAAAGGGCAACACCAAATGGTGGACTGCGGTGCAGACCTGTGACCAATTTCTGATAAATTAATGGGAATAAATAATCTTCACAGAGTGTTGTTCTCTCTCAAGGAAAGGAAGCAGAGAAATAAAACAAGGATAAAATGGGCTGCTCAAAGCTCCGTTTGTATTTTTCTTGTTTTCTTTAACTTGAAATGTAGGCCTATGGTTCATTGTGCTATGACTCATTTAAATTATGGTAAAGATAGATTTTTGTTTTTCACACAAGTGCCTAACAAGCTTAATGTATCTGCATGTTAAAAGTATTCTACTTTGAAAATCGACAGCAAATATTGTTAAAATTACATGGAAATGTACGTTGTTAATTTTTATTTGATAGACGTGGGGATAGACTATGGGACACAATTTAGACATTATGAGGTTCAAACTTTAATTGGTATGAAATGTTATTAACTGGACTGCTTTACATTTGAGTTGAATACCCCTGCTCTGTAGACTCACCTGCCCTGGTGCAGGCCTGTTCATCGTCTTGCGGGCCCGGTGGATCTTGGGTGGGGGAGGGGAGACAGAAGGAGATGAGGAAGATGTTGCAGAGGACGAGGAGGAGGAAGAGGAGGAGGAGGAGGAGGGGGAGGGAGCAGGTGCCAGGACGGATTTACTACTGCCAGGTCCAGAAAGACTCATTTTTGCTCGGCCAGGGGACAACGATGAAGACGTAGAAGGAGAGGAGGACAATGATAAAAGGGACTTTGCTGCATGTCCTGTAAGAGGGAGGTAAAATTAATTACTGTGAATTTTCTGAATATTTTTTTTTAAAAAGCTTATCAATAATTAGTATCAGATTTAATCTGACACAGGAATATCCTTTATTCTGAGAGGGATCAAGGAACATAAACAAAATGCACCAGAGCAAAGTGCTGAATTTATGCTTTAGGATCAAATCACCTTAAATGTCAAATTTTAGACCGGTCAAATTAGGTCAATCCAACAGAGAGTCACCGCTTCAGCAAAATCCAACATGACTGGGTCCAAAGTCTTACCTGCTACTGGTTTGCTTGGGGAGGAGGCAGGTGACCATTTCTCTCCTTCCTCTCCAGCTTTGGAAGCGTCCTTCCCAGGCTGCAGAGATGACAACATCGATGCCATACCACCCATGGACTCTGTCTTCTTGGCAACAGCAGCTGTGGTGGAGGATGCATTATCTGAAAAAGTAGTAATAACAAAATCACACAAAAACTCAGTTTATTTGTGTACCTAAAAGGCAAAGATTTTAAACATTAGTATAACTCCCTGTAGACATACCTTCCTTTACTTGACTTGTTCGAGGTAACGACTCTGCTGGTGTTTCTGAGTCATTTCCCTCAGGAGGCTCCTGTCAGAGAAACAACAAATATCATGTCAGAAAATATTGATATGTCCCTTTAAAAAAAAAAAAGCAATCGGTATTCAGAATTACAGAATACTTGATCCATTTATTCACTGCAGTACAAATTATTGCAGTTCAAGCAGCCACAAAAATGTGAAACTATTTAGCTGTAATTGGAGTTATGTAATGATGCACACAACTGGACACGTTCACACAACAATAATCTAAATTAAGTACATGTTGTAGACTATGTAATAAATCTTGTAATAAAGAGAGATAACAATTAACTTTGGTCATTTTTATCTCAACCAAAGCTGTTTTCTGATTTTGCAACAAAGCTGGCCGGGTTTATACACATACAAGTAATTAGCAAGGACTTCTTTAAGCATAGTTTTCAGCCTGTATTATAGACTGGCAGGACATGCTGCTAGTGAAAACTAATTTCCCAGGAAACAAAGTTAATATTAACTTAGTGGTTCAGGTTTTAGCTTGAACTGTCAAATACAGGTGAATGCAATCCACTAAACAAAAATGATTTGTAGTTTGTTTTTTCAGTGTAAATCAGCATGAATGACAACATACTCAAGATGTTATTAACTGTGGGCCGGGGTCACCAGATGTCAACACACCAAATACTTCTGTGTCAATAAAAGTCAGTTAAACAAGCAAGCTAACAGAAACGTCTGTTTATAACTGCCAACATTTTGTGTTTATTGCATCTACGTGAATAATTTCCGCTTTCTTTTGAACAGAAAATCAGTCAAACACCAACACATCCTCTGATCCCATTATAGATTATAATTTCACTAGTTTTTAATGCACCAATATGTAATGTCTACATCTCACCCACCACTGTCGATATAAATCCTACACGATGTATATACAGTATATAAACATGTATACATTATACTCTAAATAATCATCCAGTCCATTCAGTATTTATTTCTTTACACTATTTGTACAGTTTACAACTTACAGAAAATGTGTTGTACATAGACGTTTTTATTTTTAAATGTTATTGTTGATTATTGGTGTTTATTTATAATTATTCATATAATATTTATAAACACACAACTATTTTTAACACACACTTGTGTACATAATAATCGTGTCTATTCTTAACCTTAATTTGTCCAGCTTTGTTGTCCTTGTTCACAGTTGTTATGTCTATTTGTTAACATTAAAAAGCGGAGTCAAATTCCTCGTGTGTGTACAGATAACGCTACTCGGCCAATAAAAGTGATTCTGTTTCTTCTCCTTTCCAAAATAAACCTTTCAACCAATGGCTGATCCCTCTGTTGTTACGTCAAGTGCCGCCATCAGTCAATCAGCCCATTCATGCCTTTTAACACAATTCAAAGCAGCACTAGTCCAACAAAACAAAAGGAAAATAAAAAGGAAAGTAGTTAGATTTCACACACTGACTGCTTAAAACCCCTATCCCAAATAACAATATACTAAAATGACAGTTTGTATTAACATTAGCTTTGAAAACTGGTCTAAACCGATACAACATACACCATACAATACAAAACACACAAAACGTAATAGAAACAACGCAAGACGACGGCTATACAATGACTTAACAGTCAAGGAATCGAGAAAATAAGCAAAACATTAACAACATTAGAGCAATTTAACGTTAATTAACACAAAACTGTTACAGGCTAACGTAGCTAGCATTGTAGCACAGCTTGCAACAAAGCGCTCCTATAAATCGACAAGTAAAGACATTTTGCATTATGGCAAACTGCAGCTATGGTGGCGTGGTTTTGTTATGTAGGCTGGTGGGTTTACAAGTGGTTAAACAAACGTAAATGTCGTGAGCATGCTATTTTGTGTTGCAGAAAGGGTTTGCTACCTTCGTCGTTGTCTCAGATGCCGACATGTTTCGCGAAGCAGCGCATCAACGTATATAAACGTGCCGCGTCATCGCCAGAGCCCCGCCCCCTTGTCCGCTATTTTTTTTTTTTTAAACAACTGATCTGAAATCAGCGAGCGTACTGAGAATTAACGGCTGACCGCGAGGAGATGCTTCCCACTAAAACCGATTCAAGGTCAGTTTAGTGAGAAGAGACCAGCGGTTTGTATTTGTTGCCACGATATGCTCTTCCTCACAAAAAAAAAAGGCCAAAAGTAAACAGAAAGCGAGATAGTAACATTAGCTAGTGGCAGCAGGAATGAGGAAATACAGCCGACTAACTAACACCACCTGAATCAACAGTGGTCCCTGTTGAAGCCAACACAGATTTGTTTATTTAGAAAACCCAGAAGACATACCACAAAAGGAAAAGGTGAGGTGAGTGAGGGCTAAGTTTCACGATTATAGAGGAGCTTTTGTTTGTTTCTGTGTTGGTCACTAGCAGATGCCAGCAAGCTAACTAAAAGCTAACGGTAGCCGACGTTCAGTCCAGAAGAAAAGGAGGAAAACAACTGTGTTATGATCAATTTCAACCTCTTACGACGGCAGTCGACGGACGTTAAATAGCGTAATTCTATCTTACAGCCCACTACTCTTAAACATATTTAAGGTTGTTTTTGTAGCGTCCCTCACGCTCACTTATGTTAGCTAACTTTTCAAGTCAAAGCTGGCGATTCACTGATAACATGTCGCTATAGTGACGTAAGAGGCCATCTATAATATAGTAATTAATAGATTAGCGGTAGAGCTAAAAAAAAAAAAAAAAAGCTTGGTGTTAAAGCTGCATATCAAGTGATACAATCCTCTGTAACATTACTTAAGTTAATGTCCAGCCTATAGCTGCTTCTTTTTGTTTGGTAATCGTATCAACATTATGGATTATTTTCTTACAGGTCACATCACTTACACATAGCAGCAAGTGTAGATAAACAAGCTACCTATCGTGGCAAATCAGCAGTATATATGTGCCTAAAATATCAACTCCTTGTTGTTGAGACATTGGATGGATTAGTTTGTGATAATTGACTTTTGTCAATTTTGCTCCACTCAACCTTAATCCACTAATTAGGTTATGTATCGAGCAAGCTGATGTATTAGTATTTAGGATGCGTTTTGCTTGAAGCAGGGAGAAGGTGCTCCAGCAGGACTGCAACAAAAATGTATTATCATTGCAGATGAATCTGACAATTTATTCTTGTATGGTCTTTATGTAAGTCTGTTTTCCGGACCCCATGAAGAATAGCTGCTGCAATGCTGTAGCTAATGGAGATCCAAATAAATGTAACTACATTTTTATTCACTAATCCTTTTGTCCAGAAATTTTTGAAAATAGTGAAAGATGTCCCTCGCAATTTCAAAGAGCCCTTCAATTATCTGAACAACATTCGTAATTCCAAAGAAATTTTTTTACTATCGTATGTGACAAAGTAATGCCGCTAATGCTCACTTTTAAGAAGGTGAAATTGTGTTTTCCCAAATAGTTTCCGAAATAATTAATGTGTCAATGGGCTAATCATTTCACCTCTATGCTCCAATCAGGCCTTTCAGAGGTTGATAAGCTTATAATCATGCTAAACGCCCCAAGCATTTCACTTTGCTCATTCAGATCCGGGTAGCCAAGTCAAGTCAAGTCAAGT
>CALSBV010012213.1:11860436-11904451 GCA_943590825.1 Bovichtus diacanthus
TCCTAGTTCTTGTCAATACTCGTGCCGCAGCATTTTGAATCAACTGGTAGCCATGATGTATCTGGTATTGAACACAATGTTTGAATGTCTGCTTTTTGATCTTTAATTTGAAGATTTAAAGACCACCTCACTGAGTTATTATTTGTAATGAATACATCCCCATTTCTCATCAGACAAGATGGAGATGCTGTGTTTCCGGTTACCGGGCCATGGGGACACGACCCTGAAGCACCTGAATTCACTGAGGTCCCGCCAGCACTTCTGTGACATCACCATTGTGGCCAGCGACAACCAGACATTCAGGGGACATAAGGTGGTGCTGGCTGCCTGCTCGCCCTTCTTGAGGGACCAGTTCCTCCTCAACCCATCTCCCAAGCTTCAGGTAGACAAATGTCACTCTGACAACTCTGTCGTCGTGTTTCTCCTCAACGCCCTTCTGCTGAGTGAAGACAGTGCATCTTTATGTTATTTGTTTCACATTCTTACCCAGGTGTCGATGCTGTACAGCGCCACAGTGGTGTGTGATCTGCTTCAGTCTTGTTACACTGGCGTCTTGCAGTTTAACCCAGAGGAGATTGTCAACTACCTGACTGCTGCCAGCTACCTGCAGATGGAGCATATTGTGGAGCGCTGCAGAGGAGCACTGAAGAAGTATGTGCAGCTAAAAAACCCCAATCCAGCAAAGGTCAGTAATCCAAAACAATCATTTTAAATGGTTATCATACATATTCTCGTTAAGTTAATATGTTGTGCAGTGGTGGAAATATATAAGTCTGAACTTTTCAGGACTACATTTGTCATAATTTATAGACATTGTTCCTGATGTATGTTAATCAATCAAAGTCTTCAATTTTAAATGTTTTTACAATTATTCCAATTTTATCCTAACCATATGTAAAATCTTAGATTTTGTGTTTTGCAATATGAGTGACTTTCAGTTCTCCTTTTTCTATATACAGTAACACATTCTCAGCACTTTCATAGCTTGTACTAATGCAGTTTTCATACGCAATCTCATAATCATATTTTCCTGTTTCTCTAGGCGGCTTCAGATGAGAGCCAGGCTCAACCGTTGATTGTCAGCGGAAGCGTTTATTCTGTTGCATCTCCTCCCACTAGCCAACCTTCCCCTGTGCACCCACCCAGTCCTGTAGTACGCTCAGGGGAGGAGAACCGCGGCGACATGTCTGCTCAGGGCAGCAGTCAACACCACGACGGCAGCCCCATGCTGGATGAGCCATGCATTAAGGTTAGTGTGTGTGAAAGAAAAAACAGACACCGGGGTACCTTGTTTAGTTTAAATTAAATTTCCAAATCTACAATCTTCATGTCATAAAAAAATAATATCAACTAAATTCGTATAGTACTTCTACTTTTTTGCAGCATTTTTGCACGATTATTGTCATTGAAAAATATGTTTAAATTATTTATTTATTTTCGTGAGGTTCTGTACCGAACAAAGTTTTATAAGTCTGTAGAATACGGTTTGTAGGCCGGAAAATCTTTGCAGCACCACAATACTTAATTCAGAATGGTATTTTGGTATATTTTGCCTCCTGCAATTTGGATAATGCCATTTAAATATTTGCAGTTTGCATAATCCGGTTGAAATTCATACACATTTTTTAAGCTATGAAGATCCAATCATCACTAAAGCGTATGTCATCCAAAACATGAGATCTTTAACAGGACTACACGCTTCATTCCGTCTTCATTTGTCTTACAGGTTCATGTATCAGACGAGGAGGAAGAAGCCAGACAGGAGGACTATGATGTGTTCAGAGTGTACATCTCCGAAGAACAGCAGATGAACAGAGATGGGGAGGAGGAGAGAGAAGCTCCCTCTGACGGACCTCAAGATGCATTTTACCCAGAGACAGATGGTGTCATGGTTGGAGGAGAAGGTGAATATGACTTGAATCCAGAAGATAATCTTAGTACGGCGGGACTTTCAGTGGAGGGGCTCCGCGCCATCAGACGAAGGCTGTCTGACCCTAAAAATGGCCGGGGCAGAGGGAGAGGCAGGGGTTTTAAGAGGCGAAGGTGGGTGTCATCACAGGAGAAAAGACCTCAAGGCATGCCTCACAACCAGGATTTATGGTACCTAGCAACTGCAGGGATAGGAGGGGGTTTCGGCTTGGACTACAGCCAAGAAGGGTTTAAGACAGGAAATTACGTCTCAGTTGAACTCCCACAGTTAGACTTCGGCATGGGCGACGCTCAGGGGGATAAAGTCTCACCAATGGGTGCCAACAATTTGACCCAGTACCCCCTGCAGGAGCCCAATTGTGGTGCTGGTGAGGGGAGTTCAGGGCTGACGACTGTTGGAACAAACAACGGGGGGGATGAATCTGTCGCGGTGGTGGGATCCACCTCCAGTGTAACTGTAATCTGCGAGCACTGCGGCATGACGTTCCCCTCGGCCCACTCCCTAGCCATCCACTCCCGCTCCACTCACCTGCTGTACGCCTGCCCCTGCTGTGGTAAACACTTCCACCACTCCGCCAACCTCACCCGACATATGGCTGTGCACAGAGGCGCCGGCAAAACCCACCAGTGCCCCCTGTGCTATAAGACTTTCACCCAAAAATCTACTCTAATAGACCACATGAACCTCCACAGTGGCGAGCGACCACACCGCTGCGCATACTGCCACGCCCGCTTCGCCCACAAGCCCGCCTTACGACGCCACCTGAAGGAACAACACGGGAAAACCACGGGGCAGAACTCCCTTCATGAGCAGGAGGAGTTGGAGAGAGCCGGGGGGAAAATAAGAGAGGAAGAGCAAGAATGCCTGGTTACTGAACAAGTGTCATAGGCCATTTAATAAGTTCAGTGTCTAAACGTCTAAAGCTCCTGCTGTTACATTTGGCAAAGTGACAAGTCCAATGGGGAGGACAGTCTGGGTCATGGCCCCGAGTGGATATTAAAAAGACAGTTCACCCCAAAATCAAAAATGCATATTTTCCCTTACCTGTAGAGCTATTTATCAATCTAGATTGTTTTGGTGTGATTAGCTAAGTGTTGGAGATATCGACCGTAGAAAAGTCTCTGCCTTCTCTTTATTATGATGGAACTCGGCTTGTGGTGCTCAAAGCGGCAAAAATTGGTGTTGAAAAACTCAACAATTTCCAGAAATTATGAGCCAGTTACTTAAGAAAACCAGGGTGAACTGCCCCTTTTTAAGCAAGTGCTGGAGACTGACTACGAGGCCCTTTTTTTAAATGTCAGACTGTGACAATAAAAACCCTTTCATATGAAATGTTTCATATTTGCATATAACATTACATTATGTCATTTAGCAGACGCTCTTATCCAGAGCGACTTACAGTGGACCAATATTACAATTAGATGCCTAACCACTAGACCACACATATAAATACACATACTTACTTGAGGGATGTGGCTAAAAAATACAGCAGAGTAATAATACAGAGTCCTCCACCCTCTTAAACTGAGACAAGCCTTCTTCACAGCAGACATTTTGACTCATCATAACACAGGTAACACATTAACAATGGCTCTGTTGTTTTAAAGTGTCCCAGTTAGCCAGCATGCACGATACCAGGACCCTGAAACTGAAGCAGCTAAATTAAACTCTTTTAATTATTTACACCTTTGCTTTTCATGTCAAAGTCTCCTCTGTGACAAAGTCCTATTGACTTTCATGTCTCTTAGAATAGTTTGACTTAGAACTGTAACGTTGAACTTGAATATATGTAATACATGTTCAGTACGGTGACTGGCCAGTTTTTTTTTAATTATGTAAATCAGTGTAAATAAAATAATTGGAAAGTGTCCTCAGTTACATGTAAACAGTCAATTGTATAATATTAGTCCACCCACACAGGTGTTTTTAATTATTGGCTAAATAGACATCGGCTTGGTTGTGTTCGAAAATTGCATACTAACTTTTATCCAATGGTTAATTATTTGAATACACATCTCACAAATGGTCTTTGTTGTTCACCAATTCCCACTTTGACTCTGTCTTGTTGATACAAGGCTCATAGAAATCTCATTCAAGGGAACAATACATGGATACTTTTTATTCAGCTCCAAACAGTATCGCTACTTTCATGAGCCACACAGCGTCACACACCAAACATCAGGGAGGTAAAGTAATCTAATCCAAAAGACAACAGATAAATTTGCATTTATGCTGCAACAGACACTTTCAATGGCTGGGTAACTTCATTAAAACAACATGAAAAGCTATATGCGAAAATAAAATAAAAACGTTTTTTTTTCTTTGCATCACAGGAAATCATTGTACACGACTTGATTCCTCTTGTCTCTGTAGGAGCCTTTAGTGCTGTTCTGCACAGCTGTGAAAGAAGAGACATTGTTGAAGGTTAACCTACAGCAGTGCAGACACAGTCCAAACAAACTATAAGAGCGCTGTGTTTACCCAGTGAAGCCCAGACAGATTTGCCAGTGGCAGCGTCCAGCATGGGCTGCTTCCTGGCGATGCTGACTTTGACGTGAATGTCTCCCACCATGGCTCCATTCAACTGAGACAAAAACAGCGAGGAGAGTTTAGAGTGGCCGCCTGCTTTGTGCACAGTCTACATCAGCGGTCTCCAACCTTTTTGCACCACGGACCGGTTTCATGCAAGACAATTTCTCTACGGACCGGGGGGGTAGGCATAACAAAACACAATAAAGTGCAAAACATATAATTTAATTATTACATATATAATGTAAATGGAATTATTCCATTTTATATTATGCACTTTATTTATACTATTATTACATTGTAATATATATAATACATACAAATGTTTACAATAAATATTACCAACACAAAAAAAATAGTTTCATTCTTTCTGTGCGGCCCGGTACCAAATCATCCACGGTCCGGTACTGGTCCGTGGCCCGGTGGTTGGGGACCCTGGTCTACATGCATCCCCACAACTAGTGACAACTCGATACGACTTTATCAGGCCCGATAGCGAAACCTTGAGTATATGTCGTCTTTTTTTCCCTCCCTTAAACAATAATACACGTGTATGGACCCAGTTTGATTAAGTTTTTTCTTATATAGGATAACACCAACCTCAGCTACAGCCTGGTCTGCAGACTCCATCTTCTCAAAAGTGATGAATGCACAACTAGAAAGAGATACAGAAAAAAAATCACAACTGTATCATATAATAAAACAGAAGCAGGAGAAGGCTGTATAGTGTATTTATGGTGCGAATCTTTCAGTATCTCTAAATCCATTCTCAATTCATTACATAGTGGTGCTAATTTCAGGATCCACCGAAGTCAGCTGTGCACTAATGAAGGCGGTGTGGCAAATTATGGAATGAAAGCTGTAAGATTATGGAGTTTTTATGTTTGAAAAAGTTATATTCAACTGATTGCAAGGCAAACCTAAGACAGGGTAACTTTTTATTCATGCTGAACTTACACAAATAAACACTTTATTAAAAGGTTTTAGTCATTCTCAATCCTCAGTGACGTCAAGAATAACTAATTCACATTATTAAAAAAATAATAACGTGGCTTGTTACATAAATAAAATTGGTCTGCTTGGGCCATCGGCCTTTTTATTTAAAAAACTTTAAAAAATAAAATTGTACACAACATTTTTTAAACTGGTATTTTGTGTGACTTGTTGAAATATCACACAATAATACTTGACCTCAACTTTGACTTGGTGTGTATGATTACTGTTCATCAGTAGCAATATCTAGGTTCTTTTGTAGAAAAAAAAAAAGATTTTTGGAAGTTGTCAATCGATTCAGAACAGCATGAATCCCCCCCACCACTATAGTGCATGTTATAAGACAGCAACACATTCATAGCAGTGGGTAGAGATGACCACTATGTGCACAGAGTTGTTTAAAAGGTTCCATACTTGCGCGGGTTGTCCATGGAGAGGTCGATGATGTTTCCATGTTGAGAGAAAGAAGAGCGCAGGTTGTCCTCGCTGAGCCCAGTGCCGTAAACATACACCGTGTTCCCTTTTCGTACCCCTCGCCGCTCTGGGTATGAATCTGAACCTGAGATTGAAAAAAAAGGGGAGACCGAGAAAAATCATTTATGTGTCCCCTCATGCCATTTCACAACCACCATCACACTACATTCACTTTACACTTGGCTAGAACTATTTGTAGAGATATCTGCATTTCTGCCTGCGCAACGGATGGATTTTTGCTTGTTTGGTTACTCACGTCTGAACGGTGCATCTCTTTCTCTGTCCCGTTCCCTGTCCCGGTCTCGGTCCTTGTCTCTGCTCCGGTCTCTTTCTCTTTCTCTGTCCCGTTCCCTTTCTCTGTCTCTGTCTCTGTCCCTGCCTCTATCTCTGTCTCTATCCTTATCCTTCTCCCTCTCCCTCTCCCTTTCCTTCTCCCGATCTCTATCTCTATCTCTATCTCTGTCTCTGTCTCTGTCTTTGTCTTTGTCTTTGTCTCTGTCTCTGTCTCTGTCTCTGTCTTTGTCTCTGTCTCTGTCTTTGTCTCGCTCTCTATCCAGCTCTCTGTCGCGCTCTCGCTCTCCGTCTCTGTCCATTTCGCGGCTTGACGACATGCCACCTCCGTCCTCCTCATCCCGGTATCGGTCTCTTGAGCTGACAAAGCTGCGGGGGGCACACGGGTGAAAAGATGTTACACCCAGAGATGCCAACTGTCAGTGTCTTAAACAGGTTGTTATGCTTAATTATCATCGTTTTGAGACATTACCTCTCATACAGAGATTTCCTCTGGGCTCTTTTTCCAGACTAGGAGAAGCACAAACACGATAACGTCAGAATAAGCTGTACCTTTTGTTTTTTGTTCAAGTTTAACGTAGAGCTCCACAGCTTTTTCCTCAACCTCTAGTCATTTTCAGATCTTGTAATGTGCAAAGGTATAAGTGTATGTGTATAATATGGCACGTGTGCCTTTTCAACACTACTACTAGGACAGAAATTTTACTTAAAGTATTTAAGTATTTAACTCCGAGTCGAAAACACTAGCTTGAAAATGTTGCAGCGCAATCGGCCGCCACAGTAAGAAGAAAACATTGCATTCAGATTTTTTCCACAATAATCTTCTAAATTTTAGGGATGTGATGCTACTCAAGAAAGAAACCGGTAAACATAACCAATAGCCAATTGCAACAAAGCCATCATGTTTGTATGCTTTATCATGTTTCATATCTATACCTCAGGTGGTTCTTCATCTGTAGAGACACTCCTTTGGAAAGGTAAGAAAGCAGGAATTGAGCCTTTCTCAGGGTCCTGTGCCAGATAAAGAGCAACAATTGAACACATTTACAAAGAAAACAAAACAAGACAACAGTTGATACCCAAAACAACACCCTCTAAGGAATGATAGCTTACCTTGAGTTTAATTTCCAGCATTCGAGAGCGTTTAAAGCCCGAGTTCTTGTTCTCGGATTTGATGGCGCTGATGGCACCCGTCTTGATCAGCATCTTTGCTTGCTCTGTGGCCGTTGCAGTGTCAACGACAGGCTGGTCCGACAGAGCTGTTATGAAGAAAAGTGTATCAGAGTTTAAGTAGATTAAAGATAGTATAAAGTAAAATACAGGCTGCTTTAAGTATAGTATACAAATAGAAATGCAGGTATATATATATGTTGTCTATTTTGTGCAGTAACTTGATAGTATTTACAGGCAAAGCATTTCAATCAAGGTGTTTTTATTTGCTTTCTTAAACTATTGTGAAAAGGACACGTGTACATAAGATAAGAAAGTTCCATTGTATAAATTAAAGTGGCTGCGTAAATTAATGAATTAAATTACACACACGGGTGCTGGTGGCGAATAAACACAATGTGTAAGTGTAGGTGGAGAGACTTGTTGACGAACATGTTTTCTGACCGAGGCAGCCCACAGGGTTGTCTTATTTCAAGGTTTGTGGGTTGGTAGGCACCCCAGATGCCCAAATATATATGTCCCTTTTAAATGGAGTTAAATGCACTTACTCCGTTTCAAGCCACTCTGGTTTGTCTGGTTGGTTGAACTCTGCTTCTTCAAGGCAAGCAGCGCCTTTTTCTGAAAAGACAGCGAAAAAAGATTATTGCTAAAATATATATAATTATAATAAAAGTAAAAAAGACTTATTTCAATGTGGTTCTCCAAGTTACTTACTACATAACTGTGGAATTTAAGACTTGTCATTAAACAGATAAATATTGTTACACACGTCTTTAATTAAATCTAAGTTGTCCACAAAATAAATTAAGCATCATGCAGTCCTACTTCAAATTCAAATCTGTTGTTTTTTATTTTATTTTTATGTATAGAAATATGTTGTAAGATTACACTTGGTATGTGTATTAGGTGTTTATAAAATTAGTGTTTAATAATATATATATATATATATATATATATATATATATATATACACACATACACATACACATACACACACACACACACACACACACACACACTTGTAAGTAGAAATATGTATAGCAATAGGTTTACAAGAAAAATATTATATTATAATATTATACTAATATATACTTAAACTTTTATGATTTTAATATAATTTGTTCTGTTTTGTCCATAAATGTCTTGTCTGTTGTCATGTTTTTGTGAAGAGTAGCTTATGTTCGTCCCCATTATGTATAATAATGTGACAGCATGCGTCCATTTATTTACCTTTTTCTTGAGTTTAGCATACTTCTTTTGCAGAGCCTCCTCTTCTTCCGTCAGTGAACTTGGAAACACCACCATGATGACAACAGCTACAACACAGACAACTGCATTAGTAGCTGGTAACAAATACTGTAGCAGCAGCACAAAATACACTTTAACAAATCGACTACCCGTTCACAGCTGCTAGCCTAGCTAACGTTAAGCTAATAAACCACAAACCAAAACACGACTTCCTTCAGAGACTATAAACATAGTAAAGCCAATTCAGACCACATAACAAGTTTAAATGTCAGCCTGCTAAAATTAAAAGCATGTGTGGCCTCTTGAAATTACTTTATTTAACAATCATTAGCTTTTATTTAATTCATTCACTCACCAAAATCAAACAGTGGGTTCGCAACAAAAACACAGACGCGTAAATATGACGTATGAGCTGCTGCTCGCGCTCAGCTTCTTTTTTTTTTGGCAACAACAATTAGCCAAAATATTTAGCTACACACACAAAGCGACATCCCCCCGCAATATAACACGTGGTTGTATATTGACAGCTTTGTGGAAATGTTTACAGTTTGTATTGTAGCTAGCTTAGCTTAGCTAGTTTAGTAGCAACTTCCGCTCGTCACTTTCGCAACTTCCGAGGCGACGGCAACAGAAACTGTTGGTGGCAACTTTTAGCTTCCGCTTGTGAGTGGGGACATGGACAGAATAAGTAAGTCGTATGATGATGTGGCTAACAGAGTAGCTGTCAATCAGTGCTGACTTCAACATCCTCTTGGCTTAATATTTATATTAATATATATATATATATATATATATTTAATAGTTAGCTAATTACCAATAGCTGTAACGACGCTGAAGTTAGCTTTCGATTCTGCAGTTTAGGGGAAACTTAACTGACAATGCTGAGCGACCGAGCCTCCGTGTTTTTGCACCTTTTACTGTTGTGAGACAAGCAGTGAAAGCTCACTTTTATTGTAATTTCACAACAGAAAGATGTGCAAAAAAACGGAGGATATGTAGCTCAGAAATGCAAGTTTAGGTGCCCTTTAAAGAGTTACGTTAGCATTTGCGTGCATTGAGTGCTTCTTCCTGCATGTGTGTAGAGCAGCCTTATTGTGTTTGTGCAGTCCATTCATACTCTTTGTGTTGTTTCTCCCTCCTCTCTGCAGATGTGCCCCCCGCGGGCCCCATGGACCTGCCGCTGTCCCTGCTGGAGATGGGATGCTCTGGTAGCTTTGAGTTCATCACACACCCTTTACCTGACCAGCCTTTACCTCCACAGAGCACAGTGAGTGTGCAGCAGCATGACTGTGTACACTAACTCAAGAACTACTTGAGTGTGTCCATTTTATGCTGCTTTATACTTCTACTCCACTACTTTTATTATTATTATTATTTTTTAAACAGCTGTAGTTACTGGTTGAAAACATATTATCAGTACATAAAATATGATGCATTGTTATAGGTTAAACCAAAAAAAAAAAAAAAAAAGCTTTCATGATTTTTGTAAATGTAATATATTATTATTTGTTTAGGACTCAACCTTTTGACTTGAGTGTAAAGACGTGAGATTTACTTGCGACTTGCGAAACAATGACTTGGTCCCACCTCTGGATTAAACTATCCAACTAACTAGTAGCTAAAATTGCTGCATCTCAACCAACAACATTAAAAGATCTGTATTAAGAATCCAGCAATGTAATACATTTACAGAGGTATTTTCTTTGCATAATTAGTACTTTTTTATACTTTAAGTACATTTTGCAGATAATACTTTTGTTGTTTACTTTCATAAATTCTTCAGTGCAGAGATTTTACTTGTAATAGTGTATTTTTAAATTGTTGCATTGTTATATTTCACTTAAGTAAAGCATCTGAATGCTTCTTCTACCAATGCTGAGCTTTCATACATCCAGCATGTGCGTCAAAACTGTACTTAACTGAGTACATTTTTATTTCTTTTAAATACATTTATAATATTATTATTAAAGTAACCAAAATGTGTCTCCACATTTGTTGTTATAAATAGGTGTGTTAAAAAAATTTCACCTATTTATAAATGATATTGTTATTTTCATTTGAATTTTATTATTTTTATGGCATTTTTTTAGATAGATAGATACTTTTGAATATATAGACTTTTGTAGATAGTTGGCATGGGGGAAATTATGTGAATTAATGGAATGGAAAGGAATCAAACCTGGGATTTAACGATATGCACCTGGCTCACTAAGTTGCTGAATATCTGATCTTGTCTTCCCCTCCACAGCTCCCTCATGGACTTCCTCCCACCAGCCTGAGCCTGGACAAAGAAGTAGAGAAACAGTTTTTACAGGACGCTGCGTGGCTTCCTATTCATGACGTAGACTTTGCCTTCCAGAAGTTTATCAAGTACGATTTCCTGTTAACAATCTCATTGTTGATAGTTAAAACTTTGACTGTTTAAATAATTAATGGTATTTTGAGAATATGCAGCAAAATGTGCTTTAGAGTCGCTGCAGGTTGCTGTTACTTGATATTGTAGGCAATGCAATGTGCATATACTGCAGTTTAGATTGTATAATTGATTTTTGTACTCATTTAAATACAAAATATACAATAACAGCACACATAAATCTGTTTTATGACAACATTTGTAAACTACATATATGCTGTATGAAAGTAGAGCTGCAACGATTAGTCGACTAACTTATCGATTAGTTGATCAGAGAAAATTTAGCAGCATCTGGTATTAAAAAAAACAAATAACACTATTATAACCAATACTTAGGAGCTGAATTGAAGATTTTCATCAAATTCCGAGAATAGTTTACAATCAGATATTTCTGATTGATCCGAGTCATTGAATTTGTTTCATAGGATTTAAAAACAAATCCCCATAAGTTTATAAGTGTTGTGTTGTCGCCTTCACCAGGGTGACTCAGAGGGAAGTTAACGTCGACTCTCTGATCAACTGCAGTCCGTCTGCGCTTCACTCCGGTGTCTCTGTTGTCAGAGATCCAACCACAGGGATGCTGCTGGACTTCACAGAGGTAGCTCACAAACGCCCTTCACACTGCGCTGTTATTAGTTTTTTTTTACTTTATTGCCATTAACACGCATTAACAGGCAATAACTATTACAAAACAAAATCACATTCAGATTTTAAAGATAGGTCTTTTTATTTACTTTGACTTTTTTCTGATATTGTATGAACCAAACTAATATAATAAAATTGAAATTATGAAAATAATCGTCGGTTGCACCCATAATGTCATCCTGTTTTTACAACGGTAATATAAATTCTCTTACAGAGAAGAAAATCTTGTGGTATAACTATATTATTGACATCCATGTTGGTTAAAGAGAAAGTGCTCAGCGTGTTACTTTAAATAACGTAAAGGTTAATTCAGCTCCTTTTTGGTCTTTTCTGTCTTTCCTATCTTTTCTTCATCTTTAGGTCTTACTGGAGAACACTAGTCTGTCGGCAAAGAACTCACTTTCATTACAACGGCAACCCGGGCCTCCTTCAGAGAGCCTTCGAGGAAGCAACACCAACTACCCTTTCCTCCCCGGTGAGATAGATTCAAAGCCTTTTCTCTTCAGTAATATCTTCCTTTAGATGCAAGTGACGTGTTTTCAATGTGTCTTTATTATCTAACAATATATTTGTTGCGATGGTGATCGTCACAGGAGGAATGGAGGAGCTTACTTTGGACCAAATCAAGAAGAAATCTGAGCTGGAGGAGGACATAGACTTTGAGAATGGTGATTTCAGAATTTTGACTTGCAGTGTTGTAAAGTAATGGTGAGACTTCTGTTGTTATTTCAGCTCTTTATGGTTGAATTTATCTTTTTTTTCTTTCTTGTAGATTTGCTCAGAGTCCCACCTGGACTTAAAGCAGGGATGGACTTCACTGACAAAGGTTAGATATCATACTTTCCTCTTCAAATATATATATCCTACAGGGGCAAAGATAATTGTTCAATCATTTTCTTTTTCTTTTTTTTAATTTGTATCCTAAAGATGCCAAGATCGCAAAGGTAGAGGTCAACCTCATGTCCCTCCTGTCCACATTGGATGACATCACTGACTTGCAACCTGAGGCAGAGGAGAACGAGGAAGTCAAAGGAAGTGAGGAAGCTCCGAAACTCCCCAGAACAAACAGCCTTGAAGACCTGGGCGTCAAGGTGCTTCAGTTTGTTTGTTTTCTGCTCTCTGAAATAGTAGTGTGAATAGCCACATTTCTTTTTACTTTAGATATTAAATGCATATCAGTATGGTTTCACTTATGTGTTATGTTACTTTAATTGAACTGTTTTGAAAAGAGTGTCTACTCCGTCTGCATTGAGGATTGCTTGTGGTTGAGTAATGACCTTTCTGCGGTCATTAAATGCGTGTTGTCTCAAATTAACTGTGTGGTGAGATTACAAAGGAATCAATAAGTCATAAATAAAAGATGAAAACAACAGTCCATAAAAACATTGGTAATAAAACACTGTATGTCTTCATCATGCTAATACAGACTATTGGCCAGCCAGCCTGTGTGCATTAATCAAAATGTACAGATTTTTGATGTATTGTTTACTTAAAATGATCAGATTCATCAGAATATTTGCACTTAACGTTTCTTGTATATATTTGCATGATGAGATGAAAGTGTTCGGGCGCCATCAGCCATTCACAAATGCTGCAGAGTGACGATTTGCGATATAGGCCTAAAGGTTCACCAAAGTTGAACTCCACGTGAGGCGAAGATGCACATTTGCTTCACCACTGGAAGCACATTTTTTTGCTCCTTCGCTCGCATAGAATGAAAGTGAACAGGAGGCAAATGTTCGCATGTGACCTTATTCAGAAATATGTGTGTGATATGATTCATGGTAATCTCTCACCGCAGACATTCTACATGTAGGAACATGTTTCCGTATGGTTAATTTTGCAAACCAAAAACCAATCACAATGGAATTCAGTCCTGCCTTTTCCGGTAATACTGGACTAGATACAATCTAAACTATGCCTCCGGCCAAATATAAACTGGGCTGAAATCTGGCTCTCTTCCTCTGTCTACAGGATGTTGTGTCATCCTCAACTCCCTCAGAGAAAGGAAAAGATGGGAAATCAAAGCCAAAAGAGAACCCAGAGGAAAATAAGAAATGGGCCATCCCTGTCAACATAACGTCACCCTGTGATGATTTCTATAAACGCATCCCCAACCCAGCTTTCAAGGTTAGTATTCTAGAAATCATCCAGGTAAAAAATATGATAAGATGAATGTGTCTCGTATGTAACTTCAAAACATCACCCATCCCTCCCTATTTCATTTCAGTATGTGTTTCTTTGTATATTCGCTGTATATTCTCTGTGTTTCTCTGTATATGTGATGATTAATCACATGAAAATCTGCTGAGCATCCTCCTGTGATATCTGTGTCTCTGCTCCAGTGGCCGTTTGAGCTGGACGTCTTCCAGAAACAGGCTGTGCTGAGGCTGGAGGCCCACGACTCTGTCTTTGTAGCCGCACACACATCAGCTGGCAAAACAGTGGTGGCCGAATACGCCATCGCTCTCTCACAGAAACACATGACAAGGTGTGTATTTGTTGGCACAAATCTATTTCCTCTGCCCTGTGTGTGTGTGTGTGTGTGTGTGTGTGTGTGTGTGTGTGTGTGTCTGTCTTGTCTGTGTTGGAACATGGAACATGATATGATGTGAGGTCCATTGTGGAGCGTATGCCCGGCTTAAACCTGCAGGGGAGGTGTGCTCTACTGATTAAGACATCTTGTGCTTTCTTTCAAGCTCTGAGGAAGGCATGAACAATGTCCGCTGATTATCCCGGCCAATTACATTTGATTACTTTTCTAACAAATGTTTTAAACTGGGTAATAAAGCTAGATTGTTCCTCAAGGTTTACATCAAGCATTTCGACGTTGACGGCATTTTCACTGCTGGTAAACAAGCTTTACACTGTACAGTAATGTTAGAGCACTTTTTCTGATTTCAGAAGGAAAATATTATTGAGTTTCCAGCAGTGAAAGACGTTGTTGTCTGACGACCGTCTTGGCGTGTTCGGCTGCTCGCAGGCATGGCAGACTCGTGTTGCTTAGAGCAATGCGCATTGATTTGACTGGCCAAAACACACAAGAGCATTAATCAAAAACAAGGCTCAAAATGTAAGCGCACACTGCCAACTGGATGGAGCCTGTCTGGACGTAGAGACGGCTTCTTGCAGGACGCATCTTACCCTTGATCGTGTTGCACTCAAATTATTCCCAACGGCTTTGCTGCTGCTTTTTCCGGAAATGTGCCAAAAGAGGTCCTTCCTGCAAGGCGAAAACGTTCAAAGCAACAGAATGAATGTTATATCCTACATATAAACTTTTTAAAGAACAGAACATATTTTGGATGTAACCCCTTTTGTAATCACCAGCATTTTGATTCGTAACTCTAATTTATTTACATATTCTTCTCGGTAACTTTAACGGATAACAATTACATTTGTATTGTAGTTTAATTGCGTAACGTTGCTACACGGCTCCCAAGTATCTTAACAGTATCAACATTTCTTTTCTCTTTTGTGTTTATTTTTACTGATTGTCTGTATGCAAATCATATTCTGATCCTCTTTCTAATCTGGTGTTTTGATAGGACCATCTACACCTCTCCCATCAAAGCCCTGTCCAATCAGAAGTTCAGAGACTTTAAAAACACCTTTGGAGATGTCGGACTCCTGACGGGCGACGTCCAGCTCAGTCCCGAAGCTTCATGTCTCATCATGACCACTGAGATCCTCCGGTAATCGGGCTGTTATAGATCTTAAGTTCAAGTTTAAAATAAAAATTGACGGCGCTTTTAGATTTCTTGCCCTTGCTCTGTTTCAGGTCAATGCTTTACAACGGCTCCGAGGTCATCAGAGACTTGGAGTGGGTGATCTTTGACGAGGTTCACTACATCAACGATGCCGAGGTCAGGAACGACCCCATCTGCTTTCGGTGTCTTTCATTTTTATAATTTTACTGTCGAAGTCAAGAATGACGCTTTTCCTCTTATCTTCGTGTCCCTTTTTTCTCCTCAGAGAGGGGTTGTGTGGGAGGAGGTTTTGATTATGCTTCCCGATCACGTCAGTATTATTCTCCTCAGCGCCACAGTGCCAAACGCTCTGGAGTTTAGCGAGTGGATCGGGTAGGTGCACTCAGTATTAGAGAGCATTTGATAGTGTTGGCGAAATAAGAGCCAAGATTCAAATATTAATTGCTTTTATGTATGTTTTGAACATTTCTCTCACTCCTCCTTCAATTTTTTTTTATTCGTAGTCGTATAAAGAAGAAGCATATTTACGTGATCAGCACAATGAAGAGACCTGTGCCTTTGGAGCATAATCTGTACACTGGAAACAGCACCAGGACTCAGAAAGAGATGTTCCTGCTGGTGGATGCTACAGGAAACTTCCTCACGAAGGGGTACAACCTTTTTTCTTGTCTGCAGCTGTGTGGTACTTCTGTAGATGGTTGTTATTTTAGTCTGGTAAGTAAGGTGTGGGAAAGAATTGATTTAATGTAAGATTCTTATCTTCTAAGATTCTCAATCGATTCAACAACTTCCAAAAATAGATTTTTAAAAACTACAAAAAAACCTAGATATTGCTACTGATGGACAGTAGTCCGACACAGAGTCAGAGTTCTGTCGAGCGTTAGTGTGTGATCTGTTGAGAAATCACTCAAAATACCAGTTTTACAGTGTTATTTTGTGTACAATTATTTTTTTTAAATTGCTGTCTAAATGTGGAGGAATGAAAAGGCAGCTAGCCTAATATAATCAGTTTTATTTATGTAAGAGGCAGCATTTAAATCTTTTGTATAACTTCAACTTGTTATTCTTGAAGTCACCGAGAATTGAGAAATACTAAGTAAAAGAAGTGTTTATTTGTGCAAGTTTAGCATGAATAAATGTTCCCTTTTGTCTTAGGTTTGTGTGTCTACATTATCACAGTCAATATAACTTTTCCAAATCTAAAAACTCCATAATCTTATACACTCTTTACTCATAATTTGCCTCACCGCCTTTAGTGCACAGCGGTCTGAATCGCGATTCGATTTTAAATCAAATTACGAGACACTGAAAGACTTGCACACCTATAAGCTATTTCTTATACAGTAAGTTGTGTGTGTTGTTCAGGTACTACGCAGCCGTCGATGCCAAGAAGGAGCGCACCAGCAAACATGCCCAATCGTTTGGCGCGAAAAGTACTTCCCACAACACCTCAGCTAGTCAGGTAATTCCCTTTCTTTCTCTTCCTTGATTTTTCTCTAACAACATCCTTTTTGCTTCACGTTTTCATCCCTCTCTGTGTTTTTTTCCCCCGCAGGACCGTTCGGTGTGGCTCACTCTCCTGCACTTCCTGTCCCAGCGGCAGCAGACGCCGGTGGTTGCTTTCACCTTCTCTCGGACGCGGTGTGACGACAACGCCCGCTCGCTGGACTCCATGGACATGACCACCTCCATAGAGAAGGCCGAAATCCACTCTTTCTTCCAGAAGAGCCTGAGTCGCCTCCGAGGAGGAGACCGACAGCTGCCTCAGGTAAAGAACGGTCAGCTTTGCTTCCCTGGCTGCGGTGGCGTCTTCCTCGGCTGAGCTGTAACGTTAGCCATCTCAGTGGAGCCTGTCGTCCATGAGTAGAGTCACGCTTCCTTCTGCACGGTGATACGGTTGTCGGGTGTAGTTTTGTAGGAAGAAAATAGTTCCGTCCGATATCTCCAACACTCTTCAACTCTCACGAAACAATCTAGATTGATGAATAGCACTACGTCTCTTTAAGTAAATCTTTAAAAAAAAAACTATCTTTATTAATGCTGTATTAATAATAAATATCACACAATAATATTTGATGCTAACAATTACAAATGCCATGTTTAGATCTTGGTCATGAGGGACCTGTTGAAGAGGGGAATAGCGGTCCATCATAGCGGGATCCTGCCGATACTGAAGGAGGTCATTGAGATGCTCTTCTCACGAGGTCTCGTAAAGGTGAGTTAGAACAGTTAATTAATCGGGAAAAAAAGATTGTAAACCTGTTTATCTGTTACTTCAAGCATAAACTGCAAATACACGTTGGCCCTCAGAGGATTACAGCAACACTCCTTCATCTCCAGGTGCTGTTTGCCACCGAGACGTTTGCAATGGGAGTGAACATGCCTGCCAGGACTGTGGTGTTCGACAGCATCAGGAAACACGACGGGACGGGCTTCAGAAACCTGCTGCCAGGTTCGGTCTGCATTTCCTCTCTTTCATCTGAGCCAACATTTATTATGCTCTTTCATCTCTGGGGATGAATCGGAGTTGAGGAAAAGCAACTGTATTTTTGATAGACTCTTTCATGTTTTGAACTTGTACTTTCAGGTGAGTATATTCAGATGGCGGGCAGAGCAGGCCGCAGAGGTCTGGACGCCACAGGCACCGTCATCATTCTGTGCAAAGCCGGAGTTCACGAGATGGGAGATCTGCATGTCATGATGCTGGTGAGGCCCTAAAGGTTTCAATATCCATGCTGCCACATGAGTTTAGCATTTGTTGTGTTAGTGAATCTCCTTCTGCATGTCAAGATGATGATAATCTCTTAAAGCAGAGCCTCCTGTTTATTTAGCCGTATTTCAAGGACGGTGTTGCACGCTGGGTTATTCATTTAACATTTAAATTCTCATGGAATCAAAATAGATATTTAAGTTATCAGATATATATTACGCTCGTCATCACCTTTATGCCGCTATCCGGCCCAACAATGACAAAAGGTGTTATTACAGTAAACACTTAAATATGCGGAATCGAATAACACTCTGCTGGCTGTTTCATGGGCACTTGAACAACACAGCTGAGTGAGCTACTTTGACTCACTTTCACTTGGAGAGGAATGTTTTGATTTCAATGTGCTCTTCAACAGAAATAATTCTCCATCATCTCTAATAGGAGCGTTATCTTCTTGACTAAAATACAGATGGAGCTCTTAACTTCCCGAATCATTTTCAAGGAATGTTTACGTTGGCAAACTTGCTGTTGATTTAGATACAAAGGGAATTTAGTAGCTTTTAATTATACCTAGCATTGCAGACCAGCAGCAGGAAACGTTTAAACAAAAGAATCCTGTTTTAAATTGATATAATCAAAAGTTAAGTCTGGTTGATGTTCAATATTTTTCTTTTTGTCTATAAATCCTATGAAAATACCAAAACCAACAATGAATATATCCTTTGATTCAGTTGTATTTGTGTGCTGTTTTTTTCTTTCATTGACATCATCCTATGTGTCTGGCTCAGGGTAAACCTACCACGCTCCAGTCTCAGTTCAGACTGACCTACACGATGATCCTCAACCTGCTGCGAGTCGAAGCCCTCCGCGTGACCGACATGATGAGGAGGAGCTTTTCAGAAAGTCACAGGGACATTCAGGTAACGTGCTCCTGCAGAACACTCTGTGATTATTGGTGCCAACCAACTTTAAAGGTGCATGACACCTACTGTATCAGAGTGTGTAGATGCTGCGCTTGTTAAGTCAAAGAAAGCAATTTGGCTTCGTATTATCTGACGATAATTTATCCGCTATAATTAGTGTATTGGAATAATACATAATAACATAAATGTCCCATTATAAGGCTATAATTGATCTCCCCGATATATATGGTGCATCCCGAACTAATGTGTTATAAAAGCTCTCTTCGTCCATCTCTCCCTCCTGCTGTAGGCCCATGAGAAGAGGATCAGCCAGCTGAAGAAGACGGTGTCCTCTCTGCCTCCTCTGGACACAGAGGGCCAGCTGTCCGACATGTTGCCTTACTACTACACCGTGACGGAGCTACGGACCACCACTGAGGCCCTGCAGGTAAACGTGTACACACACACAGCAAAGATCATATTCTTACAGCTTTAATCTGCTGCTTCCTACATGTCCTCGCTGCTGTCTCTGGTTTCAGCGCGCTATTCTGGAGTCGGTCAGCGGGCTGAAAGCTCTGTCTGTGGGTCGAGTTGTGTTGGTGAACAACAACCAGCATCTCAACGCTCTGGGAGTCATTCTACAGGTGTGTGTGTGTGTGTGTGTGTGTGTGTGTGTGTGTGTGTGTGTGTGTCTGTGAGTAGCAGCAGATAAAGACATAAACACTACACCGTACACAGACCGTTCTTAATTGCATTTTAACATCCTAAAAGTAAAAGTATGTATTAGTGAAGCCCACTGTGCTGAGTCTGAGCCTGAAATGTAATTAATTAATTTAATAGGGACATTTAAAGATAATTTACTGTAATACTGGCTTCAGAAACAATAATGAAAAACCAAGAAAGTTCCTCATTAATGATCATATAATCAGATATTGAAGCAAATCATGAAGATTTTTAGTAATTAAAGCATTTTAACATGTCTCCAGATACACGAAAACAAGAAAGTAATCCAACTATGATAATCCATTTAATAGACACCCAGTATCAGGGTCTTGTGGGTCTAGAGCCTATCCCAGCATGCAGTGGGCAAAGGTGGACACTCAATCTATCGCAGGGCTGACACAAACAAAGCCATTCACACCTGCAAGAAGTTCAGTGTTTCGATATGTCCCAACCTGCACGTCTCCAGACTGCGGGAGGAAACCGGAGTACCGTGTGGAAACTCACACATGGAAAAAGCATGTTCCTGATTCCAACATCCGTCTCTTGACATGTACCTCTGTCTTCTCTCCATGCCAGGTGTCCAATGACTCGGTGAATCGCACCTTCACAGCTCTCGTCATCTGTGAGAAGGGCAACGAGGAAGAGGACAGAAAAGGAAACGACAACAACGCTTTCCCTCACCTCTACAACACAGCTCTCTTCAAACCTGAAGGTCTGTTGGCGAACCGACTGACACGCATGCTCTGTTTCCTCTCATTATTTCTACCCATATGCCTTCTATACATTGACTCAAACCAAGTGTGTGACAGCAGGATAAACTTGTGTCATGCTTCCCTTACTCCGTTTGTTTTTGTCAGGCCCTTGCAGCCACACGGTGCAGAAGTTAAAGCTTCAGGACATCTCAGGCATCACAGTGAAAACCCTCAAAGTGATTCCAGACAGGATCATTGACAACTACAGCAAGAGGCAGCAGCCACGATTCAGGTGTGTGTGAGCATGGTTAATGTCTTTTATTTAGGACAAACTGGGGTTCTGATTGGCCTCAGTATTAAAACGTACCTTGCATTATGCGTTATATGTATTCTCAGGCGCCTCTGATGCAATAGTTACCTCCTGAAAAACACATTTTATCTTTCTGGTTCTGCTCATCTGCTGCATATTTCAGAAGCTTAAAGTAAAGGAGCCGCGTGGAGTTTATGGATGGGTTTTTGACAAGTGGGCCCCCGTTTTGTTTGTATCATGCACGTGCATGAATACATACATGCACACAGACCAATGTTTTCACGCTGTTCTGCTGACTGACAGTTGATGACGGTAAAGCCCAAAGAGACATGCTCCAACAAAGGCAGTGAAGAAGACTGATAGCTAGTAAATTATAAGATTATGAGTATGTTGTTTAAGAATCCGCTTTTCACAATGTTTTATGACACATTTGATAACATTTCTTATTTATTCCTTTGCGATATATGATGATTATTTGTTTTATTGTATATTAATAATTGTATATTGAATGATTGAGGTAGGGTTTCGTTTGAACTATAAAGTATCTATAAATGTTGCTATAAATATTTGCACTCAGTGACTCATAATCAGAGTAATTCCTCCTATGAGATGAGCAAAGTATTATAAGTTTGTTTTCCTTTCTACCTTGTAGTTTGTATATTTGTCTGCAAAACCTAAACTGTTTATTTGTGTCTTTATATCAGACCACTCGTGTTATCTTGCTCTTTTTTTCATTGTCTCCTTCAGGCTCGACCCTCCCGGCCAAGCCATCTCCACCGCCACCCAAGAGCTCCTGCGATTGGCCGAGGCCAACCCCAGCGGCATTTTGACACTCGACCCCGTCAACGACCTCCAGTTGAAGAGTGTCGATGTGGTGGAGGACTCCATGAGGCTCCGTGCGCTACGAGACAGCCTCAGAGAGTTCAACTGCATCCACTCGCCAACATTCGCAGAGCAGGTGTGTGTGTGTGTGTGTGTGTGTGTGTGTGTGTGTGTGTGTGTGTGTGTGTGTGTGTGTGTGTGTGTGTGTGTGTGTGTGTGCGTGTGTGTGTGTGTGTGTGTGTGTGTGTGTGTGTGTGTGTGTGTGTCTGTGTGTGTGTGTGTGTGTGTGTGTGTGTGTGTGTGTGTGTGTGTGTGTGTGTGTGTGTGTGTGTGTGTGTGTGTGTGTGTGTGTGTGTGTGTGTGTGTGTGTGTGTGTGTGCGTGCGTGCGTGCGTGCGTGCGTGCGTGCGTGCGTGCGTGCGTGCGTGCGTGCGTGTCAGCCACTGAATTTCTATATGGGGTATATGTTTGAAATGCACTATGCAGATGAATGATGAGGCGAGTGATTTCACAGTTTTTTTTTAATAAAGACATGAAATTCTTTTGAGCAGCGATTGAATATGTATGCAGCTCATTAACATCATACCCTTACATAAGACGCTTAATAATCGGCCCCCTATCTGATGCCTCCTCATTTCTCCCTGCATCAGTTTCCTTTTATTCTTCTATTATTTCTCCTACAGTTTCACAATAATAACATCAAACTCTGCCACAAGATTTCTGCTTTTGTGATTGCGTATCCTGTCTTCCATGGCCTCGTTGAAGGAGATAAGATGCGAGAATCGGAGCCGGTTGTTTCTATATTTACCCATACAGGCTCATAGCTGCAAATCATCGCTGTCTCATAGACACAGCGTGTCATTTGATACGTCCAATGCACACACACACAAACACACTCGCGTCACGAAAGCGCTCTCATTACTTTGCAAGATAACAAGCTCTTACTTGCAGTATCCCTGTCTCCTCTCATCACTGTAGATTCACACTTCCTTGTGTCTTTATGAAGCATTGTGGGTATTATAAAGCCGTCGTTAATGCAGTATTCTCTTACAATGCAAGCTGTTAGTATACAGTAATTGGCCTCAGTGGGTTTATGTGACATATTCACCAAGAGACCCTTTGCTGACAACGAGTACAATAGGCAACGTTTTCCTCTTGTTTTTTTTTTTTTTGTTGCACTGAAATCAGGTCAAGCGCTGCAGTACTGCTGTTGTGTTTAAGTAACGTGTGTGTGTGTGTGTGTGTGTGTGTGTGTGTGTGTGTGTGTCTGTGTGTGTCTGTGTGTGTCTGTGTGTGTGTGTGTCAGTTTGCTCGGGTTAAGGAGAGGATGAGTGTGCAGGAGGAGCTGGACAGGCTGCTGTTCCTGGTTTCGGACCAGTCTCTGTCTCTGCTGCCTGAATACCACCAGAGGATCAAGGTTTGGATCCGACGCTTCTGTCTGGCCATTTTTATTTTTCAGAATAAGGTCACTTACCTGTCCTGAAGAGTTAGATTTATTTAAATTTATTTGAATTCTCTGACCAAAGTCCTGTCTTTGAGATACCTATTTATAATGTTTTAAATAATTTACATTTGCATTTAGGCCTTTTAGCTTACTCTCAATACACATTACAAGAAAGTCATACCTCAATTTATCCGGATGTCTTTAGTTTTATTTTATTACGAACCAAAGTATTGGACAAATTAAAAATTGATGTTGGCGCTGGATGAAAAGTTGAGAGATCACTAAAATTCTAACAATTCATTCATTTCAAAGAGGAGTAGTATTTTCATTTGATTGATCCTAAACACACACACTCAGAGGTTTGTTTCCCGCTGCTCTGCCTCAGGTGCTGCAGTCCCTCCAGTACGTCGACAGCAGCGGGGCGGTGCAGCTGAAAGGCCGTGTGGCCTGTCAGATCAGCAGCCACGAGCTGCTGCTGACCGAGCTGCTGTTCGAGAACGTCCTGAGCCCACTGGCGCCCGAGGAGAGCGCCGCCCTGCTGTCCTGTTTGGTATTCACACAGAACACACAGGTGGAGCCGCACATTACCAACACACTGCAGGAGGTAAGGAGGAAGAAAGCATTTCTTGCTTTTAACTAATGAAAAGCACAGATAATAAAGTGACAGTCATGGTGTGTGTATAGTCGCATACTGTACAAACTTTGACTCCTGGGTGACACACACACACACACACTCATGCTCACTATCACATTGTACATCCTCTCCCTGCAGGAAGGACAATAAGGACACTTCACCTGACTCATCCCAGTCACTTATTAATACACTCGTCTGTCTCTGTCAAAGTTTGCCTCTGCTGTGTCGGTGTGTGTTGGGAAAGGCTCCTGAGACATGAAAGTGCTTTATGAGCTCCTGAATTAGTGATGACCAGTGCTCTGTAGCCCTGCGATAGAAGAGCAGTCGCGCCACGGTACATTTTGTAGAACAGATTTTTTGAACATCACCAAGACGTGAGAGAATGATGCATTTAAGGGCTGCTTGTAAACTCTCTTTCAGGCTTAACTTACTTTTTTCCATCTGTTCTCTCTCTGTCTCTTTGTCTTTTTCTTCAGGGCATCGATCGGGTGCTGTCTGTGGCAAAGCGTATCGGAGAGCTGCAGCGGGAATGTGAGATACCACAGACAGCTAAGGAGTTTGTTGGCCAGTTCAAGTTTGGCCTGACGGAGGTGGTGTACTGCTGGGCCAGAGGCATGGTGAGGGTTCACTCCATGTTGTTAACTTCGCTAGGTGTAAGCCTCTGGGGAGTTCATGTGTTTGGTCGTGTGTGTATCTGTCTTGTCGTGGCTCAAAAGTGCCATACTTAGAAATGTTTGTTTGCATTTTGTAACCAGAGCCTCTGCAGATTAATTCCATACCCAAAATGTTATGATCCACTAAAGTCAAGCAACTGGTATTAACATGCAGCTAAACTGGATGCAGTGTAATCGCTCGGAGCAATTCTGCACCGTCAATGTACGTCCACTTAAAGTTCTTGGTTTCGCCACTGACCGGCTCAGAAAAATAAAAGTTTTTTCTTTGCTTGATCCGGTCTGTTTGTTGGAGTGCCGGTGTTGTCAAAAGATTTTTAATGTCATGGCTGAATATTTAGCTGATTTCGACAATGTGGATGAGGCCTAACTCTCGCACAAGACTCAGAACGAGACTCCGAGAAGCCTCCGTTATACTGGCTGTTTTTATTAGCAAATAATCTTCTGATTCATTTCTCAAGTTCATATATTCCATTCCTTGTTTATCATACTGTATGATATCTCAAAGCTTGAGTTTCACTCTTAATTATTTATTTATTATTAACCTAAATGGTGTTATTGTTTAAAATACTTTGCAGCAGATTTTACATAAAGACGTGTTCAGACAGAAATTGTATTTACTTCTGGATGTATGCTACATGCTATGCTATCTCCTCATCTGCACAACTATGTTCCTGCTTGTGTTGCACCATGTCACCATGTCATGTCTCACCCTCCTCCTGTCTCACCCCCCTGCCGTGCCATCACAGCCGTTCGCAGAGATCGCCCAGCTGACCGACGTCCAGGAGGGCACAGTGGTCCGGTGCATCCAGCGCCTGGACGAGGTGCTGAAGGAGGTGCGACAGGCCGCCCGCATCGTCGGAGACTCCGTCCTGGGGAGCAAGATGGAGAAGGCCTCCCTGGCCATCCGCAGGGACATCGTCTTCACCGCCTCCCTCTACACCCACTGAGAGAAGAAGGAGGGTGGACGAGAGATCTGCCTGCAGCCAAGTGTTTCTTTGTGTGAAAGGTGTGAGAAAGATAGATACATGTGGGCGAGGTAAAGTGAGGGTTTATGTTAACAAGAAGTCCTGTATGTGCCTACAAAATGTTTACATAACGATTCCTAACCATAAAGAAGGGAATGATTTTAACCTGCAGACCAAAGTACAGACTGTGGGGATGAAATCTAGATTGTAATTTATTGTACAGTAATAAAAAAAAATAAAAATCTGTATTACAAAAACATGTTTGTCTCATATTTTTAGAAATGAAAAAGGATGGATGTTTTGAAAATGTTTTAGCTGCATGCATCACATCCAGTGTATTCTCCTGGCTTTTCTGGCATCCTGTAAACACCTCAAGGTAAGAATCTGCCATCTGAGGAGGACGACATGCATGAGAGGGGAGCTGAGTGGGGAAATTTCAGGCAAGGGAGGAAATCAGTGTCTCCTTGTTGAGCTGTGATGGGATGCTCCAGCACAATGCGTGTGCAGTTTTGCAATCCGGGCTGTCGCTTTAAGACAACGATAGCTTTGTGTCTGATTAATTCAATGTACGGCGACGCGTTAGTGGAGACACCTTATTAGACTACCGGCCGCACAGAGAGGAAGGGGAGAGGAGGAGCACTGGAGCTGGAAGAGAACTGGCTTTACTTTACATTTCAAAAAACAACAAACAAAAAAAACACACTTGAAGTTATAATAAAACCGTGAGTGTTTTAAAGATGAAGACATCTTGAGGATGGGTTGTTTGGAGTAAAAGTCTGCATCATTGCACACGAAAGGAGGGATTTTTTTCTTCTCCCCCAGCTTGGAGTAAAAATACATCAGAGGAGGAGGACGGAAGATCGGAAGGCATGTCGTCGGAAAAACACGGTGAGATGTTTTAACTCTGTTACATTTGGCGTGTTTTAAAGCCTGATTGAGCCACTTCTTTTTAACCGCTTTTGAGATTTTTCTTTTAATCGTTTTGTTTGATCCGCGGATACATATGAGCAGACCCCCCCAACACCCCCGCTGTCAACATCTGAGCTATTTATCTGCCCAACGCTGTTTCTATAGGATGATGCACCGCTGTGTGGGTGCAGCCTGGGGAGGAAAAAGCTCCATAGGGCCTCATAATATATCCATGGTGCTCATTTGAGAGCCTAAACTGACATTATCCAATGTGTGTCATTATATTTTTATTTTATTATCTGCTTAAAAATGTAATTATTTAAAAAATATTTTCATATAACGGTCCACTTTACAATTTATTATGGGGTAATTTTTATTTTTGTCTCATTATCATTACGCGCAAGCCTACGTAGGCTACATCTCTCCTGACTATAGACATCAGTGTGGGTGTCCTCTGCGCGTGCACGCCTTCACTTGCGCGTGTCTAACAGCCCTGATTAATAATAATAATCCTACACGTCTGGTGTCAATCTTTTGTCTCGTCTTTACAGTTTTCTCTCCCATTATTTTAGGATGTTAAAGCGCCAACTACTGATGGAGCTCAAACTGCAGCTTTCCAGTAAAGAACAAAAGAGTAAAGGTCATAATGAGACGCATAAAGTTGCCATTGATACTGTAAAGGGCAGACTGTACAGGAGGCTGCAGTTTGGGCTTCAAGCCTGACTGTTGTCTCCTGTGTGGCCCATAAGCCATCATTGATGCTAATAAAAGAACAACAGCAGGCCTACAGTGTAATTGTACCCATCAGGAAGCTGAATATTCAAATACTGTGGGGATATGATACTTTGCAGATGTCTGAGTGGGAACGATTTTGGTCCATGTAAAGCTGAAGAAGAGTGAAACTCAGTATTATGTGTTTTGAAATAATATTCTTTCTCATGGTTCTCCCTGCTGCTTCCGTTTCTTTCTTTCTTTCTTTTTTCTCTCGGGGACAATGCACATCGATCAGCATCACTGTAAATGTTCCAGTGTTAGCCAATAGGCTCATTTTCAACTGTTGCCCCCCGGGCTAATGTTAAATTGGCCGTAAAACAGCAAATTAAACACACATGTGAAATCAAAACTAGAGAAAACAAAACATGAACAGCTGAACAGGATTTATTTGAAAGGATGTTCCAAAATTGGGAAGCTCTTACTGTAAAACACGTCGGGGCAATAGATGTTTTCCTTCTTGGGACAGCTGTGTCTCATCTAACCTGGGGTGAAATTACACCTGCAATGTGTTCACAGGCACTGAGTCACATTATTACCACTGACTACGTTGTCACAAGCAATTTTAATTGTATTGTACTTATTCATCCACTTAATTATTAAATTTTTCTGCTTCACATTTCTACGCCATACCATCCCATTTAGTCTGTGTGTCCCTACTGCTGTGTTACGTTGCTCCCTCATAATTGTATGTGTGATGGTTTTGTAATATGTTGTATTTTATGCATCAGGGCTCACTTTCCCACCGCTTCTACCAACAAACAGACTTCTATGATTGACTTCTGATGGTCTTTTTTTTTCTTTTTTTCTATAATTATTTTATGTATATTTATTTTATTTTATTATTATTATAATTATTATAATTTTAATTTTTTTCATTCTGGTTATTACTTTGCCCATTTTCTCTCCTGTTGTTACAGGTTGTGGGAGGGGGTCGGCTGGGGCTATTAACCACTCAAGTTTTGATTGAAAATATATATATTTTAAATTACACCTGCAATAACAGGTTAAAAGTGTAGTATTTAAAAAGAAAATTAAATTAAATAAAATAAGTACTTGTACTTGTACCTGTAATAATTAGTACTAATTTTTCTAACATTTCTACTCGTTACTTATCATCCACAAAATGTCTTTATTCCTGTTCTTTATTATGTAATTGTTATTAATAATTAGGGCACTAATTTAAGTTCCTACTCTCCCAGCTGAATAGACCGTCACAAAGTGCCGTCTGAAGTAAATTTACACAGTATGAATAAAATCGACTTGACCTGTCAAACAGGTGTCCATAATAATATCTCAACATTACTTTTAGGTCCCACTATGCATAGCATGCATACTGGCTCACTGGAACAAAACAAATCTTTATAGTAATTATGTTCAAACAAACAAACTAGTTTTCATTAGTTTTGGTAAAAATGCTATATTTTTAATTGGACTGGTAAAATGTATAATTGTAAAAACCAAAACTTCGATGTGGAAATACTTGCTGCATCGCAAATGCTGTTTAAAGACAATGTAAGAACAATATTAGTACATTTTACTCTCCTGTTATGTATTTTGAACTGTAAATCCACCATTTCCTACTTCTTCTGTTTAGTCCTATCTTCACAGATTTGGCTTCAGCAGCCTTTAAATGGAGAAACGCCAACATGTGTTTTGCCTCTCGTGTTTGCCAAGCTGCTCGTCACGTCATGCCCTTTTAAAGGTGTCCCTTCCCTCATACTCACTCCTTTCCCCTCTTGCCTGTTTCTGGTCTGCTTCCTGCTTGTGACAGAGTCGGGGACTGTTATGTAAAGCCCGTCCCCGAGCACAAGTCGTCATCCCTCATCACTCAGCTGCTCTGCTCTCCTTCCTCCGTCCATCACATCCTTCCTTCTCCCTCTTCACCTCCATCTATCTCCATCTTCTCTTCGTCCTCCCTCCTCATGTCCCTGTCAATCTGGATTACCGTGTACCTCTGCCACTTCCCTGCTGTGAAAACACGAAACCCCGTCAGTCATTTTTAATGTTAAACAAACACAGCGGGAGCAGAGGCGTGAGAATGAAACGTTCAAAATCAGAAGGATGCTTCCGATTGACAGACCATCAGATGAACTTCTCCACATTTCTAATCGCTAATAAACGTTTTTTTTTGCTCTGGAGGTGAAAATGTCAATCACTGCCATCATTAGCCCACAGACTGCACAGGTTTTCTGTCTTTGTGGATGGCGTTTGAAGTCTTGCTGAGGAGCTTAAGTCCGTGTAATTGTTTCTCTCTAAGACATATTACATTCAACGTGGACAGTGCTCGAGTTAGATAACATGCCCTCACTCTTACATCTTTATTTTCTTCCTCTGCCTTTTCTATTTGTGATTCCTCTCCTACCTGCTTCGTTCTGATCGTCCCTCATTCTCCTTCTCCATCTCTCAGGTCTCGATGACTCTGGCCGTCAGACCATGCAGCCTCCTCCGTACCTCCCCGGCCCGCAAGACCCAAACGTACCCCAACATCCTAACATGCAGCCTGCACCGGGCACCCAACCCAACTACCCTCCTCCTCCTCCTCCTCCGGGCTCAGAGGGATATCTCCAGGAAACCCAGTTCCACTGTGGCCCAATGGGCCCGCAGGGAGCCCCGCAGGGCTACTCGGTCCAGACCCAGGGCCCCGGAGGCGCCATGCCTCACGCCCCTGTAGGATACCTCCACCCGGGATACCCGCTCCAGCTGCAGCCCTGCACAGCTTACGTACCTGTCTACCCCATGGCATCGGTGAGTCAGAGACAAGTAAATGTTTTAAAGATTTCCCAGGTCTGACGTCAGGCTGCTGCAGAATTACACCAGTCTCTGTTCAATATACTTTGCATTTCTTTGCACCTCATATCACGGTAAGCAAGCTGGCTTCAAAAAGTGGCTGACCTAACTGATTAAGATATTTTTTGGCAACAGGCACAGGGGACTCTGTACCTTTGCCCTGAGGGCAGTATCTGAAAGTGTTGATATTCAAAGGACTTACTTAAAAGAAAAAACATCATTGCGTTTATAGGCTAAGATAATCGGCATTACTTGTCTCTACTAAATATGCATTACAAATGGTTTGTGTCTGAGCACCAGGCTTTTTGATCAGTCTAAAAGGGCACTGCATCGTCTGTAAAAAAAAAAAAAACCACAAGACCAAACTGGACTACTGGCTGGCAAGATAACTGGGGAACCAATATACGTAATTACTTACATGACAGACCAGTGCACCATGAATTCAGCTCACGAGATCATAGCAGATCAACTGCACCCTGTCAGGCCTGAATATGCACTTGTATCTAGGGCAAAGGAAGACGATAGCACTTGCAGGATGCGAACTAAAAGAGGTATCACATTCTTTGCCCCCACGCAGCATTTAGCTACTTAATAAGCTCTGATCACATGGTCTGAATCCGGCACCCTTTTGAACTTGCACCTGGTGTCCTTTATCGACTTCCCAAGTGATGCTTTTTATGATGTTTTTATGGCCATGTTTTAAGTTAAGTTCATGTGCTGTCGTGTGTGGTTTATATTATTTTATGCTCTTTGTGCAAAGCAAATTCCCCTACGTGCAATAAAGGTTTCATTTATTGCTTCATTGGGTAGTTTTCTGGCTGGTAACAGGAAAGGCTAACTTTATTTGTATGACACATTTCAAACACAGGAGGATTCGAAGTTATTAACATAATACATTGTGACTGTAACCAAACTAAATCTAACATAAATGACATTTGCTGACCAGAACTTTAAATTAAAATGAGACATGAAATGAGTGCATTGCTGGTATCGGGATTAAGACGCAGACCACAAACCGCGAAACCCCCGGTTCACATCCTGTTACATATCATGGAATCTATTAAAGACATACAATTCCCCAAACAACAATGAAAAAATGAGAAAGGATCATCAGTTTTTGAAATATGCAACCTGAGACAAGTGGATGTGAGTCATTGCTTTGGTATAATAATAAGTGCCTTTTATTTATTTGTTCATTTTGTACAATATTTTTTTAAATATAGCTGCACATTTTTACACAGTAGATAAAACTATTTACACCAGCCCCTGAAGGAAACCGCAAGTGGGGAAATTAGGCCCATAAATGTGATTGTGAGTCATCAAGCCACTGAAAGTAATTCATTTTCTCACCACCAAGTGCACTGAATTGAAAACAAGAGGTGGGGTCTAATCTTCTCCACCTCACCAGTCTCTTTTAATAAAAGTAAATATTTTAAATCCCATATATATTTTATGTTTGTGTGCATACAGGAGTACAGGAGGGTAGGTAGAAAATACTGCATCATCTTGCAGGCTAGCTGCAATCTCACAGATCAGTCATAGGTTTTCAGACGTTTCCGGTCACGTTTCTGATGAAACTACAACATGCACAACTTTTAAATACGTGCAACCAAGACTGTATTCATCCAGCTGTCCTCCTCTTTGACTGTGTCACCTTGTTCCTGTGTCTTATGAGTGGAAAGTGCTTTGTAAGCTGCTCTGCTGTTTTTAAAAAGCACTCGTACTTACTCTGTGTCTTCTTCTCTCCCTCTGCTCAGGGACAACCCTACATGCCCGCCGGAGGAGGCCACCCAGGGATCCCGCCGGGCCAGATTCATCCCATGCAAATGCCACCCAGCATCACCCTAATGGACCGTCGACCGCCACACGACTACCTGCCCATCGCCGTGCTCACCACCGTCTGCTGCTTCTGGCCAACGGGCATCATTGCGATCATCAAAGCAGTGCAGGTTAATGACACTTTATCGTATCTTTTGATCTATGAGCTTTACTAACATAATGTCGCCTTCACCAGGGAGACTTTGTCATGTTAATGCATCCCAGAGTCATTTTACCCTTCATTTTATTTCCAGGATTGTACTTGCCTTTTAGAATGGCAGAATTTTATTTTTAACGGGGGACGTGGTCTATGGATGGAAATCCATCCAGTCCACCACTTTGGTCCAGACTTAATTATCTCAACAGCTATTTGTTGAATTACCATGAAATTTTGTTCAGTGTGTTCATGGTGCCCAGAGGATAAATCCTACTGACTTTGGTGATCCTCTGACTTTTCCTTTGGCGCCACCATGAGGTTGACATTTGTGTTTTTGAGTGAAATGTCTCAACTTTAGGATGAATTACTACAAGATTTGAGAGACACAATCATGTCCCCCTCCAAGTAATTGTAATTACTTTGGAGATTCTCAAGCTTTTTATATAGCACCTTCAAAATGTAATTTTGCGACTCCGCTGGTTGCAAAAAGAAGTCAGATTGTATAGAAGTAAATAAGAAAATGACCCTACTTCTCTTATTACCTCAGTAAACATTTTCCTTAGTTTACAGTCTTCTTCAATACATCATGATGTTCATTGTGTAAATTATGGCCACATTTAGGCTAAAATCAACCGGTGTTGTTGTCAGATCTGGGTGTTGTCCGGGTTTTAGTCTTACAAATTTAACCCTTTCACAGTGTGTTTTCAGTTCATGAAAGTTAATTGGTTGAAAATGTCTTGTTCAGCGACGGTTGTACTTAGCTCCACCCTCTCGTCCAAATATTATTACTTATGGCTCCAAACAGCCAAAATCCCAAACCCCAGGCTTCAAAACCGTAGTCAACAAAGCGCGGGGACTAAGTTCACTTCTATGTCGTGACCAGCAGTCTGTTCACGCTGAAGTAAACTCGACCAAAGCGTCTTCCTTACATCACATGACTCAAATATTTGATTATTATCAAATATGAATCAAAATTCCCTCAATTAAATATTTTCCAGTATTATTTTAAAGCAAATGGAAATGATTCAATATTTTAGTGTTAAATATGTTTTCTACAGTGCATTTTATTTGGTAGCTTTCACATGACCGCAACATCACTCGCCATCATTCGTAATTACTTGATCCAACGGTTAATTATTCAAACCGCCTGCCTCGCAGTCCGCCGTTTAACAGCCTGAAGAGCAAATGCATTGTGGATCTGTAACACAGCCTCTGTGTAAAAACACCCACATGTTCCTGGTTAAAATGAGCTTGTTAGTCTTCTTGGATTTTAAAGTTTAGTCCAGCCAGCAAACTAGGGAAGACTCCGAGCTCTATTACAAATGCTGACAGCGTATGTTTTCAATACTTTTAAATTATGCACAACCAGAAATAAATGGCCAACAGCAGAAGGAAACTTTCAGCGCCGGATTTATATTACACATCTAAAGAGAATTTATCTTGAGTCAGTGCACAACCATTACACTTAAAGTGCATACTTTCAGCGATGTCATCTATATAATACGCCCTCTCCGTTAAAAGGCCCAGTCTGGTATCTTGGTCAGGTTAAGTTGAGCGTGATGTGAGAAATACAAATGTAAGTCTGGTGACGTTCATACCTCATGATGTTGTTTTCCTCTGTAACGGCAGACTGTTTTGACCAACATGCACACAACAGTTCACATTACGTAACTGCACCATTGTCGGGATAGAATGGATTTTTTCCTCTGGGCCTGCTCAGCTGGCTTTGAGTTAAGTTGAGCTGACAAGGCATGGACCCACTGGTCTGAGCTGTATATGTTGTTATGGTGTGTTAATGTTGTGTGGAGTGGCCTCTTTCTGCACATTCAGGCTGTGCTGCAGTGAAATCGATCCATTCATGGTGCTTTAGACTCTCTCCTGCTCCCACTCGTGCATCTTCTTGTTACATAATTCTAATTTCTCCTCTCTCCCACACACCCGTCCCCTCCCTCCTGCATCACTTAGGTGCGCACGGCGATAGCCAGAGGGGACATGGTGACGGCGGAAATAGCTTCCCGCGAGGCTCGCAACTTCTCCTTCATCAGCCTGGCTGTTGGCATCGCCTCCATTGTGCTGTGCACCATCCTCACCGTGGTCGTCATCATCGCCTCGCAGCACCACGACGACGAATGGGAGCCGTAACTCCGCCGCAGTGTCAGACGGATGGAAATCATGGCATATATATAGCTAACTACTCTCAAGCGTTTGGAGGGAATAGGAGCACTGAGAATGCACACAAACTGCTACTGCATTGCTGGCCCACACACAGCTCTGACCTAACTGCTGCCATCAAACACACGACCAAAAACAACCAATCACAGCTGATGTTCAAACGCCAAATACAAGCAGCTGTCAAATAAGGCCCAGTATTGCTGTTAGCACAGCGGCCGCTTAATATTTACACTCAGATATGAGCTGCAAGAGGGAAACAAAGCTCCTTGTAATAACATCCCATTTGACGCTGATTAATTCATTCGGATGATGTTAGTTAGATGAGAGGATATTCCAACAACTACTAAATTGGCCCACGCAGAATTATTTTTAGGATAGTTAAATGCACATTTTAGTCTTACAAGTACATGTTTTCTTCTTTAAAAAAAAAGTGCCATGTTGAAGCAGTGTTGATTTGCAGAGTGGTATTATTGCTGTTGTCAAACTGATTGAAAGTGTTAGAGGGGGTGATCAATACACATTTAACACACCAAATGGAGACGGGACTGACAGAGCGTCTAATGTAACCAAACACAGAGTATTTATTTCAGATTGGTTGTTTGTATGTTACATGGACATTTTAGCTGGATGAGATGATACATAACTTAGGAATTATATGTTTGTTGATTTATTTAAAATCTTAATTTATTCAATATCTACCCATGCATTGACTTTGTCTGCTATAATTTACAGTATATCACTAGTTTGTTGCAGCTATATGACACTTTGAAATTGGCTTAAATTTCTGATGATGATGCACTTTTTAGTAACCAGATGAGACGGCGCAGCTGCTTACATTCATAGTTTTCGTAGTGCATGATAAATATAAATTTCAGCTAATGGGGCGTCCAGTGCAATAATAGCTCGTCTCCCAGCTGTTGATGGGAATATTTCCTAAAATGTGTGTGGTACAGTATTTTTTTTTTCAAACAAGCTACTGTCAAAACAAGAAAAGGAGACAATTTAGAGGATAAGTATTTGAATCTTAGGTTTGCAAATATTGTTTTCGCAAGTATTCTAGAAGTGTATTGGCCTATTTTGTGTTGCACAAATATCTCTATTATCTATTTAGTCTCTCGGACACAGTGTGTGAAACTTTAGTGCAACGTTAGATTTACGAGGCAACACAACCCTGCATGTCATCCTCAGTTTATTTCCATTTGTCTTAAATATCGAGGCTAGATGTGCGGCTGTGAGCTCCTATAACGTTGTTTCACTGTTGTAACAAAGCGAGTCAGGGTTCATTTCATATATGAGTATGGTCTCCATAACGTAGCAGCAGGTGTGCTGTTGTTTATAAGAGCCAACACGGCCGTAACGTTACTGTATCAACTATCATATGAGGTTTCTGGAGTTATGGGATTAACTGAAAATGAATGTTTCCAATAGGAGAGAGACAATATTAATGCCTATACTGTATTGTAGCACTTTCCGCTCTATGAAATCTTTCCCCTCTCTGTTCTATCTTTCTCCTGTACACATGAGTTATTGGACCTATTAATATTTCCCTTCTGCTCCCCCTCTGTTGGTCCTCATGATGATGCTATTTTTAAAAGAGTTATACAGAGATATTAAAAATCATGAACACAAATAGAGACAGTATAAATACAGTTTATTCTGTAGTTTATATTATTATTGTTATTATTATAATTATTATTATTGGCAACTGCATTGCATTTGATTATCACTAATGTATAATATACATTTGGGCATGTATTTATCAAACTTCTTAAAAAATACACTTAATGCTCCTAAAAGCCAACTTGGTAGTAAAAAAGTTTAAAAAAGACACATTTGTGAAGTGACTTCCTGCTATTTGCAGCGAGTAACTTTTACTTGATTGATCACATGTATGCTCAGAGACCAGGATTTACCCAACAACTGCCTTATTGTTTTATATTTAAAAACAAAACTAGAATAGAATAGAATAATCTTCATTATAAAGCCGAGGCAGGAAAAATATCTTTAGTCTCACCCGAAAAACAATCCTTCATCCAGTTTTCTCTGCGAGTAAAATAGTTTTTCTGCCAAATCATGTGATTTAGTGAACACTGAATTATTCTTACTGCTCCGGATTACATCATAACGACTGATGATGTTTATCCAGGATCGTACAGTTAAACTGTTTTACATTTAAGAGCATTTCAAATTACAATAATTTTGATAAAATTGCTTTTATTAATTGTTTTACATTGTGGGAAATATGCTTATTGCCGAGAGTTAGATAAGAAGATTGAAAAATGTCACTTTTAGCCGTTTGATAAATACAGGCCCTGTCCTTATATGATTGACTCAGTGATATTTCAGTGTTAAAAGAGTAAGTGAAGCACAGTATTGTTTAGTATTATTATTGTACAGAGGGCTCTGGCAGTGAGTGTGTGTCTACAGAGTCACTTCTAGCATATCTAGTTTATACAGCGCTAGGCTTCATCTCCCTGTGTGCTTTCTGATGTGACTCAACATAGCTGTTTATTACACAGCTGGGAGATGTGTTCTTCGTTTCTTTTTTTTTTACATTTTTTCTTTCTTTTTTTTTTGAGCCTGTAAATGCGATGGGTTGCTTGTTTCAAAGAGCCAAAAATGAGCTGTGTACATGTGTTTCTCTTGGGGTTTATTATTCTAATTATGTTCATGGCTGTGTTGCACATGCGTTGGTTGTTTCTGACTTCAGTTGTTTGAGTAATGAATAAAAGAATCATTTTTGGGTTGTGAACGTTACGTTGGTGACGGTCTCATTCTGCCGGTCTGTTTTTCCCCTCTCAGAGTCTCTGTGGCCTTTCCTCTCTCCCCTCATCACAGAGGTGCTATTTATAGTTGCCCCGGTTTCTCCCTCTCTGTCTCCCTTTTTTCCTCCCTCTGTCAAAACATGAACTACAGTATCTCTCACTATCTTCTGTTTAATCACACTGTGTTTTACAGCGGCTCATTTTTTTCTACATTATTTGTTTTTCATGCATCGTCTGAGCCAAATAAATATTATTTTGCCTTCCCATCCAGGCAGCATTGGTCTGTCATGTCGGTCGACCGCTTTGGTCCAGACCGAAATATCTCAACGACTATTGGATGGATTGCTGTTAAATTTTGTGCAGACATTCATGGTGCCCAGAGGATAAATCTTAATGACTTACAGTGAGCGGCTGATGTTTCCTCTAGCGCCACCATGAGGTTGATTTGTGAGTAATCAGATATTTTACTTAAGTGAAGTAGCTACAAGGAACTTTCATTTTGTGTTGATTTTGGCGACCCCTGTATAAAGAAGCGGTAGTGTTTTGAGCACCGCGTTGCAAAGATCATGATCTGGTTAGTGTGTGCATTTGTTTTGGAAGTGAGTAAAAGAAAGATGCAACTTCTTTTTCATAGGCCTACTATTTTACATTTTTAAACACAGCTGTTTGCCCGTCATCATGCTCATAATCAGTGAAAGCTTTGCGTGACAAATACAGCTAACATTAGCTACAGTCAGCTAACGTGAGACAAGGTGTTGTCTTTGTTTTAGCAACCAAGGTTAATTGATGTAAAATCACGTCTCGCAATGTATTTCATAAATAAAATAAGCATATTACTTACCTGTCTAGGAGGAAGAGGGTCAACGCAGGTTTTGAATCCTTTTGAATCCTGCAAATCTGTTGAATGACCGGCCGCGGTTGCTATCACTAACTTTTTTTGTCAATTCTTTTGTTTTTTTCTCTTTGCTGATCCTGTATCAGCCATAACCACAAAAATAACGGAAAAATTAAATCTCCAAAAGGAAATCTCCTCCTGGTTCTTTTTAACTGGCTTTTAACGCACTAGTCACTGCAAAACTTTGCCTTTGAAAATATAAACCTTCCAGTTTCGTCTAATTTTGCAGGGGAATTGGCCCCGGTGACAGTGACTGTTTTATAACTAGTTAAAAACTTCTTGTGGTACCTTTAAGTGAAAGTAGTAATACAAAAGTGTAGAAATAGAGAGCCAGGCAGTGGAGCAAGTACATTTGTTTTATGTTTGTTTCCAATACCCATCAATTGAGAAAGAATCAAAAAGAAAATGTATTATTTTATTATTACCAAATCGTGCCTTGTAATGTAGCCTACGTTTTGTGGAAAAGATTGACCCGATGTTTTAAAAAAATAAAAAAATAACATTATTAAGAAAAAAAAATCGTTGTGATATGTTTCCTACATCCCAACTACCTAAATCATGTTAAATAATAATATATAATTATAAATAAATAATTTTCCGGGTCTCAGTATACCAGCGTTGTTTGCACGTCGTTATTATAAAATGTGATACTATAGCTGCTTTAAATCATTTCTGTGAAAAGGTGCTGGGCCAAACAATCCGGCCAATAGAAAAGAGGTTTGAGGGAGAAACTAAAGTGGGAGCTGAGCCAGCCTGTGTGTGCAGAATCACAGATGGCCATTTAGCCTCCTGAGGACAGCCAGCGTCTCTGAGATCGTTTAACTTGGCCTCACGCTGCACGCCTCTCTCCTCCATCACACAATCCCAGCTTCTCCCGGGTCAGCCACGCTGGCTGTCTCGCTGTGTGTTTGTGTCACCCTGCAGCTCTCTCGCTGGGCTGTCACCTCAGCCACAGCACCGGGACTGATGGGTAATCGCTGGTAATATGTGAGAAACATGTACCATGCTGCACACACAAATGCATAGATATTTAATCCACCTACACACATGAAACCAAAGGTGTGAAAGCACAGAAAAACACACTCTGGTTCCGCTTCTGTTGCTCACATTTGAGGGAATATAGCCACGAAACTAAAGCCAATGATTCGTGTTAACCTGCTTTCAGCATCATTACACAGCTGCATCAAGGGAGATTTCTTTCTCTCCCTTCATGCTTCTATTGTCTTCAGCATCACATCACTTGTCAACCCTTCAAGCAGTAGTTAGAGACATATTACTTAAGTAAAAGTACCAATACAACAATGTAAAAATGGTCCTGCATTCAAGTTCCAGTTGTAAGTACATTTACTCGAGTACGGTAGTTCATTGCCGTTTAAAAAAATACTTTACTTGAGCAATTTACTCCATACTTCCTCTTTACTAAATATCAGAGGGAAATATAGTACTTTTTACTTTGCATATTTATATTTTACACACAAAAGGTAATCCATTAATACAATATGATGCATTGTTACAGATTAAACTATCTAAATATATACATTAGATGATAGTCACTTTACAGCAACTGAAACATGAAAATGGCTCGTAAACAAATATAAATCTAATAATATAATGTAACACTGAGGCCCTTCTCATTCTGCTGCATATGAGTACTTTTGACATTGTATATTTTATTTAAGTAATATCTGAATACTTCTTGCACCACAGTCAATGAAAGAGTGGCCACAAGATAAATCTGAGGGCTTGTGAGATAATTGATAGGGTTGGAAAGGAAAAAAATGAAGTTCTGCTACCTATCAATGTTTGGACATTTCTCTAATCTTTGCTTTTCTGTGAATTAAAAACAATAATTTCACCTCTTTGGGCCTCAAACTGCTGACAACTCATAGACTCATAGATGTGACAAGAGACTACGCTTTTAGTAAAAAGCCACATGCGAAAAAGATTGGAAAACGATTAATTTAATTTAAATCTTAATATGAAAAGTAACTTGTATGTACAGCTGTCACATAAATGTAGTGGAGTAAAAAGTATTGTTAAAAATACTCAAGTAAAGTACCTCAAAATTGTACCAGAGTTACTTTCCACCACTGCCCTCAGACAAATACTATCGAATCTACTGCAAACTAATCACAATATATTTTTTATAACTTAGGCCGTGATCGTCATGCGTACAGAAGTGCAAATATTGTTTTACAGCAGCTGGATCAGACAGTGTTTGGCACAGTGCAGAAATTGTTGGGACAAAATGGACGAGGATCCAGGTGGTGCAAACGCACAGGTGGTGCAAACACACTTAAAAAGAGAAATGAAGTGTGAAGCTCCAAACGAGTCGTTCATTTGATCAAAACAACGAAATCAATGTTTGCTCTCGAGGAAATGCTCCCACGTGTCAGTCTGTCTGTTCAAGGGCACGGGTGCAGAGCAGAAAGAGTGCGGTCCACCAGTTCCATATGCCGGGTTCCTGGTTCGACACTGGTTATTGAATGATCTTCTTTTTGATGTACTGGCAGAGGCAGAGAGGGGCGTAGGTGCAGTGATTCCTCCGGGGGTGCAGGCGGTGGTGTGACGGCCCTGACAGCCTCTCAGACACCAGCAGCTTCACATAAGCTGCACTGTAGGTCATCAGAAGCTGGTAGGCTTTAGCCTGCGAAGAAGCACATTAACACTTAGAAGTTCAACCCGAGAATGAAGAGACATGTATATACCTGAATAATACGTTAGTGCGGGATTGTTGGTGGTACTGAAAGAATTTAAAGGGTTTACTCAACCCGTGTTGCCTCGAATTCTTGAATAAAACTTTGTTTTTCTATTTAGACAGAAGTGTTCAAATAGTAAGGTTTTTAGTAAAAATGCATGCGTTTGGAAAGTAGTGAGCATACGACTGGATAAATGAGACTTTATACTGTTGTGTGAAAGTTTGTAAACGGATGTTTTGATTTAGTTTTGCTGTTTTTAAAACGGCCAGTTTTCTTTAATTATTGAAGGTAACACAAAGTAGGTAATCGATATACCAATGATCATTTTGAAGGTGAAGTATTCCTTGAACTATAATTGTGCAAAAGAGAAAACTTCAGACACTCACAAGAAGCCGGAGCCGGAGCAAGTGGAGTTTTATTAATTGTGTGTTTTTGGTGCACTCTTATCTTCCACCTTTTGTTCCAATGACCCAAGCAGCACATATTCAATCAGTATTAGTTTTTTTCTAAAGCCTAATATATCACTACCACAAAAGGGAAACTGCATGAATTTCCATCAACTCTCGTGACATTGAACCACAGAAAATAAACAGACTTTACATTCCAGGAGTTGGAGCGATGCCGCAGTAGAGTCACATGATTTAGCCTAAATATTGTAGAAGCCCATATCAAATGCCCTTCAAACAAGCTATACGGCTCATGTCTAATGTCTTCTGCTGAGTGTACGGAGTACTGAAGTTGATTCCCAAATCAAAAGATTTAAACATCATGGCCATTCCTACATGTATTTTGTATGGAAATGTAGCTACACTAGACATTATACCTGGCCCTAACAAAAGCAAACTAAAACTGTAAAACTAAATATATTTTTTTAAAAGTAAAACTTTCTAAAAACCTGAAACTAAACTAAAACTAGCAAACACAATCTGAAAACTAACTAAAACTAAAATAAAATGAAATCTTAAAGTCAAAACTAAAATAAAATAAAAACTGGTTGAAAATTAAAAAGCTATTATAACCTTGATTTGCATCAGCGAACATATCTGTGAATTTTGATGTATACACAATAAAAAATAATATAAATTCCCTCAGTGTGGTAACAAAGACGTCTTGCAGCATCATGTCTCTTTACCTGAGCAGGTAACGACGCATCAGGGACCAGGCTGTAGTTGGTGGTGATTTTGGCACCGCCCTGGTGGCTGGGTGGAGTACTGCAGCCCTCGTGTCTCAGCAGAGGCCTCTGTTCATCTGAGTCCTGCTCCACATCTGAACCTCCGACCTCGGGGTCAGCCGCCGTTTCCGTGGTCACAAGGACCAGATGCGACAGTTTCCTCTTGAGTTTATTCTGGTGAAACATTGATTGTTTTTAAAACTTCTTCCACTCGGCGAAGCTATGAAATGTGATGCTACCCTTCAAGGACTAAACTTCTGTTTGCCAGAAAATATAGAAATAAATATCCTTTCAACAGCAGCTAGAATTATGTTACCATTGATTTTGAGGAAGGACTAACATGGGAGTGCAAGAAGTAATCAATAAAGCAGCAGGAGAACAAACAGAGGGACAGATGTACTCGGCTCAATCACCTGCGTGTCATTCGCCACAAAGCCGTGCTCCTCTAAAGTTTCAGTCAGTGCCCTCAGACAGCGGGACATGTCCCAATACACAAAGTACAGCTGCAGAGAGACAGAGAGATGAATACAACAACATCAGTGACTGCCAAAGCAAGATGATTCAGTTTGTTGTTCATTAATCATATAATAGCCTTGTTCCAGACCACTAAATCACCACCCACATGCTGTACAAGCCATATATGGTATTATTATATTATACTACTTTTTACGTCGTATTGCAAGTAAAATAATCCCTGGATTATGTTCTGGACAGATCTGGAAGATGTGATATGTGCTGTTTGTTGTGAGCACGCCCACAGAGTTTAAGATTATTCTGGTTGAAGGTCATTTGGTCAATAAAACTCAGATAATAAAAAATAAAAAAAACACTTCACTTTCACACTTCACACAAACTCATGTTGTGCGAAACTTTATTTTATATTCTAGCAAAGACGCCAAAGTTATGATACCAAATATATGTATACATTTTGGGGAAATGTCCAGACTTTTGGAAATATGCTGCAGCCAAAAGAATATTGGATTTGAATAGTTTACTTTCTACAGGTTCTTAGACTAATAAAGCTACTGGTGTGTATTTGCTTTGTCATTGTCATGCTGTCATGCCTGCAGATAAGTTGTATTAACCATCATCTTGTTGAGTCATAACCACATGGTTTGGGTCGTATCATTCTTCCATGTTCTTGTTGCAATACTCTCAGTGTCATAAATTCTACCGTCATCTTTTTGTTTCATCTTTTTGTTGCACTCCATGATGTCTTTTGTTGTTTCCAATACAAAGGGACAGCAACAGAAAAAGATAATACTAATAAGAAACAACAAGGAAGTTAGTACAAGTTTCAGTTGCTTTTACAAGAACAACCTGCATGTTTCCAGTGCAGGACTGCACCCAGTCGGCCACGGCCACCAGCAGCTTGTGTTTCACCATCCGCTCATTCACCTGGATTAACCGAACGTCTAAATTCATGTCAATCTGACACAGAAACAGACAAAAAAACATGTTTAATAATCAATCATTTGTACCGTCGGGCAGTCTATAAATGCAGGAAAATTTTGAATTATACATCTCCAAAACTAATTTGTCTGTATTTTCTAGATTACAGAAATCCTCTTCAGATGAATCCAAACTCAGATGTAAGTTAATATGACTGTGTCAGTATTACTGTAAACTTATTAATATATATATAAAAGATCCCCTCCTTACCTCCTTGTTACTGTAGTGGAGGACGAAGATGATGGCAGTGGTGAGAAAGATGGAGACCAGGCTGACAGAGAGGCAGAGGACCCAGTAGTCACTGACAGTGATATAGATGTGGAGGGTGGAGAACACGGCGCACCACACCACCAGATACAGCACCTGGTGGAGGGAGAGGAGAGGTTGTAAATATTAACTAGAAAGCATAACATAGTCTGAGTCACAGCAACTAGCAGCTGGCATTTAAGAAACAGTTCTATATTTTGGGAAATGTGCTTATTTGCCTTCTTGCCAAGAGAATTCGTTGTCTGTTCATTAACTATGGAGCAGGAGCTGGTTAGCTTAGCTTAGCATAAAGACTGAAAGACTAAAAACATTAATGAGCTCCCGAGGTTCAAACAGGAAGAATCTAGTGAAACATTCTATTAACTATCCATTTTTTTGGATTGACTCTAATTTGGGAATAAAAGGCTGGATATTTCGGCCTCTTCTTTTTTCTCTTTTTATCTCTTTGTCTCTTGCAAGTTCCCAAATGTTATGGCAGTGTAAATAAGTGTAAAGTCTAAACCACTGAGAGCGTTCAAGCTGCAGAGCAATGGGTGGGGAAAGATATGGTCAGAGTGAGTGGTTACCGGTGCCATTAGAAAATGGAAGAGAGCCGAGTTGAAAACCATGTATCTCCGGACTGAGGGAACGTCCAGAGCGGCCTTCAGTGGAGCCTCCATGTCTCTCTCTGGAATCTACAAAAGTTAACAAATTAACAACCTGAAGTGAACAGAGATTAAAGTAAAAGATATCTGAATTTTGTGTGTCTGTGCTGACCTGAAAGCCATCATTCTCCAGTTTGGCCCGGCACAGAGTCAGATCAAAGCTCGGGTTTAGCATGGAACAGCTTGGCATTGTCACAACACACTGACCTGAGACAGAAAGAGAGAGA
>CALSBV010012213.1:11909451-11927930 GCA_943590825.1 Bovichtus diacanthus
ATTCAATTTCAATCGAATTTACTTTACAACTCCTGAAAGCTGCATAATAATGCTGTGTAGGTTCAGCACTTTAAACTGTAACACTGTGGGTGGTTATGTGCTGTTTTAGGGAAATTCTGCCTCCGTGTGGATAAAAGTTGTAAGTGTATTTAGCATGATGATTTTTATGTTAATTAAAGAACATGACCAGAAAATTAAATGCATAAATCAACTGAAATGAATAACACATTTTTTTCTGCTGACAGCATTTATCCATGCCTGCAGTAAAAAGTAAACCCAAAAATGAATTTTTTCCCCAGCTGATCTTCCACTTTAGCGGAAAACAATGTCATAGACATGAAGTATGCGGTTCATTAGATGTGGATTTTTATAACATGGTATTTTATTATGTTTTTAAAAATATTTATGTACATTAATACTTTTTAATATTAATGTAACAACAACCATTTAAACATCATTCAGCAGCTGCATCAGGTACATTACATTGCATTACTATGTAATATATATACTATGTACTATTATTACATTATATATGTATATATTAATTCCATACTTATATTACCTAATAAATTCCATATTTGTAAATGTATTCATAATTTAAAAGACAGAGGCTCTTTCTGCAAGTATATTGTGGGAATGAAAAAAATATTTTAGTAATGAATTATAATAACATTTTGCTTAAACAACACGGTTATTTTTTTAAATCAATGTTTAACACTCCCCTTTTTCTCCATTAATGAACAATATGTCATCAATATGGTCATTATTTAAACCAAATTCTACATTGATAAAATTATGTTTTTGAAGAACCATCTTATATTACATTTAAACAGATCCAAGCATATGTCTCCAAACAGTCACATTTAAAATACTGTAATACAAATTTAAACTAAACTATTGTTTTTTTGGTTTAGTTCCTAACTCTTTGTCTATATGCTCATACAGTCCATGGAAGTTCTTTAAAATAATTAAAATCACTTCCTGTTTTATGGTAGAGCGTGATGATGGTCACGTGACTCGGTGGTCATGTGACTCCCCCTATTCGTCACATGACTAGCTCAGTGCAGAAGACGTTTGTGGATGAAGAGTTGAGGAGAGCATTTCCGCCTTTTATCTCTGGCCGTTTCTTTTTCTTTTTGTTGCGGATTTACGTCTGAGCTCATCACCTGTGTTTAATGTTATTTATCTGTCGCGAGGCTGAAGAAGCTCCAGGGTGTAACATGGAGAAGAGGCTCGCGCTACTGTCGCTACTTCTCTCTGCTGTGGTGTCTCCCTCTGTGTGTGCATTCAGCCCTGAACAGGTACAGTGAACTAACACACTGGAGCACAACACAGTGACCTGCTGCACACCTGGTTCCTTTGATCAATTTATTTTGGGGGCTATATGTTTCTGCTCTTTTTGTCCAGCCGATGCCTGCATTTGTTTATATTCAGTGGTATTCAAATTATTTACTTAACTTAAGATAGTGATATCACACTGTCACAGGTACAAACTACTAACGTATTGTCAGCTAAATGTACTCAAAGTATCTAAAGTAAAAGCATGCGTTCGCATAATTATATTACTGGGTCATTATTGATGCATTAAGCGTTAATGCATAAAGTAGGCTACTGTTTACACGTTAATGATTAACGTGTAAACAGTAGCCTACTGCTTGGGAATACTTAACTACATGATATGTAACTAGTAGTTACACTACATTCATATTTTCAGAGTGATTCAAGTAGTTAAATTGCCATTTTCTGTGTAGCCAACTACTGAAACTACAAACAATTTTGGGCCATAAAAGGAAAGGAAAGAATTTTTAATTTTAATTCTACCCTTGGTTCTCTACTGTAATTGACCCACCTTTGACAAACCCTTCCCCCTTTTCTTTTTAAATATAAATTATATATTTATTATATATTTTTATTGGGGTATTTTCTTTTGTTTTGTTTGTTTATGACCTGTAAACAAGTGAAAATAAACTTAATTGAGTGGCATTTTTAGCTGGCATGTGGCATTTTTTATATTATATTTTGTTATAATTTCAAATCACTTGTACATTGACAATTTGATCATCATTTGATCAAGTACTTTTTCCAAGTAGTTTTAATAAACTAAAGTAGTCTTCTCTCTAGTATAAAGTAGCATACAATGAAAATACTTCTTAATTACACTTCAGTAGAGTACTTGAGTCAATTTAATTAGTTATATTCCATCACATCTTATAGTAAGAAAAACAATCTCTTGTGGTTTGGCATGAATAAATCAAATAAGATGCTTCGTGAAGTGAAAGCGTGACGATCACCTGCTTGTGTCACCTGATGCATCCTGCAGGTATTCTTTCTACTGGTTTTGTCAGCAGATGTTTTACCTGTTTCCCCTCATCCTCAGCCTCTCTTCATTTCGTGTCTGGCCTTTCTTTGCTGTCCAGATCAACCCTCTGCTGTATGAAGAGCAGCTGCTGTGGGTGAGCGGAGCCCAGGGGCAGGTGAACACCTACAGGATCCCCCTGCTCACCTTCACCTCCAAAGGAAGCCTACTGGCCTTCGCAGAGGCCAGGAAGGAGTCGTCCAGCGACACGGGAGCAAAGTTCCTCGCAATGCGGCGGTCAACAGACAAAGGCAAGGGCGACCACGACAGCCAGAAACCGATATATACACACACACACACACACGCACACACACACACAGAGTGGTTACAAGTCTACAGTGGAATATTCCACTTTAAAATGTTTTTAAAAAACTAGACTATGTTATATGTCTCGTAGAGTTATACTTACATTATCCCAATGTTTCCAACAATTTTCGATCCTAGAGAAATCCGCCTTTTTAATCAAGGTAACGATCCATTTAATTTGGTTGACTGCACAGTCAACGTTGTCCCTGTAGATGCAACGTATTCCCTTTGAGCATGCGTCACTGTTGTGGTTGTCTGCTAGAAGCTGTCATAAATTTACTTTTTATCCTGTTTTAAGCCACGTTTTTACAATGCACTTACGATTTCATGGCGCCACCAAAGACAGCCTTTTGTTATTGTTTTGATTAAGAAACCCCGAGTGGCAGAAAATGACATATTGTGTGTCTCACAGTCACAAAGGGAGGGAGAAGTTAACAATCACTTTACCTTTCTGTAGGTTTTTGGTTTATTTTGTATTGATGCTGTTAAACAAATAGCTTCAAGCAGAAAAGCAGGAGCAAAAAGAGACAGAATTGAAAACTGGAGTAAAACAGATGTTGAGTGAAAAGTTGAATTGCCATATATTTTTATTTTAGAATAAGTAGTAAAGAAATTGAATTTGGTGTATACAAAGTCAGGATGTGTGTGTGAACCCTCTCATGTTCCTCTAGGAGCCACCTGGTCCCCGACCACCTTTATAGTGGATGATGGAACGCAGCCGGATGGCCTGAATCTGGGCTCGGTGGTGGTGGACGAGGAAGTGGGCTCAGTGATTCTGGTCTACGCCATCTGCTTTCACCAATACCTCTGCAACCCGTCCAGCACCATGATGGTGGAGAGCAGGGACGACGGCCTGAGCTGGACACCTCCCAGAAACCTGTCGGTCCAGCTGGGAGTGAAAAACTTTGTTCCTGGGCCGGGCTTCGGCATCCAGGTGAGAGAGTAAATAGTATGATGTGAGAAGCTGTCGCTGAGCTGTTTTGTAGTTGTAAAGTAAGATAAAATTTAAGCTAAATTACCTTTACGCTTTGTTCATGTCACATTTGGTCAAAAACCACTGCTGTCTTATAGTCTTGATGTAGAGCCTAGCCATCTGAGGTTCAGTTAGTGGCTGTGGCGGCTCAGATTTCTGTTTTGATTCACTATCACCTCTAGAGGAACAAGTGGTATCACAGACTGCACGGAGCGGAACTGCCAGTCAGATGCTCACTTCAGCAGATACTGTATCTCTGCAACACAATACACAGACTCTTCACACTCTGTTCATAATGTTAGTTAATTGTTTTAATGTTTTAAATTAAAATTCTGCCATATCTTACACATTGAACCTTTAAATGAACCACATAATTCTGTCCAAATTAAGGAGTGAAAACTGTCTTAGTTCTCGTTTCACATCTTTTTCTGTGAAACTGGTCAGCATATACAATTAAATCATAGTGGGCTGTTGGGATTGGCAGATTGATACTTTGATAATCACAAGCTATTCATTTGGTATGGATTCCTTAAAGAAAACTATTAGTATATAAAATGATATAAATACAAAACGTGGGTGGCTGCATCACCTCCAAACGTTTTCAGTACTTTTGTATGACGCTTGTGCCAAAACAAAATGACAAAATGATGCAAACACCTTATGAACTGTTTCTTATAAACTAAATTGAATTGATTTGAAACGTGCAAAATGTAAACACATTTTACTTGTGTTTAATGAAATTCCCTCTACTAATATTGTTGAAATTTCATATTTGTGCAGCATTTTATTTACGGCCTCTTTAAACATAACAAATTGACAGCAGTGCATTTCAAATATTTGCAGCTACAGACTCATTATATAATTGGTGGGTTTTTGTAATTGTGCAAATGAGTTGCTTATCCCTCTCCACAGTCTGAGTTGAGCATCTGTATAGCTATTATGAGCTGTTACATTTCTGATGATTTCTGCCTGTTTTTAGGGCACTAAACCTTCTGTTTTGCAGCAGATCAGGCACTATGAATAATTATCATGGTTTGTTTCATGAGATGTTCATGTCTTTGTAGCCGGCTCATTACATTTAAGTTATTTTTAATAATTATGTATTTGAAGTCGGAGGTATTTGATAATAGGGTTGCAGTAGTAGTCTTCTAGTCAATCTACAGGTGAACATCATTTCTGCTCTTTTATAATTATGTAATGCCTTTTTCTATATGATCGATTAGTTCTTTTGTCTATAAATGTCAGAAAATGGTGAAAAATGTCGATGACTTCCTCAACTCTCTTGTTTTGTCCACAACTCAACTTTTTTTCTCTTAAAAAATTACTCAAACTGATTAATCAATTATCAAAATAGTTGCTGATTCATTTAATAGTTGACTACTAATCGGTTAATGCATAAATCTTCCAGCAGTTGCAGCAAATGTCTGTGTTCAGTAAATCTATTTGAGATTTCTACTTTTCTCATTTTTGTATTAAAAAGCTTTTGTTTTTTATTTTTACATCCTCACATATTATATGATTATCTTTTAGACCACATACTATATTATACAATATCATGGTAATATGTTATACTGTTTTATTATATTGCATACTATATATTATATTATATTATATATTATTTCAAACACTAAGTATCACTATCACTTGATCATATTATATATTTCTCTGCTACCTATCCTTTACCTTGCTGACAGTATGTCACTCTTGCCTTGTAATTTTGACTTTAATTGCTGTAGTTTTTTATTTTTATTCTATTCTTATTTGTATCTTATATACCTTACTTTAATTATTGATTTTTTACTTTATTTATCTGTACTTATTTCTGTCCTTTTGCCACTGCCTGAATTTCCCCTCTGGACTCAATAAATGGTTATTTTATCTTTTTTTCATGTAGTTTGGGTTTTAGAGTCAAGTTTGCACTTTTGTTTATTGTGTGCTGAGTCCAATTTTCTTGTGTCTTTGCACTACAGAAGCGCTACCTCCCAGCTAAGGGGAGGTTGGTGGTGTGTGGTCATGGGACAATAGAGGGAGACGGAGTTTTCTGCATCCTGAGTGATGACCACGGACGTAACTGGTACAACGGCGCCGCGCTGAAAAGCATCCCTTACAACCAGAAGAAGAGAGCACTGGACTTCAACCCTGACGAGTGCCAGGTACGTTTACTGCTGTTTGTGAATTACGCCAACATGGTCACATCTTCTTTGTCAGCTCATTGCAAGGTTAACGGTGCCATGTGTGACATTTGAACAAAGAACAATATCCTTGTTGATCAAGAGGTTATTTTTGGTGGACGAGGAAGTGGGCGTAGTTTTTTTTTAACATCTTCTGTAGCCTGTAGGGAAAACATGTCCTTCTTTGCCTTTTTAATGAGGATTTTTTTACAACAGAAAGTAGTTGGAACTTTTTATATCGGCAACAAAGCATCAACATGTCTTAAAATTAGAACGTTTTCCACAATGAAAGTCTGCAAAAACAACACAGTGACTGAAAAGACAAATGTACTTTTTTTCCTTGCTGATGCCCAAATATAGGGCTGTCACAATATCAGATTTTCACTACACGATTATCGTGGCCAAAATAATAATAAATAAATCAATTCTATCCGTCAAATTCCTCTTTAACTTTGTTTATTGAATGTTTTGTCTCTTTCTTTGGCAAACGAACTGCACTCAAAATACAGGTGTACGGAGGTGCAGAGAGAGTCTGTAACCGGAATTGTTCAAAAGTGTATAAAAAGAAGAATTACACTAATGGAGAGTGAAAAGACAACCAGATGAACTGATAAACAAAAAATCAACAAGGTCTAACATCTGTTGTTCTTCTGCCTTCTACTGGCCAAGAGAAATGCAGCTGTAAAATGCATCTTTTTATCTGAACCGTTGTGTGATGCCTTCAATGACACCAAGGTGTCATATTTAATCAAATAGCAGTAAATCACAGAGCATAAGACACTGGCCTTTCTGCTCCTCTGCAGCCGGTTGAGATGACGGACGGCAGCATCGTGATCAACGCGCGGAACCAGAACAACTACCACTGTCGGTGTCGCGTGGTGGTGCGCAGCCGTGACGGTGGATTGTCCCTGCCCATAGACGATCTGTACTTTGACTACGATCTGGTGGATCCTGCCGTAGCAGCTGGAGCTCTGCAGAAAGACGGAGTGCTCTACTTCACCAACCCCTCCAATGAGCAGCACAGTAAGAACCGCTAAAAGTCACAATCTCCTCTTCCTTCCTAACCTTTGTCACCAGAGCTCGGAGGTGGAAGTAAAAGTAGCAACACCAGTCTGTAAAAATACTGTTACAAATAAAAGTATTATTAAGTATTTGTTGGACAGAATGACCACCTTTCTGATCATATACTTATATTATATTATTGGAATATACACTAATGGTATGTAAAGAACTTGTCTCCTGCCACTTTAAAATGGAAATACTTGAGGAAAGTACTCAATAACCGGGAATAACCTACTGGATTAAATGTACTAGGTTACTTTCCACCACCGCTCCTGCTTTTCTTCAGGCCAAAACAATCTATCAATTTGCTTTACGTCAGACGTATGGTCCGTGTTAAAAAAGATCATCAGTACATCATACTAACTTCTTGCCTTGTCCCCCTCAGGAGTTAACCTGACCTTACGTTGGTCGCTGACTAATGGCAATTCTTGGGTGAAACAAGCTGTGCAGATATGGGCCGGTCCGAGCGGCTACTCCTGCATCACATCACTGGACAGTGGCTCTATAGAGGACCAGAAGTACATATTTGTCATCTACGAGAAGGGCCACAAGGACTATATCGAGACTGTCTCGTTCGCAAAGATCCACCTGTATGGTGGCTTGTAGAGCGCGTGAGAGGGAGGTGAGCAGACGAGCATCAAGTCATTCACATGAACAGGCGCGATGCATGAAGTATATACATGCATACGTGTGACTCCTGTTTCATATTCACCTTGTGTTTGTCTCCCAGATTCAAATGTTGGAGGGAAAGGGAAACGGGAAGTTGTTGTTTACTCCTATGACTTTCTCAGGAAGAAAAAAAAAAAAGACATTTTAAACAAATTTTATGATATTGAAAATGGGACATTGGGAGGCTGAGCACCAGGAATGTCTAACAGTTTGTGTTAATCCTGTGATGATGTAAAAATACAACTGCTCCCCATTTTTTCTTTCTCCTTTCTATAATTCCCGCACTTTATGAAGTCGCAAATCTCATTTCCATGTTTTTATGTGTTTCCATGTTGTGTGTGAATTGGCTAAAACAATTTCCACAGCCAAAATGTTTAGCGAGTTCCCTTTTCCTACACAAAAAGGAAAATATGACCATGCAAGGGACAGTTAACATTGAAGATTAAAAGTTTCCAAGCAACATAAATCATTCTGTCTTGTAGGTGACCACAACGTGCTATTTTTACAGTGTTACATTTCATTACAGGACAGTTAGCAGACGCTCTTATCCAGAGCGACTTACATTGTACTAACTACAGGGACAGTCCCCTGGAGCAACTCAGGGTTAAGTGCTCAGGAGCTCAATGGTATTGAACTCACGACTTACTGGTGTTCTAGTTGAAGGCCTGACTACTAGACCACTAGACTAGACATTACATTAAATACAGATACAGTAAATGATGATTATGAAAGTATCACATCTCAGTCTTCAATAAAATAAAAAAAACAAAAGAAATTTAGCGGTTTGACGATGGTGTTAACAATATAGATTTTAAGCACCTCTGGCGTCTATCATGATTCAATTCACAAACTGTCAGGTTCACTGTATTTTTGCAGCTGGTGTGAAATGATTCCTGTTTGCTCAGATAATATAATGTCATACTGAAGTAGCCTACTTTCACACATTAAATGGGTCTGGGCTTGTAATTATAATTATTGCCTTTTATTAAGATCAGACTGTGACATTAATGTATGCTGAAATTGGTTCTGCCTTTTATAAATCAGAAATTGTGTCAAATAATGTGAAAAGCCTTTTGTTATGAGACTGTATTTGATTGTTTTTTCCTATTGGGGTTGTTGGAGTGTCTTTTAGAGAAATTGTTAGAATTTAAAAAATGATGCGTGTGTGTGTGATTGAATGTGAGCGTAAGGAGGTGAGAACATAATGTAGCCAAAGTATCGTCTTTTGCACTTGTGCAGAATGTATTTTGATAAATCACCAGTCTGAACTCCACTCAGATTTGGATATTTTAATTCCAAATCAAGTGTTCATCTATTCCCTCTATTACAAGCATTGTACAGAGGGTTATAGTGCATTGTTTTTTATGCAGGACATTATCTGATCTGTATTATCTGTAGAAAAAATCAGTTGTTTAACTTTTTATTTGTATTGTGAACAGCCGAGCTGATTTGCAGTGTCATACATGATTTAGCAACAGCAAAAAAGGACAGGAATGCACACTTTTTTCCCCCCTTCAAAGACCCTTTAAAAGAGTTTTTCCATTCCGATGATGGGGGAGAATACCTCCCAGTCAGGTGATTTATGTCAGTGATTACAACACAGCAGAATAAAAGGACTTTATTTAAAGTAAAAAATATCAAAATCTATTTTCCATTGACAAATCTGCACTGACATTATATTAATTTCACTTTACCAGTGTCAGTGTCCTTTACCTGCATGTCTCTCTGAAATAACTTTTATTTCGGAACAACAAAAAATAAGAATCAAAATGAATTTGCTGATTATCCCAAAAGAAACGGTTGTAAGGAAATGCATATTCATATATGAGAGACCATGAAATGTGGATAAAAGTAAGAAGATTTATACAGTTAACTTCATAGTTTTTAACAGTTGGTCAAATAAAGCAACTCATCAATTGTCTTGCACGTTGACAAATAAAGAAAGTGTCCCATATGAGTGACCTGAGAGACCCTCCTTGTTTTGGACAGAAATGCTCTCTCTTATAGATACATTTCCCTGCAGCCTTTGAGTAACGATGATTTTTTTCCCCACTTATAATACAATTGAGCAGTCTAAAGAAGTTGGATAGTGTCATGCCCATGTGCTTCACATTTTATTACTGGCTGTCGAAATCTGCACTGTACTCAGTATGCTGCTGCGTGTCCACAGACTTTCACTTTGGTTGGCTTTTATATTTGAATTGAAATCTCTTTTTTTTCTGGTTCCTTCTTATCTGTGTACATACATGTGTAAAAACCAAAAGCAATATTAAAAATAGTCTACAGATGTTGGTCCCCATGGTTAGAACAGAACTAAGCAATAAAAAGCTTTAAATATGCGACGCCTTCTTCCTGGAGTAATGTACAGAAGGACCTGAAATTGTCAGAGCTGATTGCTATAAGGGAATTTAAATCAATTTTAGGGATTGAGAAGATAATAAATGTGATTGCTCCTAAATGTTTTACTGAAATCACTTTGAAAATTGTACCCATTTATGCATTATAACAGTTTTTTATCTCAATTGACTTTTACCTGGTTAAATAAAGGTTACACTCATATTCAGGGTTGGGTAATTGATTACATGTAATCAGGATTATGTAACCAGATTACAAAAAATAAATGATTATAATCAACCCAGATTACATTTGAAAATAATCTGCAGATAGATTAGTGTCGTTGTCATGGATTACTTGATTACATTCTTTATTACGTCTTTGAAATAACAATTTTCAAATCCTGAAACTTTTTTTCCATGATAACCAATGCTATTTGGACAAACTTGTTCCACATGTTGTAGAATACAAACAGTATACAAACAGTACACCAGCGGTTTGTGCCAGGATTGTTTTGTGAGTGTAATTTGATTTGACCAAATGTAAATGCTGAATATGTGAAATGCATTTTATTTGCATTGTGGCGTTGTGTGATTTAGTATCAGGTTCCATTTTTACAATGTTTCAGTAGTCAGATAAGATTTTTTTGTGTAATTTGTATTCAGTAAGTAACTACACTGCAAAGTAACCTGACCCAACCCTAAACATATGGTAACAGTCCAAAGACATGGATAAATTACATTTTTAAGTAAGAACAGTATAGCTTTATTTAAATCCATAAAGTAGCGATAATTATTACATTTATGTTTATTTCAAAGCGATTTTTATTTTATTTTATTTAGAGTCGCATTTGTTTCCTAACTGTCCCAAACGGCTTCCTTCTCACGAAATTACCCAGTAGCCGTTGACGGCTCTTTAGGTGACGGATCGAGTCCAGTATTACAATTTTCTTTTCCCCCTTTTCATTTATTTTTTGGGGAAAAAAAGAAAAGGAGTGCAAGTAAGCCGAACACCTTCTTTATCTGTAAAGTGCAACTATTTTCTAAATTGGTACGATCTACTGCAAATACCTTGCGTTTGACTATGCAGGAGGATAACGTTGCTTAGCTAGCTGGGTCACTTGCTAGAAAGCTACGCGATAGCATTAGCTAACCTCATTCTGCGATACAACCTCGAGACAAGTCGGGACAAGACCAGGTCAGTGGCCGGAAAATGTTGCATGTTTTAATGCAAGCACCGATTAGTTACATTATAGTTAGCAGATATGATCACCATTATCCTTGGACACAGAGTTATCTTAGCCGAGGATTTTTTGTTGAGCGACAGTCTTATTTTTTTGTGTCTTGGTTGTTGTTGCTCGTTAGCCTAGCTTGGCTAAGTAGTTAGCGTTTGTCATATCAAAAGAGTGAGTCTAATAGTTTTGTGAATAACCATACATATAATATATATTTTTTAGTGATGCTGGTTACTGAAGTTAAGTTAGCTTTTTGTTGAAATATATTATAGCGTATGTTTTCCAGCGATCCAGTGTGCGTAGCTAATGTTAGCGGATAAACGTTAGCGCAGATTGCTTGAGCTAAAACACTGTCAGTTTACGATACATTGACGTTAGATAAAACTGATGTTTATTTCCATGGATATTTTTTAACAACAATTAAAGAAACGTGCCCTCATCGCCAGTGTCTTTATATATTAGCTGTGGTGGCAAGTTGTCTTCGTTAGAGCTAAATTATGCTACACAACCGGTTATATTCACGTTAATATGCACCGGGCCCGTCGCGACCGCCATTTTGTTTTGTTCTCCTAATAAAATCTCCCTTTTTTTACCTTGTCCTGTGCTTACTACGGACGATAGATACACAACAACGTCGATGAAATTGTCCTGTCGCGATGTCTGTGTGTGATTCAAAACGCTGCACCTCGCAGAGTTGACGAGCAAGAAGCTAATGTTACCGCAAGGTGTTGAAAAGCATTATGAAACATCAACGCAGTCCCCCTCCCAACGCGAACACGGCCCTGTGTTAGCCCGCTAACATTAGTTAGCTTTGCAATGAAGCTATATATATGTACGTATGTCGTTTCAGCAGTTAGTGCTATATATATTTGATGCCGATTGCAATTGCTACCAGCTGATTTTGCCCCAATATTCTCGTGTTTATGGTTAGCTTTACAAGGCCCCTTTGTGGTTTACGTTGCTGCAGTTATGGCTTGGTACCAGTGTAGCTGCTGGCCCCCTTTAATCCCCATACAACATGTAGTTGAACAGCCATCCCACGACCTAATTTTCTAATCTCATCTGACTATTGAGGCACGGTGCAGTGCTGCTGCCTGGGAGTCTTTCGGTTGTTTCGCGTATTTATTTCCCTTAATATATAAATATATATACATATATATATGTGTGTATATATATGTGTGTGTGTGTTTCAGACATCGTGCGTTTTGTCATTAAGACTATTGTCAGTGCGCAGTAGAAGGCTTGACATTTGAGTTATTTAACATTGTTTGATTGGAGTATTATATTAATATTCACTCTTTGAATCTGTTAGGTTGGCTAAACACACCACTTTTGTTAATAGATGGTTACAACAAGGTTTATAACACCAGCAATGCGATTACGGTATACTGATGGACCTGTCATGATTTAGGATTCCATTAAGTCTTTCACTTTTTACCCCTTTTAAATATTTATGGGTCAATATTTTACAGAACGATATAACTGTTGCTTGAAGTCTTTGTTCAGCTCTCAAATTGTTCTTCTGGTCATGGACCATGTGGATTGGCTCCCATCATTTCACCACTTCATTCAAAGCAAGTGAATGAAATTACTAATGTTTTTTTTTTTTATTGTTATTACTATTAAACAAGGTCAAATAATAATACACGTACACCCACACATATATACAAACAAATGAATGTGTTAAATAAATATTTTTAAAAAAAAGATTATGACCATAACAAAATTGCTTCCTGTTGTAACTAAGTGTTATTGTTACATCAGGAGTGCCATGTAGGACTAAAGGTAGGTTAATATGCATAAACACACCCATACCTGTAGACATATTTAGGGATATCTACATATAATCACACATCACGTATACCTGCACACATATAGACCTTTTCATAACAATATACATGCACTGCTTATACAAAATATGTGTTAACATCCCAACATTAGTTGACCTTTGACGACTTCTGATGTTGTTTTCAACTCCAGACTGCACCCTGACTCTAAACTAAAGTAACTAAATTACTAATGTTATTTGTAGCATAATAATCTGATGAGAAGCATCTGTTCTCAGTAATTGTTCCTAATGGTAGTAGGATTGAGTGGGTTCAGCTGTTTAACCTGCTGGATGTAGCCAAATCACTCTGAATTGGACAGATGTCAGTGCCGTGTGTTTTATTGATGTGCAGTAAAATTAGTTCAAGCTAAAGGCCTGGCAGTTGCCATGGTGCCAAGGAAAGGCATAGGAGAATATCATTTATAATGTGTTGCCATAGAGACCATGGTTCAGGTTTTTTCCTATTTTGTACAGTGTTTCCTGTTAAAGGTGTGTAGTCATGCACTGTACGAGGTTTGCTCACATTAAACTGTATTTATGCTGGCATACTGCTGAACCTGCCCTAGCTAAAATGTGCGTAAAGTAAGCATACCTTTTTTTTTTTTCTTTTTTCTTTTTTTTAAACAATGCTTAAGTTACCTAGGACTAATCCACCTGTCCACCTCATAAACTGCTGGGGCAGAACCATCATTTATTCTGTGGAAACCTACACACATTTTGGTGCAACTGCTATGATACCCTAACACACCATCTTCTGATGAAGGCGAGAATAGTGAAAAGTCAGGACAACTTTATATATCTTCAGTCTGTTAGATCTAACAAGCGTAAGGCCTAACCGGCATCCTTTTTAATATGTTTAAGTTCTTTTATGGAATTGTTTGTATCATTCGAAGAGTTTTATATTATTTTGCCTGTGCACTACAAGCTACACCTCGGGAATGTAGACCGCTTCTCTTTTAACCTAACACAGCACACTACATTTTTATTTTGTGTCGATCAGAATTGTATAGCACCATATAGCAGTAGGTAAACAGCGCAAGCATGGGACAAGTAAATAGCGCTGTATGTGACCCTATTACGAAAATGGCCTTTAAGTAGACATTGACTGAGCATAACATCACTAATCTAGTTTATTTGTTTGTTATTGTGGAACAGGCACTTTCATCTCTGGTGCACTGCAAATAATAAAAATGTGCTCCTCCATGAGAAGTGACCTTAAATATATTCTGATTTAAGGGAAGACGCATCAACACATCCGACTTGTCTAATAAAACACATAAAATTCCTTATGTAATGTTACATTGCATACATTTTGTAAAGATTGGCCAATTTACTTAACGAGTCATACCCATGGGATGATGCACAAAACATTTTTTAGATGAATGGATTGGCTGACTTAAAAAATAGGCCTACATGTCTTCTGGCAAACACGCATGATTAAACTCAATGGAATGCTTCCGTTGGGTTTTGGTTGGTCAAAAAGGTCTATTATAATAGCCACATAACTTTGTTATATTGGTGTACTAAAATCTCCATATTGTTTAAGTTGTTGAACTTATAACATAATTTGTAACTGAGTTGTGGTGCTATCAAGCCAACATGTCTTAACTAAACTGATAAATGTTGAATGCCACAGCTACTCTTTAAAATGTCCTAAAATAAGTTTTTAAAGAAAGTTTATTAGAGGCAAGTGTTTTCAAATTGCTGGCATTAAAGAGGTTTTTTTGTAGCTTTTTTTCTTCTTCAGCCATTTAACATTTAAGTACATCATTAAAGTGCACAATGGTCAACAGAAAATGTGTGTAGTTTTATTGACTGCCTATGGGATTTACTGGGTGCACAAGAGAAACAAACCTCAGTCTATTGCTACATTTTTGTGGTTTGTGGATTGGTAATTTGTTGAAATGGAGGAATTGTTTCTGTGGGAGGGAGGATTAAAAATATGTCTAAGCTTTAGAAAATCTTGTGTGGATTGGCTTTTACTCTTACTATCTGGCACTAGGGCCTGGCAATATCGAGAAACTCAAAGATCACGATATTTTTGATCAAATACCTCTATCAATATTGTAGGCTTGACTAGTGGTGCTTTCACAAAATATTTACACATTGAGATTTTTGATAAATAATCATCAGTAATGTGGATATAAAAAAAACCGTAGTGGGTAAAGGCAACATAATACTTATGCCATATTACAATATCAATAAAGACTATATCTAGTCTCATATCAATATAATATTGATGTATTGCCTAGCCATTTTGATTTGTGAGACAGTTTCTGTTTTGAATGCATGTTTGTACAATCAGTACTTTTACTCTTACTTTCTGTAAATACCTGGTGTCAAATCTCTCTTTCTGTTTTTGCCTCCCTTTCTCTCCCCAGTCTCAGGGCTCACCATACTCAATGAGCGGACAGCGCAATGTCAGAGCGCTCTGGGCAAACTGCAAAGGGGAAGGAAGGCAAAACCAAGTATGCGTCTCTCAACCTGTTTGATACATACAAAGGAAAGAGCCTTGAAACACAAAAGCCTGTTGGTGAGTATGTTTGATTCTGTCATATCCAAGTTTTCATTGTCACAACATACATCCTGTAATGGATGCCTATCTGTCTTTTTCCACAGGGTATTAGTTTTCAAAATCACGGTCAGGCTCTTTTTACAGTCTGCCACTTTTGTTTTGTCACTCAGAATGTGCGACTTGTCTTGTAATTAATCAGATCTAGGCTTAAAGACAGATCTGCTGCGCACAGTTGGATTTACGCGTTGGCTGTGTGATTAAAAGTGCCTGGCTGTGCTGTGTTGTCTCCTGACACAAGTACTGCAACTTTGATGCATTATCCCACTGTCTCCCAAATAACTCTGATGCTGATTTCTAATACAGGGAGTGAATGATGTGCTGCATCTCTCAATTGCCTGCCAACCTGGTTTTGCTGTTGCCGTTAATATTATTCAGGGTAGTTAATACTACCCATATATTTTTAGGCCTCTACACCTGTCTCCAAGAGAGCGAGAGAGAGAAAACATTGTCTTTTTAGAATGTTTTACTCATCTGTAGCCACATACAAATAAATGATGCACACTCTGGAGGGTGACTGGCTTACAAGCCTTAACATGTCAGCCGAGTCCGAGAGCCACTGGGCCTGACCTGAGACAGAGGCTTACTTGTGGACGCTGTTTGACTTCTGTGCCGAGTCCCCAGTCGATGTTTTATTCAGAAGCTCCCCACTAGATCTAAGCAGCTGTCTGACTACAGACTTCCTCCTACATAGTGAAGCCATGCACTGCTGTGGTTTCTCTGAGCCTCGTGCAAACAAATGAGGGATTGATATTCAGCACAGCTTCACTTTCCAGATTCTGAAGGTTTTTCCATGCGTCTTTGAGCATCAATATCTTAATACTTCTCCATAAACTGTAATTGAAGTGGGTTTGCTGAAGGTTTTTAATAACATCTAAAGGCTTTTTTATAATCCATATTCATCAGAATCACCAGAGTGAAACTACCCAGCCTCTAGCTTTGTTTGTTGTTCAGCATCCTAATTGTGTATCCAGCAAACTCCGTCCTTGTCATCATGCTGCTTCTTAGACCCAGTAGATTTAATTGGTGTCAGGTTTCAGTGGTCCATTTGTGCTAATGACCTCCTTTCTCTTCCCCATATCAGTTCCCCCCCGCCATGGCCTGCAGTCTCTTGGTAAAGTTGCCTCCGCACGGCGTATGCCACCCCCTGCCAACCTGCCCAGTCTGAAGGCAGAGAACAAAGGCAACGATCCCAACGTCTCGCTCGTTCCCAAAGACGGCTCAGGATGGGCAAGCAAACAGGAACAAGTGGACCCAAAGAGGTAATTAACCCCCCTTTAGCAACAAATCCATCACGGCAATTTTCAACTTTTATTTTTTAAAGTCACCACAATTGGTAGGAAATAAATCTCTTTGAAGTTGTCCTTTTGCTGAGGCTATGTTGACTAATATCTGCTGTTTGTGACTTTTTTTTCTTTCTCTCAGTACCGATGCATCGCCAGCACCGCAGCCGGAATTGCAGCAGCCTGTGGCTTCACCGACACCTGCACCGACCCGCCCGAGAACCCCGCCAGCTTCAGAGGTACAGACAGTCCCGGTAACATGAATGCAAAGTCATACTCTTAGTTGATAATGAGCGTGGAGAGTTGACATGTATCATATGGTGTTTATCTCTCATTGCGTGTTCTCCCCTCAGGCTCTGGCCCCAGCTTCAACCCAGGCCGTAGGGGCAAGGTCTTGGGCACAGGCCAGTGTTACACATGGAACACAAGGGGATGGTGAGTCTTGCTTTTTGTTTTAATAAGAAATAAGCTGGAATAAGCATTTTTGTTACACAGTCACCCCTTGTCTTTCTGTAGGTGGAAAGGCATCAAACCAACCGTCGCCATTCTCTCGCGAGGAATTTCCCACCCTGCAGGCGGCTGGCGACCAGGACAAAGTTGGCAGAGAACAGGGCACTGCAGATCAGTGGTATGGGCCCGGACCAAGCCTCCGCCCCCAGAGTGAGTGATGCTTTCTTAATCTCCGATAATTATTCAACCAGTCATTTAATGAAGTCAGCGTTTAATGAAGTCAGTTGTGGTTGAAAGACTTCTCTCTCAATAATGGGCAACAAGTGTTTCGGTTTCAGTTGATAGGATAGTCAGTGGGCTTTTTTCCTATGAACTAATTTTGCTTGTATTATTGTTGCAAATGCACAATAAGAGTTTACATATTTGTTGTTGTTTACCTTATGCTTGCCTTTACGTATGCGCTTTCCAACACCAAATTTAATTTGGGAATGAGACAAAATAAAAAATATAATGTGGTCTTATTTGAAGGATAAGTTTATCTTTCTTAAGTAATGGCTTAGAATATCTGTTCTTATTCCATTAAAGCTTATAAAGTGTACTGACCACTCTGTCCTCTCCTGTGTTCTCTGTCCTCAGACGTTACAAGTTGGCGGGACGGTGGGGGCCGAGCCCTGGCACCCACCCTGTCGGGGGAGGGGGCAGTGGAGGGTGGCACTGGTGGGGCTCTGGTGATGGATGGGGCAGCAGGGGTCCCCCCTCCAAACTCTCAGTCCCAGGGGCCACCTAGGAACCCTCCCGCAGGCAGCCCCGCCTTGCCCCTGCCCCAGCCCCCTGTGGGACCTGGGTTCCCCCAATACAGAGGGATCATGCCTCCCTTCGTAAGTTTTCCTATTGTTTTGCGGTTTGATTTCAGACAGATATTCTAGTATGGTTTTAGTTAATATATGTTGTTTATTCACACTACACAACTGCTTTGCAGTGCATTTGCAGGGTCCATTTAAATACCGTATTTTCCGCACTATAGGGCGCACTGGATTATAAGGCGCACTGTCAATGAATAGTCTATTTTCGATCTTTTTTCATATATGAAGCGCACCGGACTATAAGGCGCATTAAGCGAAACAAAACAGTCAGATAAGTCAAACTTTATTAAACGTGTTCACAAAAACTCTCAACATTGTTCAAACGTTAATGAGCGTATTCACAATAACTCCCAACCTTGTTCAGTTGTAACACGTAAA
>CALSBV010012213.1:11927940-11955607 GCA_943590825.1 Bovichtus diacanthus
AGCGTATTCACAATAACTCCCAACCTTGTTCAGTTGTAACACGTAAAATACAACACAATACACTCACTTTTTCAGTTCATTCCTCGTCCACAAATCCCTCAAATTCTTCATCTTCAGTGTCCGAGTTTAACAGTTGGGCGATCCCTCTCGTCATTATCCGAGTTATTATCCGAGTTAGTGTTGTGCGTGCGTGACTGATAGCCTTGAGTTTGAAGTCCGCGTCGTAAGCGTGTCTCTTGACAGGCGCCATTTTGGGGTCCTTATACACACACGCGCTGTAATATTATGGTGAAGCACAGTATGTATCACTCCGCGACGCTCCTGACCACGGTAGCCGTAATGCTGCAAGCGGTGCAGCTTTGTAGTTTACCAAAGTCGTACTAAAACATTTTGACAGAGCGCCGTGAGCGCCGTGTACCACACAAAATCGCTTCGAGGTCAGTAAGCACAACCAGAATTAATCCATATATAAGGCGCTCCGGATTATAAGGCTCACTGTCGTTTTTTGAGAAAATTAAAGGCTTTTAAGTGCGCCCTATAGTGCGGAAAATACGGTAATGTAACATTTGACTGCATATGGAGTGCAGAATTGGCCAGTGCTGCTTCCTTTTCATGACATTTATTTTAATGTGCTTCCTGTATACATTAAAAACTATAGACTACCACAGCTACTCTAAAGACTGCTCTCCTGATTATAAAACTTTTGTACTGTACTTTTTCTTTCCTTTTTTTTTTTAGATGTATCCTCCCTACCTGCCCTTTCCGGGCCCCTATGGCCCTCAGGGGCCCTACAGGTACCCGGCACCTGGGGAAGGGCCTCCTCCAAGGTAGGAGCCTTGCCAAAATAAAGCTAGTATTGTGCTACTTTATGATTTAAAAATTTTTTTTTTATGAAAAATAAATTGTAATCCCTTTTTTACTGCCTTTTGTGACAAACGCTTTTTTGTATCTTTGAAAGTTCACTTAAAAGAACCTCCTTCCCTCTTTCAGGTTCTCTCGTGGGCAGGGCGGTCCTGACAGCAGGCATCAGGGCGGACCACGTGACGCAGGTGGAGAGGTGGTGAAGCGACCCTCTATCCTAAAGCAGGATGACCTGAAGGAGCTCGACGAGCTGGACCACGACGGAGACGATGGCTGGGCAGGTAAAACAATAAAAGCTCCTTTACAGATTCACAGCTAACATATAAATAGTTTTGGCTATTGAGAACCTGGTCTGATTTGTTATGATTTTAAAATATAAAAAAACAGTGGTTCCTGATTGGATAATGACTGGAAAACAAATCTAGAGTCGTATAAGAAGTGAGCAAAAGCTTAACGTTCAGATGGTCTTGGTTATGTACATGCAAGAAATCTTTAATTATATTTTATGCTCACAACAGATTTAAGAAAAAAGAATCGCATCATATTTAAATCTTTATTTTTTTATTTAGCCATTTAGATGGATAATATTTCCTTCATATCATATTTCCTGCTGATCCCAGCAGAGGTCACTACAATCGTTTGGTACAAACATGGTTGTAACGTATTCATGTTTGTTTGTTTTTGCTTAACAGGGGCTCACGAGGAGATCGATTACTCCGCCAAGTTGAAGTTCAGTGATGATGAAGGAGATGAAGAGGGGGAAGAGGAGAGATCCGAGAGCAAAAATGACTTGCGGTATGTAACCAAGTACAGTTAGCATGAGGTCACTTAAAATAATGACAATACAGTTTTTTGGGCCAAACTTGGATTATATTAAACAACCATACTACCATAATTTAGTTTGACAAAATGTTTCTCTCTTCCTCAGTGAGCAGCAGAGGTCCCAGGATGCCCCCCCTGCAGCCTCTCGCTCTCGAGCTTCGGACAGCGGCGGAGAATCTCGCCGCACTCCCCCCTCGAATGCTGACAACGGCCCCCAACCCCCCTCCAGCAAGCCAGGAAGGGCCGAGGAGGGAGGCGGTGGCTGGGGGGGCCAGGGAGCACCAACAAACTACCAGGTAGCATGCCGACCAGCAGCGGCTACGTGTTACTCAAGATGTGAAAACATGTGATCCAAATTAACAACACAGGACAATTTGGGCTGTTAAGCGAACACTTATTTGTGGGTAGAGATGTGTGTGTGGTTTTGTCAGTGTAGATTATTGTTGTGGAGCATAGCTAACTGTCTGCCTGTATACAGGGGTGCAGGCCTGGATTGGGTGGTCCCCGGGAGCAGCCCTCCCCCCCACCTGGGCCGCTCCTTGGACAAGGGCCTTACTCCGTTTACCGACAGGTAGCCATCCGGATAGCGCCTCATAGCCAATCATTTCTATCATTATCGCATCCTCGCCCCAGGTCTTATGAATAAGTCATTTTTAGTTTTAAGTTCGCTTTTGTGCCTCTTGAGTTTTGTTTCAGTTGATGTAATCATTCGTAGAACATTTTCCTCAACAAGATAACAGTGGTGTCATCTAGAGCAGAGGTTTTCAAAATGGTAGGCGGGCCTCCCCAGGGGGGCTCCAAACAGTTTCAGGGGAAGCTCAGTGAATGGAAGTGGAAAAACTATTACATTAGTTTAAAGAACATCATATAGAATACCCTAAATGTGTGTAATTTTGTTAAAGACATAATTCAGAGATACAGTAGTCTTGGGGAATTCTACTATCCCACAGTTCTAAACCAATAAATGCCTTAGGACACACCCTTTCTATATATTTGGTGTAGTCTGAAGTTATGCTAAATAGCAATATTGGGCTATCTTGGCACTATTGTTGAATGTCTTTGGGATCAAATAACATAATTATGATCCCATAGGCATCCAGTAATTGAGCGAAACTGAGCAAGTAAACTAAGAGGGGTGAGGGGTATCCTTTTTCAAAGCATTGTCTGAGGATAGGCCCACAGTTTCAGACTTTGAAAACCCCTGATCTAGAGAGTTTAAAACGGCATAATAAAGCAGTCATATTTTCTAACTGTTCAGGACCGGCCCCAAAGCCAGGGTGCCTCTCAAGGACCGGTTAAACCTGTCCCCGCCCAGCATCAACCAGCACCAGGAGGCCCTTCTCCTCCTGCCCAGCCGGGCCTGCTGGTCCCTGGACCTCAGGAGAATGATGAGGATGAGACTTGGCGTCAACGCAGGAAGCAGTCCTCCACTGAGATCTCTGCTGCTGTGGAGCGAGCCCGTCGACGTCGCGAGGAGGAAGAGCGTAGGATGGAGGAGGAGAGACGCGCAGCCTGCGCGGAGAAGCTAAAGAGGCTGGATGAGAAGCAGCAACAGCAGCAGGGCAGTAACACAGAAGGTGGTGGTAGCGTCTGTAAAAGCCCCAGCCTTGATGGAAACTCTACTGCTGCCACAGCAGGCAGCCCTAGTCCCTCTATTTCAGCCTCTGCCTCCTCCCCCAACATCAGCCAGCCCCCATCCCCTTGTGTGGACCCTGAGGAGCCTCCAGTGCTGATTGTCCAGCCGGGGTCTAGTCCTGGAGTCAGCGACCGACAGCGAGCCAACAGCAACAGCAGCTATGACTCCAGTGCAGGTGAGTTTCTCAGGTCTGTTGTTTGGATCACTTGCATGTGATTAGTCTTTCCTGACACCTGATGTATTCAACTGTTCAACCTTCTCTCTTGGTTCAGAAGCCCCGCAGTGTCCCCAGCCGGCTGTGTCACAGCCCCAGCAGGCCATGCTGGATGTACCTTTACCAGGAGAAAATAAGGACGAGACCATGGGCACACCGCACATTCGTGCTGGAAGTGAAAGAGGAGTCGACCCAGTAAAGATTGACAATATCGGAGGGGGAGCAGGTCGTCAAGCTGGTGGTCCTCCTGGCCAGGGTTACTCAAAGTACCAAAAGTCTCTTCCACCTCGGTTTCAGAGGCAGCAGCAGGTTAGGATCTGTACTTGTCTGTTGTCGTAAACAAGTTTGGCTCTGTCATGTTTTATTCAAAGACAAAAATAACCATCCTGGGTGCTATGTTTTCTGTTTTATTTCTCTTTAGGAGCAGCTCCTGAAGCAACAGCAGCAGTGGCAGCAACAGCAGCAGCAGCAGCAACAACAACAGCAGCAGCACAGCCAGGCATCACAAAGCCAGCTGTCCCCCCAGCCCCAGGCTCCACAGGGTCCTTCACCGGGTTCAACACCCCAGCCAGGTCCTGGACCCAAGCAGGGTGGCCCCATGTATCAACCCACCAACATGGTCCGACCCCCGCCGCTGCCAATGAATTTCGACCCTCGCTGGATGATGATGCCCTACATGGACCCCCGTATGATGCAGGGCCGCCCTCCGCCTATGGACTACTATTCAGCAGGCATGCACCCGTCAGGTGAGTGGATGCTTTGAAGATAAAAAATGAAAAAGCTCACTGGTTAAGTAATTGGATAATACAAAACTTTCATATTACAGACTCAAGTCAACAATATGTCTTGGTTTTTTGACAGTATCTGCTTAAATATTTTCTTTAAAAAATATTCTTTACTACCACAGGGCTTATTGGGCGTGAGCGGTCTGATTCGGGGGGGTCTGGTTCAGACCCCTTTGATAGGCAGCAGCAGCATCCAGGGCACCCTCACCGTGGGACCCCTCCTATGGATCCTAAACTGGCCTGGGGGCAGGAGGTATTCCCTGGCGGAGGGGAGGGCCGTGGACTAACATCCCCCCTCAGGCAGAAGCAGGCATTGGAGGATGAAGATGTGGCCAAAGGGCCCAGGTATGGATACACTTGTTCAGGTTTATAAGATACTGTGTGCAACCTCTTTATACTGCATATCCTCCAAATACTCAGTGTAAGGGAAAAAAAGTTATTTTGTAATACAGGTGAACTGACTTTTTTCATTTAATGGATTAATTTAGTATTCTTTCTATCTTCTTTGTCCTAGGAGTGACACTCCTCCGCATCGCGTTCGAGAGGGTGGATTGGGACCCATCCAGCAGCCCAGCTCCACCCCTGGGACATCCAATCAGACACCACCTCCAGTCGGCAATCAAGTTGGGCCCCAGGTAGGCGGCCACCACCCTCATCACTACATGAGTGGGCGGGGCAACTACAGCAACTTCCCTGACCAGGGTGCGAGGATGCATCCCCACCAGCAGCAGCAGAGGGCGGACAGGGGAAATCAGCCACACAGCTACACCCACCAGGATGAAGGGCCTCCACGAGGGTCTCAGCAGGGACAGATATGGGGAGCCCCACACCCTCACTACGATCGCAACGGCCGTGCCGACCACCCACCTGTTGAGAGCAACTCTCATCTCCACCACCATCACAGCCACCACCCTCAGCAGCCTCACTTCTCTCTCCACGCCCATAAGCCAGAGAACAGCCGAGACAGGGTTGTTGAGGCGCCTGCTAAGAAGACAGACTCTTCTCCCCCAATCCACCAACCTTCCCTCTCATCCTCCTGCTCTTCCTCCTCCTCCTCTTCTGTCAGGGAGGATGGGAATGTCAAAGCTGTTCTGCATCATCACTCATCCCAGAGAGAGAGTGAAGGGCACAGTCATGGTGAAAGAGGCAACAGTGGCAGTAGCAGCCATGTGAAACAGGAGAAAACAGGCCCGGCATATGCTCCCCATTCCTCAATGACTCCTAGCCCAACTCCCTCTCAACATGGCAGTCATACTCAGCCTCCGCAGCAGCAGCACCACCACCCTCATCCGAAATCAAACCAAAGAGGGGGGCGGGAGCACAAGACTGAGACCCAGTGGGGCCCACGGCCTGGAAGCAGCAATACGGGTGGGGGGTCCTCTCATGGTAGGAGGTCCAACAATGCAGGAGGGGGAAACAACTCCCGTGTCGGGGAGGACTCCTCCAACACTCCATCGGACCACAAACCCTCCAACCAGACAGGTAGCAGCAATGCCACCAGGAGGGCTGGCCCCATTAAGAAGCCGGTACTGAAGGAGATGAAGAGAGACGGAGGGGAAGCTGATGGAGGAGAAAAAACAAGCTTTAGTAAAGATAAAGAGAAGGATAGTGGCCAATCCACCTCAATGAAGCAGGAAGCTTCCTCCACCTCCCAGAACACATCAGCTCCATCTAAAGATGAGCCAGCCCAGACAGCCAAACCCAGGAATGGAGGAAAAGAACGCGGAGGCGGGGGCGGGTCTGGTAGAGCGCCTAAAGACGTAGAAGCCGCTTCTTCAGGATTTTCAGGTTCTTCCTCCAGGAGGGACAGGGACCGCTCCTTCGAGAGAGGAGGAGGCACCTCCCACCACCATGGAGTCCCTGCCAAAGGCAGTAGAGCCAATCGTGGACGAGGGGGAGAGTTCTATGGGCGTGGCCGTGGTTACCGCGGCACCTACACAGCCGCTGCTGGGCCCACTGGTGGTGGTCGGGGCAGAATGGGTGGCAGGAGCGGCAGAGACTACCGTTCATCTGTTGCCGGGGGACACCACCACGAGTCCAAGGGCGAGGGAGGCGGTGGAAGGCACGGTCAGGATCGGTCCCAGCATAACCCGGCCAGGGCCAGGAACCGAAGTGAAACCCGCAGCGAGGGCTCAGAGTATGAGGAAATCCCCAAGAGAAGAAGGGAGAGAGGTTCAGAAACTGGCAGTGAGAGCGGTGCAAGTGACCTCGGTCCCTCAGACAAGGAAGACCACCAGAAACTCAACATCAAGAATGGCTCTGATAATGCCAATGCCACCAACAGCGGCAGCATGTCATCTGCACCACCCAGAGGCTCCCAGGCCCGGGTTTTCACTCCAAGGGGTGTGCCCTCAAGGAGGGGCAGGGGTGGAGGCAGTGGAGGAGGAAACATCTACAGAAGTGGTGGCAATGTTGGAGGCCCACCTGGGGGACACCGGGTCGGACCCAGCTCTGCCTCTCACGGAGCCTCCTCCAGGTCATCGGCCTCAGCCCGAAAGCAACAAGGCCCGTCACAAACCTCTGGACCCAAAGACTTGGGCAGGGGAGGAAATGGAGGAGAAAAGAAAGACAAGATAGCTGATGCAAGTCAAACTCAAAGTCAGGGGTCCAATCCCCCTCAGCTGCCTTTGCCTGCTGCAACTCCTGCCACTTCATGTTCCACTGAAAATGGAGGAGGTGTGACCCAGCAAGCTTCAACCAACCCTACACCAAACTCTGGAGGGCCGAACGCTCCTTTTCCCACTAACCGTGGGTTCCCTCCAAGTGGGTTTGAGCGACCACCTAGGCGTCGCCGTCACGGGCGGTCCCAGCACCAGCAGGACAAGCCCCCCCGCTTCCGGAGATTGAAGGAGCGAGAGAATGCCGCACGTATCAACGGCGGAGTGGGGGTCATCGGAGGAGGAAGGCCCTCCTCTCCTTCCCTGAATTCAGTTCAGGACAGTAACGGAGCCCCCATCTCTGCCCCTGTGACGGGCAATGCCCAAAACGTTAACCACAACACCACACTAACAACCAACAATAACAGTGGTGGCGGCGGGCATCTCGGCAATGCAAATAGTCACCACCATCACCACTACAACCAGGGCAACGCCGGGCAGACCCACCCCCAGCACCACCACAGCCATGGAGCGAAGTCCCCCGACTTCACCAACCAGAACTCTGACCAGGCCAACGAGGAGTGGGAGACTGCCTCAGAGAGCAGCGACTTCACAGAGTTCAGAGACAGGGAGGGAGGAGGAGGAGGAGGAGGAGGGAAGTCCTATTCTTCTCACCATGCCCACCACTTGGGAAGGGGCGGAGGTGGAGGTGTAGTCGACCGCGACATGACGGGAAAAGAGCCCTCGGCTAATAAAAGAAGCTTCTCAAGCCAGCGTCCTGGCATGGAGCGACAGAACCGAAGGGTCATACCCGGAGGAGGAGGAGGCGGAGGAGGAGGCGGAGGGGGGGGGGGAAGAGGCCCGCGAGGGCCGCCCGGTGGCGGCTCCGGCGGGCCCGGTAACGGAAGTGGCAACCGCGGGGAGAGGCGTGGCAACTGGCCCTCCCCGAAAAATAGAAAGTGATGAAAAATTTAAAAACATTTCAGATGAACCCCACCCACATTAAAAACACCCTCTTACATCTTAATCCCTTTTTTGATAATTATTTCATGGCTTATCTGTTGGCATCCCTAAACCTATTAGTGCGTTGTACAGTACATGGAGATGGTATTTACATTCACTTCTTCACCTCTTTCCCTTTGCATCGATCTACTATCTACCGTCCGTTATTGTAAATTTCTCCGTTTGTTTTCGTCTTGCTCTCCGTTCAATTGTGCCCCCCTTCCCTCCCTCCCTTACCTTCCCTCAAGAATCTCACCCCAGTTGGATTTGACAAGCATGTGATTCTGCAAATGGGAGGTGCACGTCGTTTTGGCAGAAGACATTCACACAGAGCTCCACACACACTCGCATATACAAGCCAAGCACAAATATGACATCTTTACAAACACACGGAACACATGCAGTCATGTGGGTGCAAAATGAAAACGTGGGATTAAATTGGCAAAAACGTTTGGATTGGGCAAATTTTTATATTTATGTACCTGTGTATATTTCTACCACACTTTGGCCTTGGGTGGTATTCAGTAGTGCAGTTGTGCATTACTTTCCTCACAAAGGGAAAGAGTGCAGCTTCATCTTTTAACGTGAACAATGTACCATAAGATGTTTTCTCTTTGTATTTGTTTTTCTTCTTTTTTGGCCTTGTGTCAGCCTCCAAGAGATGTTAGGGGTGTGGGTTTTTTCTTCTAAAAGCAGGTCATTAAAATACCTTTTTACTAAATTCCCCAATTCCTCTTTTTGGTCTCCTGCTAACTATGTCTCTGATTACTGTGATAAGACCCATCGAAGTACTACTGCTCAGTGCTCACCTACACTTTGCATTGATCACATTGATTTGTCTTTAATATCAATGTTTCTGCTGCTTGTTCAGATAGACGGGGTGATTTTGTCGCCCCCCCTCCCCCCTGCTCTGACATTTCATTAGCTATTTGGTTGGTCCTTTTTAGGAAATGTAGGCTTTTCAGCCTCATCGTAGCATCCTCCTTAAGTTCTACATAAATCAAAGTTTCCCCAAGTTTTATTCTCTTTATTGGGTTTTGTTTACCCTATGAAGACTGTATTGTTAGCTTGATGGCTTTATTTTAACAACCATTATTTCCTCAGTGACTTCCATTTTTATGGGAAAACATTTTTTCTCAAGATGAAATTCCCATCGATCTTGTAAGGAGGGGGGGAACGAGTTAAGTGAAAATGTAGGTCATGATAGAATAAATAAAAATATAAAAGGTTGACATTCATAAAAATTGTTTATGCTTCAGTAGATAATTAAATATGTTCTAATAAGCACTCCTTGTAGTATAACAAAAAAACCCATGGTTGCTGTTTTTTGTTTTTGTTTTTTTTTTGTTTTTTTTTTTTGGGCAAGTTACATGTGATGCAACAGGACAGGTACTCTGTCTGGGCCCAGAGTACAGAGCTTCGGCTGAGTATTGTACTATTATACACCCCCCCTCTGTGCTTTTGTGAAGACTCCTCACACCAAGAAAGGACTACTACCAAGAGCTCCTTGTCTGAGGAAGTACTTTTCAAAGTGTGTTCTCGGGATGGCTGTTTTAGTACAACCAGAAGCCCAAACTAATTGAATTCAGGACAATGCTGTTAACACGATTTCCGAGATTTTTACTCGCAACAAATAATGCCGACCTGGAGTGTTGAGGAAATATTTGGATTGATGTAGAATTACACTTGTAAACATAGTTTGTATCATACATAAAAGACAAAATGGCACATGGAGACGACATCCAAGGTGAACTAAAATCGATTTATACATCTGCATCAATTCTGTCACTGCTGTAAGTTGGGGTTTGTTTGTTTACTGACAACAGTTTAAAGATCGTCTCTGGGATGTTGTGAGTAGGGCATTTGATGATTTGTGTACGTCGTGTGTGCGTGCTTGTGCGTGTGCGTGCGTGTGTGTGCGTGTGTGTGTGTGTGGCATGTGTGCGTTTTCTGGTGTTTGTGTAATAACTCGGGGGAAGGGGTGGGGGACCAGAGGGGTTTAACATGAATGGCAAGCACTTTTCTGCCTTGTTTGCCCACACTTGATTTAACCGATATTATTAAGACAATTCTACTGTTTCTTAAATGCATCCACATGTATACATTCAGCTGTGTGTATTTGTTTATTCAAATGAAGAACACACAGTGGAGAACTTCACCCTTTTTTTGTGTTTGTGTAATTTAATCATACATTCTTCTGCAGGCAAGTGAAGTTGGACATATTTTATTTTTCTCACTTCTAAGCATGAACATACACCCGTGGGTGCAGCTTGCCTTGCCTGTTTATACATTGATAGCTGTACATTTAACACTGGCTCAAAGAGTCCTTCATCCCTCCTTAACTCTTAATGTTGATGTGCGCATTCTTTTATGTACCCATGTTAAAAGAAAACAAAATTAGTGTATTCCAGAAAGAAATTACTCAAAGATTGTACTATGTTTCCAGCATTACCAAGGTACCTGGAGTGGTTCAAACTGTTTTTTTTTTTTTAGCATTTATGGTTTTATTAATGGAACCGTAATATACACACATGTATGTATATTGGTATGTATCTAAGTTTTGTCTACCCCAACTTACATTCCCACAAACAAATGTTGCCATTTTTTGTTCAAGGGAGCAATGTACAAGCAGAGAAGTGTCTTATTATAATAAAGTTATACAGAGAAGGCAAAGTTAAATAAACTACTTTTGATTTAATGGAAAAATGTTATCGTGTGTCTCGTTCTTCTTGGAATATTTTTTAAAACTTGAGCAAGATGAAACATTTTTTCTACTCTGTGTTTTGACTTGTCATAGCTAGAAATTTAAAGGTGTAACAATGGTTTAATTATACGTCTGTGTGTCAGTAGACCATACCAGTGAGCCAGCACGATAGGAATGCAGCCATAATTAATGTTATTAGTCAAACCTGTGTTTCACAAAATGTTCTCTATGAAAGGAATCTAACCTATTGTCTTTTTTATTTTTAAGTAAATACAATTTAGTTTGCTTTATTTTTAGTTATTAGTAATGTAAAAGTACCACCTTAGCAATGGTACCAATTTGGTAAAGAGCTCAAATTTAATTTTAAGAATAAGTGGAACAATTTTAGCATGAAGCATAATATATATATATATCTCGTCCGTTTTTATGTATGTCACCGTCTTAACAAATCCTAGTATCATGATATTATCATCTTCATTAAGTGCTTGCAATATAGAAAAGAGAAACCGCAACTGTTTTTTTGGTTTTGCAATTTTTGGTCTAATATGGTTTGCCATTAAACAAAGGCAGTTGAAATGGTATAATGAAATACGTGCTGTCATCAAAATTGGACTTTGAGGACCCTGCTGGCATTTTATTTTATTTGTTTTGTATTTGCTACAAGTCTTATATGCTTAGGCTGTATCACTGACAGCAATTATCCAAAGCGCACAATACATTTGTGAAGTGGTAAATATATGTTTTAGCTTTGGTCTTAGGAGCCTGTGAGTTTTATGAGATAGATTTCTTTTTTCACAGTAAGTATTTAGTCATCTTTTATAGTAATATCAATCTGTTTATGTGGAAGCTATATCTGACATTTTAGAGTTGCCTGCCAAGCACAAACTTGATGTTTTAACAACATCCAGTTATGTTGTCAGAAAATCAAACCTGTGAGACAACCGATAAGCAAACCTGGTTAACAATTGACTGTTGAGAAAAACAAAGTCACAGCATGGTTTTAAAAATGTTTGGCCATAAGGTATGTGGTACAAAGACTAAAACACACTTTGCTCCCACCAACAAAATGACAGCATATTATCCATATTAGAAAAAGGATAAGAACATGAGAAATTTCAGAAACAATCACTTTTATTGGCCATATACAAGGGGCTCCTATACAAGGAATTTGACAATAACTTGTTTTGCATTTGTAATTACACAAATAGATATAACAGGTAGAAACAAGGGCAACAAAGCTGGATAAGTAAAGGGCAAAGAATAGACAGGACTATTATGTACACAAGTATATGAAAAAATAGGTGTATATATATAGCACCAAAAAAGCACCAATGACCATAAATAAAACATCTATATATAAGTCAAGTGTTCCATAAGTTGATACAAATAGTGTAAAAAATAAATGGATATACATGGACTGGCTGAATATTTACAGTATGTGCATGTATATATGTCTATACCTTTGTATGTATATAGACATATACATTTCTCATTTTAGCAGTCTTTTATGTATAAACTTGTGGGAGCACTGTCAGATAATATATATGGTAAAATTCAAATAACTTAAATAAAGTACATAGAATAAAGGGGGGTTCTGTTTGTATACATGTTATTTGGACTCCAAATTTGACAGTGTCTTTTAAAAGGAGGGGTAACAGATTGAAATGCAGGTGCTAGGCATTAGCAAAAATAAATAAAGCAAAGTGTAATATAATTCTCACAGTTGTAATACATGAAAATCTTTTTATGATGCATTATGTAATGAAATCCCTGCGGTATAGACAGACAGAAAACATTATAAGCTGGTTCTAAGTCACCATAAGTGGCCATTGTTTGCTTTAAGTAAAATGAATAAATATCATAATAAATCATTATAAAATCCTTAATAATGTGTTATGAATATTGTAGTGATTATCACTATAATTATACAGTACTACAAGCAGGTTATAACCTATAAATATAACATTTAAAATGTGTTTATAATGCATCATAGACACAGGCGTCATAGAAAGTGCTACCAATTTTTTTTGTGTGCCTATCTTTGATATTCAGCTTGTTATGTCTTTATTATTTTGTTATGACTTTCTTCAGGTTTGTGCTCAGGCAGACCCAAATTAAACTTCCAACCAAGGAAATTCACAGTTTCGGTTGCAGGCACAAATGGGTTGACGGATGTGTAATACTCAAAGTAAACATGTGGCGGCAGCAGAGCTCCATTGGCGCTGTACGCTGCCTGCGAGCTCAGGAGGACGAGGAAGAACCTGGAGGGTGAACTGGGAGCTGGTGTCCATCTTATTTACACCGGTGAGATTGCTAAATTTTTGCTCTGTCGGATTTTTTAAGGAGTATAAAAGTTGAAAGCCGGGTAAGTTGGCAGAATCACCCACGTTACCGCATTGAGAAGTTTAAACTCAGAGGCCGAGGGAGCTCCGAAAAGAGCTGATGTTTGTCATGAGGCCTGTTTTCTAACGATGCGCCATATTGAATTTAGTTTAGCTTAGCGAGCTAACGTTAGCGACATGAATTTAGCCGTTTGCCGTCGCGTATGTCCACGCCATACATTTAAGGTTTGATTGATCTGTAATAACATATATTGTTGACGTATTCAAGAGTAAACAACTGTAACTGCAGCTACTACTCTATAAAAATAACAGTGTTAAGAAGGCAACGCTAGCTAGCTTGTTAGCCTAGCCTTCATCAGGTTTGGGCAGCAGCTAGCGTCAAGTTACTCTTATCATGACAGTAATATATCGTTTTTGGACAAAACTAAAACTAACATTGTGAAAATACTGAGAGAATTTGACCAGTTGAAGGTATGAATTGAACACTGTAAGTTCTTGTTATTATAGCTATTATGTTACAGAGTTCAGTGTTGCTAGTTGATTGATTTCTGGATCATAACTGAGTATTTTGACCTCTTTCTAGGTCTTCAGAGATGAGCAGTTCAGAGGAAGTATCATGGATCTCCTGGTTCTGTGGACTGAGGGGGAATGAGTTTTTCTGTGAGGTGAGTTTCCCTTTAATCTATGTCTGAGTATATTCATTGTTGTCATCCATGTAGCCTGTGTCATATTTTTTTAAAAAAAAGGTAAAATAAAGCCATGACTTATTATTGTTAAGCAGAACTAATGAATCCAGTAGAGTGTATATAACTCCATATTAACGTGTCTCTCTTACTGTTACTTTCACCACACACGCGCAGGGACATAGCCACATCTAGCCCTGTATATGTATTAGGGGTGTAACGGTACACAGAAGTAATAGTTTGGCGCAAGGATACGTTTCTCTTCATTGACTTTGACTTTCCTGCTGAGGAGGCGTTTTGCCCTGGCAACTTTTGTAAACAATTTTCTGTACATAATGAGGACAAAACACATCTGTACAAACACTTTCCCAAAATGCACCAGGTCACAATGACTTTAAAAAGCATTAACGATAGTTGATTCAGGATATGAATTGAATCGTGGCACACTTTTTAAATCTTTGGATTTGGGGGAAGGTATCAAGTAAGTCAAAAGTCTGAAGTCCAAGTGAAGTCACATCGAATTTGTGATCTTTTACAAGATTGGAAAAATGGTGTAACCCAAAAAAACATGATTTTCTCATTTAGAAAGTTTTCTTCCATTAAAGTTAATAGAAACTGCAAAATCAAAGTTTGTGTAGGTGAGTGAGAAAGACAGCGTGCTGCATCCTTGAGTTTAGATGCTCGGTATTGACTGATTTAATCATGTTTTTTAGTCACTTTACTCTTGCTTGACATTGTTTTCCGAGCCTTTGCGTTGCTGCAGTAGGAACATAACTAAACGTTCAGTGAGTTTGTATTTTCACACTTTCAGCCACACCCCTTGTTCCTTTATTAAATAGGTTCACGATTTTTCAAGTGAAGATATCTCTTCACTGCCAGTATGTACAGGAGGGATGATTACAGTAACTAATAAATGTATTGAAATGTTCAAGAAACATGTGCCTATACTGTCTGTTATATGCCACACTAACAGATAACCACTTTTGTAATCTGATTTTTTCAAATAAAGGTGGATGAAGACTACATCCAGGACAAGTTCAACCTGACAGGGCTCAATGAGCAGGTTCCTCACTACCGCCAGGCCCTAGACATGATCCTGGACCTTGAACCAGGTCTGTTTCTTATGTATCAAATTTAGTTAGCACTTGTTACCGAGGTTAGGATTGTTCTTGGATTTGAATATAGTCTTTGAAAAATGCTTTATTTTCAACATAATCTGGTGTTTCATCGACACAATCGCTCATGTAAACGTCTCCTGGCGTCTCACACCAGACTCGGACCAGACCAGAGCTAGCTAAGCATTAAATAATCCTGATTAAATCATACAATCAAATTTAAGATGAACAGCTGGTAAAAAAATTTAAAAAAGCGACAATATATATTGATTGCTGTGGGTATAAAGGAATTCTGTAAACTTTATTTTTGAAACTTTTTGTTTAGGTACCTTGAATAGTGATTGGATTTTACTCTTAAAAAGCTGTACGACCCCTGTGAAAATCTTTTTCTACACAGTTTTGCATCTCTTTAAACTGTCCTAAAAACAATGTGGACTCCAATGATGTTCTCTGTTCCCTTGTGTCTTCAGATGAGGAGCTGGAGGACAATCCCAACCAGAGTGACCTGATCGAGCAGGCAGCTGAGATGCTGTACGGCCTCATCCACGCACGCTACATCCTCACTAACCGAGGCATCGCACAGATGGTAGGCCAGCTGCGTCAGCAAAGTCCGCTGCACCCTATTTGCAATAGGGAAGCTGTTTTTCCAATTACCTTCTATTTAACGGAGTTGGAAATTATTTACATCATGTGAGATTTTAGTTGTCAGTATAAACACAGCTGACTTTATGTATTCAGTAAACGGCGTGATAATGCTGGTTTCGTGAGAGATGAATAGGGTACCTGGGTTACACTTAGTGACAATAGCTCAGTCACAGTTCCATAAAATGGTTTTATACTTGATGTAAAAGGTTAATAATAGTCCTGCCAGAATAGTTCGAAGCTTCATTCATAATGTTGACATTCAAAATCTAAGTCAACATTCAAATGCTGCGCAGCTTTTCTTTAATTTGCAGGTATATTCATTCTGTTTAATCCCCATAATTCTGCGTAGTTGCAGATAAAGATTAGGCTACACTAATGTTATTAGTATTATACTATTTGTTATTTGTAATAACTACCATTCCAGTGGTGGCTGCGTAGCATTGTTTCAACTTGTGTGATCCAAACAAGATGGATGTAATCATTTCCAAAAATCACAAACCGCAAGTTTTTATTGAATTAAATATTCTGCTTTAATTGATATTTGTTGGCGTTTACCCTTTTAAAAAAACAACATTTTCAATTTGGTCAAAAAACTTTTTTAAAGGGCCGATCTAGCAACAATCTAACTGCACCTAAATTACATTTATACAACCACAATAACATACAATTTTTAGGGTGATATGGTCATAAATTACAGACATACAACAGACATTCAAAGTTTCATTTGAAAACCTCAATAGAAGCTTTTATGTAAAAAAAATAAAAAGACTTTTGGTACAGCCCAAATATCTGTCGCGTAGGTTTGGATTTATAGTTCAGTGTCAGATTTTACTTTCTGGTAGCCAAAAATCAAAACTCTAGATGGACGTATTGTTTGTGATCAGGCCTCGTCATGCTTTCATTATATTCCCAACAGTATTTGTGTTTGCATTCTTTAATTCACTTTTAGAGTGACGATAGAAAGGTTTGTCTCGTATCAATACTGAATTGGCGAATTCGCTTGAAAAGTAAATCAAACAATTTAGAGCAGCAACAATTAATACAATTCTGTGTCTTGAAACAGGAAGTGCATAAACTAACTGGAACTAACTTGTACAGTCAAAAACAAGACTTACAAAAACCTCCTGTAGCTAGAGGCCATATTCACTGAAATCTGATAACTGTTAAACTTTCCCCTGGTGCATTTTTCCAGGTTTGAAATTTTAAATAAAGTGCAGAAGATGGCTTTAACTATTTGCCAGTTTTGCCAAATAGTTAAAGGGATGTAAATGTTGATGCCCCAAGTTTCAGACTTTTGTGAGATCCCTTAAAAAGAGTGACAGTATTTTATTATTTACAGTATATTATAATATCCTGTTTTATACCTTGCAGCTGGAGAAGTATCAACAGGGAGATTTTGGCTATTGCCCTCGGGTCTATTGTGAGAATCAGCCTATGCTTCCTATCGGTGAGTAAAAATATTAGTTCTTAAATGCGATACATCAGGATAAAACATTGTGTTTTCATGCAGTAGTCAATTTTGTTGACAATTTTGCTTGTATTGTTAGCATGTACACATGTATTTGGGGGAAAGAAACATCTAAAATCCACATTTATGTCTTTATTTTACTTTATTTTTTACTTCTCAATTCACAAAGTATTACATAATGCCTAATTTGCTTATTTAAACATAACATTCAGAAAACTTGTCATACAAAATATAATTGTCTTAATGTAGGTAATCAACTGGGGAAGTTTCATGGTGATATCTATTAGTTAAAATGTTTACCCTATTTATCTGCGGTGTCTCCCCTTAAGGTCACAGTAGGTTTTCTTTCTGTAGATTTTTAGGGCCACGAATCCTGGCTGTTCGCGACAAATCTCCCAAGTGCAATCCAAATCATGAAATCTGTTTTATATTCAAATCTTAACATGCATGGATCTGATGATAAAATGCATGAAAATACCAGGAAGTATCTGTACTATACTAGCAGCGTCCCAGTGCCGTCTCCATCTTTAGATATAGTAGATTTACTCTCTTCCTCCCTTTGTCCTTCCTCCACAGGTCTGTCAGACATCCCGGGAGAGGCCATGGTGAAGCTGTACTGTCCTAAATGTATGGACGTCTACACACCAAAGTCCTCCAGGCACCACCACACAGATGGAGCCTATTTTGGCACTGGCTTCCCCCACATGCTCTTCATGGTTCACCCTGAGTACAGGCCCAAGAGGCCCGCCAACCAGTTTGTCCCAAGGTTAGTACTGCAGGTCGAACTTTAAGGTGTGCTCCTGTAGGCTAGAACTGTGTTGCACTGTCGCAGTAATTTATCTGCACTCTGACCAATCCGTGTGTGTTTTGGAGCACGCTGTGTCTAACTGTTCTCACCATTAGAAATATACTCTTAGTACTAGGGCTGTAGCAAACTCTTCACAGCTTTATTCATAACGATGACTTTTTTGACTTTGTCTGCACGGGGGATTCAACTCAGTGGTTCAGAGACGTCTGCACGGTGTGGGAGGATCCTCTCCCCGGTTCTCGCTGACCCTCGCCAGATTACTATTCAGCACTTTTTATTACTGAACAATGTCAGATCTTGCCAATACTGGCATATAATACCTAAAACACAATATTTCTGCATGGTCGCAGATAAAGATTAATGCTACACTACTATTTGTAGAATGAGATTCTAGTGGTGGCTGCATAGGATTGTTTCCAACTTGTGTGATTTAAACGTTTCTACTAACTCCAGAGTAACTCCAGGAACGAGATGTTTTACTAATGTCAAGGAAATTGTGGTAATAAAGTTGTGATGACATTTACTACTTGATAGCCAACAGGGATTTGGAAAAGTATTATAATTTATTAACATACAAAACATACTATTAATAAGCTCTCTTCAAAGCCACCGACTCCATTGACAGAAACCGTTATTTTACCTTGCTGATCATTGTAAAATACAGAAACAAAATGTCAGTCACCGAGCTAGATGTGAGGATATGCTGGTTCTACACGTTTGTTCCCCGCTGCCTCTCTCCCATTGCTGTTTTTTTTGTGCTACTGGGTTGGCTCGCTGAAAGAGTCTGTCGCTGAGCAGCAAATAAAATGTTTCAACATGGAAAAACAAATAACAATCACATTTATATTTAATTTGTCTGATCGGAAAAACTGCATGAGGCATTCCACTTACCCGAACACAGTTTACTTGCACTGGTCAAGCAGTAATGTCGAGCTCTGGATTCTCCATGATTGATTCAATGTTTAGTTTAGAAAGTATCAGAAAAATACCCATCAAAAAATGCCAAAGGACATGATATTAAATTGCTTGTTTTTTGTCAGACCAAACTCATTTAAGCTTTCTATCACTGGAGACAAAGAGAAGAAGAAAATTATCACAATTTAGAAGCTAGAACTAGGGAGTAAAAAAATCAGTTCAATTAATAATCTATTATCTAAATAGTTGCTATTTAATTTTCTGTCGATTAATCAACTAATTGTTTCAGCTCTAAAGAATTTGCTATACGTGATGCCACAAAGTAATTTGAGCAAACATGGTATAAAATTCATCAGATTTCTGATCACTTTAGGACACTCAAGTCTGTTTCTTTCCATATCCACCTCCCTTTCCTTTTAATTCTATGACGACTGTTTCACATAAAGAACAGGATTGGTTTAGTGACGGGGAAACGGTAAGAACAAATGTATCGGTGCTCTCCCTAAAAGCAAATAGTAAATGGATCACAATGTACACAGCCCCATTTATTTCAGTGCCCATGTTTGTGTTGCAATCCACAATATTATTTGAAGTGTAGCTTTTAGATAACACTAGACTATGACTTGTTCAACTACTCAAACAACACCGGCACTCTTCTCTCCAACTCTCACTCAGGTTTAAAACTGTGTCTTCTGGCAACAAGTCACAGAAGTATCCCTTTAACCAACCTAAACACTGGCCAGAAGAAATGCTCACATATGTTTGTTACTTTCTTCTTTCTCCAGGCTGTACGGGTTCAAGATCCACCCCATGGCCTACCAGCTGCAGCTGCAAGCCGCCTCCAGCTTCAAGAGCCCCGTCAAGGCCATCCGCTAGAGCGTCCTGGACAAAGGAGGAGGAGGAGGAAGATTCGTAGAGAGAGAGAAGACGGGAAAGAATTATCATCAGAAGAGGAGGGGTCGCCTGCATTTAACAAAGCTTTTCAGGTGCCCCCTCCCCACCCTAAAGACTGTATTATTTTGGTTTAGATTAGGGCAAATGAAAAAGTGTAAAGATTTTTGAGTGTGAGCGAGAAATAAAAACGCAGTCATGATCACACACACACACACACACACACACACACACACACACACACTTGGGATTCCATCCACGTACCTTACCAAACTCGTCAGTGCCAAAAACAGGAGGGTGTGGTAAGAGGAAGCTGAACAATACAGGGGCTTATCTAATGAGTGGGTGACACGACAGGGAAGTTTTTACGTCCAGGGCTGTTACGGAAAGCGGAAGAAAAGTGCAACGACTGAGTCAGCTTTCACCTCTGGCTCTGCATTTGTTCTGTATTTGGCACAGTTTGGTAAAGGGTGGTGGTAAACCCTCCTCTCCCTATTAGCCCCCGATTGCATGTACATTCAGGCTGGCACTCGCAGAGACAGTTTGGGCGGTGGGTGTTTTTCTGTATCACTCGTTTGTAAGAATTTGGTTTGTCTGATATTTTGTGATGTTGTTGCACAAAACTTTCTGTTAAATTTGCCTTAAGATTCAGCGAAAACACCCAGATTGTTTTTTTTTTTGTTTTTCTTCAAGAGGCACGAGCAACAATTTTTTTCTTTTTTTTTTTCTTCTTTCTGCTGTTAGAGAAGGTAAAGCAGAAATAGATTAAATTAACATGAATTTCCGAATCGTTCAGACAATTGTAATCAGCCTGTGTCATTTCTCCAGCTGTCTGTGCGTGTGTCAAACAACTGTCTGTAATGGTACCGAAGTGAAAATATAACCTGTGCTACATTTTTCTGAGACGTGCCCCCTCCTGCAGCAGCTGCGTTTGTATTGTCACCCCTCTTCCCTCATAGCTTCATCTCCCGTAAAAAAAAAAATTAGTTTAACAGTTTGGGAAATACATGCATTTGCTTTCTGGCAGAGAGTAGATTAGAAGACTCTTACCATTAATGTGAAGGGGGGGGCGTATCTATCATAGAAATGGAATCATTTATTCAATTTCTGTGGTATCTATGTTCCCCAGCTCAATTACCTCTTAATAAGACACAGTGAGAAGACAGTTTTATGTTCTCAGAAATGTTTTTCCCTTGGTCAAATAGTCACTGTATGTTTTCCTGGGTCAATATGTTGCAATCACCCACCTACAGTTTATAGCTGGCTGATGTTATACTCCTCAATATGCCCTGAAATTTGCGGTCAGGACAGTTTTCTTGACTTTATACGTTGATATGTACAAAGATTTTTAACCATTCGAACTGCATTTTATACATCAATTTCCCTTTGTTCTTTTGCAATTTGAACTGTGAATATAGTTATATTCAAGAGACACACATAGGATGATCCCATGTGACGCTGCCACTAGAGGCCGCTTGGCTCAAAGATCGGTAATTGGGGGGAATGGCTAGCTCTGTCTGAAAGTAACAAAATCCTCTACAGCACATCTAAAGGTCACTAACTACCAAGTTAGATGGTGTTTGAAATAGTTTTTTAAAAAAAACATTTAGCATTTTTGCAGGCCAGGGGCTATGCAGCAATTAGTAGTTACTTGGCAACCAGTATTTGATCTCTGCACAAAACCACCAGTAATACTATGAGTTGATTTTACACTTAAAAGAAATGTGTTTTAATAGGTGCTGGTAGTAGCTAAAGCTGCACTAATTGACACATATCGCGTTTGTTAATCAGTACAAAAACAAATGTTAAAACGACAATTCCCGTTTATGAGCTGGCTAGCAGTTGCTATGCAACCAGTGTTACTGCTCCCTGCCAAGAAGTAGTCCGATGCGTGACAAAAATGCTAACTATTTGTACACTTTTTGTATGTATTAAACAAACGCGATATAATGCATGGAAGCCTATTAATGCCAATGTGATGGGGGAAAATAATAAGATCCTCCTAGTCATAATGAGAAACTTTTGCAAAATGACTTAATATCTCATAAATCTTAATATTTAAATATTAACTTTCATAAGTCATTTCGGTTTTGAGTCATTCTTTTTACAAAGTTTCATGTCATTTTAAGATGCTACATTATTTTGAGAGTTCGTCATGACTTTTTCATCACAAGGCTAAGATGTATCTTATTTTTGTCTTTTACTGGCAGAAAGAGGCTTCCACAGCAATGTTTTGTCAGTGAGCTTTAGAGATGTTGATAGGTGGAGTTTATTACCATTGGGCGGGGCTAGCTTTTTCCAGTGTTTATACTAAGTTAAAGTAACTGGCTGCTGCTGGTAGCTCTGGATTTAATTTAATGTCTGCCTTCTCATCTAACTCTCTACCTGAAAGTGACTATTTCCCAAAATGTCAAACTATCCCTGTGAAGATCGAGTAGGAGACCCGGAGAAAGAGGAATTTAGACAATCTGAATCCTTCAGCTCACTCCACCACTGCACTGATCCCACTGGTGTCTCTCCACAGCACAGTCTCATTATTTATGTTCAGGTTTAGAGACAGACCGACCACCAGCCGCTTTTTTTTCGTTTTGTTTCTGAAGCAGTGGGGCAGATACTCCTCTGCCCTTTCTTCACTCCCACCCCTCTTTACGTTTGTGTGACTGGAATAGATTGTTTTTGGATTTCATGATACAAGAGAAACGGTATTTATGTGTCCAGATTTTAACTAATGTTCGTCCGTGTTGTCTTTCTGCTACTGTGGAAGGGTGAGCAGGATTCAGAATTCTCAATAAACTTCTATTTTCTTTTCATACTCTTTTGTACTTCATTTTCTTTGCACTTCTGCCCTCCTGCCACATAATGTCAGTACAGAGCTTAGTATCTTTATTTTCCTACATTTAAATACTTCTGAGGCACTACTAGTAGCAGTTTGATTACATTCTTGAATGTGAAAAGATAATGTAACACAGGGACCATAAAACACAACTGTACCTGCATTCTTGGTGTTTGTGTAAGCTTGTAGGAAGATTTCCTGTGGTAGCACAAGGAATGATGGTTATCTGGATTCTGGGTGTGGTTGTTGCAGTGACATTTCACATGACTGAGTAACAGCATTGGTTGGAAAACATGGACACATAACAAATAAACTCCATCTAACTGTATTGACAATATCATAGGATCTCAGGCTTTTAAAATTATTTTTGTATTAGCTTTTGGATGTCATTTAGCCTTTTGGTATATGAAAAAAGTCAGAGTGTAAATAACAAAACAAAATACACTACACTGTGTGTACAGTGTACACACAGTGTAGTGTATTTTGTTTTGTACACTGTACACTATACACAAAGCCACTATATTCAGTTCAAGCCATAGACACACAAGCCTACATATGACTCATAAAAACAGTTTTTCCACTGTGCACGGCAGCTATCTTTGGCAGGGTGAGTTTTTCTTCATGTGGTCTTGCTCTGTCAGTTTTTCCAGAGGGAGAGGAGGAGGAGGTTCCCTTATGAGTCGGGATGACCTCAAACCACCACTCAGGACCTGCCCTTCTCTCCCTTTTCTTTGGAAAACTGTTTTGAGGAATCCCCCATTTTTGTAGCTGGTGAGTGTCACCGACTTTATATGAGAGCAGACCATCTTCCTCTAGTAGTCTGCTGAATGACGAGAGGTGTCTGTGTGTTAGGCTGTAAACAAAACCCCAAATGTGGCAAGAAAACAGCTCAGAGTGTTTGCAGACTAATAATCCTGCCAGTTCAGCTGCTCTTACTGCAGTCATCTGAAAGGTTCAGCCTCTTTGCCACACCCAGAGGCCATATTGCTCTATTTACCTCTCACATGTTTATTTTGTTGTTGTTAGGGTGCCTCTCTGCAACAGATAAGGAAACACGTGAGCCACAGAGAAAAAACATGCGTTGTTGCTAGGAAATATGGGTTTTTGTGGCTTTACTGTCCATATGTGTCACTTTAGTCTGTGCTGAGCAAGCTGCCTAGAATGTTACAAATTCGGGTGGAGATTCATTGAAGCCCCAACTTGACAAGACAAGTTGAAGTTGGTAGATAGAAGCCAGTTTGGTATCTTTGCCTCCTACAGTGCAAATCAAAAGTATTCACACCCTCTTTGAAGTTTAAAGCAAAGAGTGGCTTTTGTTTTGACACTGATCAAAAGAAAAGACAATTTAATGTCAAAAGTGAAAACAGACACAGTGATCTAAATGAATGAAAAGTGTGAAATACTTGTTGTAAAAGTGTTCACCCCCTCCAGGTCAGTATTTGGCAACAGTTAGAGGATTAAGTCTCAGTCAGTTTTGCAAATCGGGATGCTGCAATCTTCCCCCATTAGTCTTTGCAAAACTGCGGCAGCTCTGTTGGTCGCATGGTCGCAGGTTAACTAGGGATCATGAGTGAACAGCTACAAAATCAAAGTAGAGTTTGAGCTTTGTACTGGCTATTCTGTATTTGGTGTTTAGTTTAATGTATTTTAAAGGCCCATCTAGGGATGGTATTGCAGATTAGTTTAGATTATAAATGCTGTGTTGTGTGGTTTAGGTTTATGCTAAATACTTGTTTCTATGCAATTAAACATTAAATAAATACATTAAATTCATTCTTCACTGGGTTGATTTTTGGACTCGGCCACTCCAGGACTAGCATTGTTTTTTTAAGGCTGTTCCTGGGTAGCTTTGACTTCCTGCTCCGGCTGATTGTATTCCTGAAAAACAAAACGTATCCCAAGTGACATGTTTCCTGCAGACTGCCTCATGTTTTTTTCCAGGACATGCTTGTATTTCGCTGCATTCCTTTACCCTCACAGCAAACTTTCCAGGGCCTGTTGCAGAGAATCATCTGCACTGCATACTTGATGATGTGCAGTGTTTGCTCAAAAAGCTTCTTGTAGCTGATGCCAGAGTCTCTCATGTGCCTTCTGGCAAACTGTAGGCCAGCCGTCATGTGACTTTTTAGCCATAGCAGCGTGGCACCAGGGATGGGAATGTCGGTTTTTCAGTTGTTTTTTCCATCACTGAAATATCTCAACAACCATTAAATGCATTGCAATGAAATTTGGTACAGACATTTAGGATCCCCAGAGGATGAAACCCGCTGACTCTGGTGATCCCCTGACATTGCCTCTTGTGCCACCATGAGGTTTACACAGGGTTTTGATAGAAATATCTCTACAACTGGTGGATGGATTGTCATGAAAATTTGTCATTTATGTTCCCCTCAGGATGAATTTCGCCGATCCACTGAAAAAATCCAATACTTAATGACCAAATACGTGCTAAACTAATGACATTCCCATCAGCCTTTGTGTTTAGTGCTTCTTACAACTCTTGACTTGTTCTAAGAGTGATTTTATCTTTGCCTCTCTCCCATACAACACCAGTGTGCCTGCAGTTGTATGCAGTTCATCCAATCTCAGCCTGACGTGTCATAAGGCTCTTGGTGGCCGCACTGACTCGTCTCTTAATTTAGATCACTTTGTACAGACCACATAAAACAGGAAAGAAAAAAAAATGATTCAATTTTGCAAAACAACAAAACATGAGAATTTCCACTTATAGGCACTATGCTAATGTTCAACCGTTCCTGCTTTTGTTCCTCATCGTCTACATTATAGTTTGTATTTTCATGTTGGCTTCAGCTGTCATTGCTGTGACTGATGTAATCAGGATTAGCTTGGCCGGCTTCTCCCACACGCCCTCTTTCCAAGTGACAAGAGTTGAGAAACTCTGAGGATCTGTGGGCAAAACAATAGAGGCATTTCACCGTGCCCAAACAGCCTCCCTCTCAGCAAAGTATTTCAAAACGATGACTCTAAAGATCTTATTTCATAACTGTTCCCCCCGCCGGCAGGAAACCACCTCATGCCTCTTTCCAAAGTCACATGCAGAGATAATCATTAAACGACAACAAACATGCCCACCACCCACAAACGCCAGTCCTTTTGTGACTGATGTGGACACACAAACTGAAAATGTCAATAATTTCTTCACCCAGTAGTCAACCCATCAGTGTTTTATTACTGTAAATGCTTTTGTTTTCTCTCCCCAAAGATGTTTGCAAACACTCAAACAAGACAAACAGAGACAAAAAAATGCTCGGGGACAAACTCTGCGCGAGACCAGACTTGCTTATGTGAGTAATTCAACTAATCAAACATCTCTCCTTGAAAAGGCAGTGAAGTGCATCTCATTGAAACAGCTCAGCATGTGAGGAAGGACCTGCAGAATCCCCACTTCCTCAAATCTATACTTAAATGTTTGTGTGCAACTTCAATGTCACACAAACACAAACAGCCTCATTTCAGAGAGAACGTTTTAAATATTTCCCCCTGACAAAATTGACATTTTCTTCATCTACATGAAGTTTGTTGTGGCTTTGTTTCATTGAGGTTGATTTCCCTTAAAAAAATATCATAGTAGTGTCTACAGTGTTGCTGTGTTCAGAAATGACATTTATTTTTTGCAAGATGATTAACTTATGTTAAATTTCAAGATTTTGCTTTTACATAGCGCTTTTATGTTTTCCATGATCACATTTGTAGTTATACAGTGTGGAACTTTGACTTTCACACAGTTTTCTGCTTTCAATCTGTAGTAAGATGTTCCCAAAAGCAGTTTTCTTTCTCTTGACTTTGATATAATTTATGCACACTTTTAAATGTTTTTCATGTAACAAGAGCAATATAAGTTTATACTGTATGATATGGACATTTGAGAGTGCCTCCTGCTGATGTGGACTAGGGCTGCAACTAAAGATTATTTTCCCGTTAAGACAAGCCTGTTATGTTAAGTAAACATCCTGCTTGACAGACACCAGTTGAGGCTCTTGACAGAAATGGACTCATTTCCAATGATTTACTGTGTTATAGAGCAGTGGTTCTCAGCCTTTTTGAGTCGCAACCCCATATAATACTCAGGTTTGTGTTAGCAGCCCTCGATTAAAATCAATTATTTTATTCTGTTGTTGTTTTATGTTTGTTTACTATAACACTATAAATCCATATAGGATTATAGGAATGACACGTGAGGGGTTAAATACAATAAACTCACCATTCAAAAAAAAAAAATCACCAATTCCCTGTTTTCCCAGCTTTCCCACACTTATTTAACTCCCTGCTGGAACGCAATATCCCCCCACGTGAGCCACACAGGTGGGAGAGTTTGAAAAAAAACGCTGGGTTGATTTCCTAGAAGACCTCCTCTGATTGGATAACGGTGACGTGAGGTGGGAGGTTATAAATAACTGAAATAAAGTTTGTTGGTTGATCAAAAAAAAAGTATAACGGTCTGAGTCCTCACAGGCAGGCAGTCTCTCCTCAAAGTCGTCTTCGTAACTTTACCCTCCTTCTTTCCAAGATGAACAGAATTATTCTCCTGGTTTTTGCAGTCGGATTCTGCTTTGCCGCCGGTAAGTAAAATACCCTAAATAAATGATCATTTAGCCCATTTCAAATACAATGTTTTCCATAATTCTAAAGCTTGTCACTTGCCTCTAAAACAGAATTTATTTCAACCGAACAGACTCGGAGAGACATTTCCCCCGACAAAATCAACGTTTTTGTACATAGTTTGGTGTGGCTGTGTGTTTTTATTGAGGGTGGTTTCCCTGAAAAATATTAGTTGTGTCTGCACAGTATTGCTGTGGTCAGAAATGATTTATTTTTCCAAGTTCTAGATAAGATTGTTTCATTTATATATTTTGCTTCTACATCAACCTTTTTGTTTTTCGTGCTCTAATTTTTTGTTACAGACGAGAAATGTATTTTTTATTTTTTTTTTGTAACTTTTTTATTGGTTGGGCTTCGTGCTGAAGGCTGCAGCAGTGTGACTGGGTGTGTTCACTCGACAAGTTCGCATCAATTTGTGTTTTGACCATCGTCATATCCTGATGTACTGTCTTTCCCTGGTCTCGTAGGGTGTGTTTTTAGTGGACTAGAGAACGTACACACTGTTAAACAAGTTAGCTTAAAAGTAACGGACAGCTATGGACAAACCGTTGAAACCCGTTAGCTGAAAACCGTTGGTCCATTACTTGAGCCTGAAGTGATGGACCAACGGTTGAAATAGTTTGCTTTAAGTAACGTATAAACCTGCTTTAAGTAACGTATAAACCTGCTTTAAGTAACTTATAAACCTGCTTTAAGTAACGTATAAACCTGCTTTAAGTAACGTAT
>CALSBV010012213.1:11960844-12094602 GCA_943590825.1 Bovichtus diacanthus
ATAAAAATGGGGATGCTGACATTGAAACTGGATTAACAGGTTCCTAACAATAAATTTGAACCAGAGGTGAGTATTTCCCCTCCCAGCAATGAGTCAGTTTCAGTCCTACAATGACTGCTCGTCAAGGCTTTGTGCCTCAATGTTGCAAAAGACTGCATTGAGTTAGTTGTCTTAAATATATACAATGAAAAAGGTTTTCCATTAAAATAGCAGGTATGTCTGTAAAACTTCTTCTAAAGAAAACTGGCAGCAGTGAGCAGCTTCTTTGCTGAACATTTATTTTATTAAGAGGAATTAAAAAAAAAAAGTTTCAATCCACTTAATACTAAAAGCTTTATTACTTTATCAGTGACAAATAAAGTTGACCGGTGCATATTAGACATTCCTCTGCTGTTCGTGAGATAATTAAATTATGTTTTCAGCCTCAGTGTGACTTCATGATGTTTGCATTTACCAGGCGATTTATAACGTTTAATTAGTGTCAACCATTTTATCTTCAGTAACTCTCTCAGGCCACAGCACCCACTGGGTTGGTTTTATTTACATTGTGCTCCTATGAATTCAATATATTTTCTTTCAATTTTACATTCTTCTACGTCTACATAAATACACTACTGCGACCATATTAACAAACAGGCAGTTGCACAAAGTAAAGGCCCAAGGCGTATTTAAATCTGTGCTTCACATTCATCACTACATGCCCCTCTAAAATGTTCCACATTGCATGCAGGACGATTGTTAAACCCCCGTGAGCTCATCTCTGGAAGCTGGAGTTGATGACTTTATGACTTTTTTTAGACCCGTTACCTGTAAGACAGGCTTTTGTCAACAAACTTGGACTATAAACTGACTTCAGAGTTCCCAACCTGCAAACTAATGTTTTGAATTTATGTTCTTCACAGGGTGCTATTATCTAGTCTACTGCCATTTTTTTCTGTCTGGAAACTAACCACAGCTGTTACTGTTTTTTGCCTGAGTCTTTCTATCTAGATCTAGCTATCTATCAAAATGTTTTATATAAACTATTCATCAAATAGTGGCTTGACAGAAAAATGGGAGAATACAATAGTGGCATTAGTAGAATGTTTATAGATAAATGGAGATCTAGCGAGATGGATAGATATAGTAAACATTAAGTTAAACGGCTTCAGGCAAAGTGTAAACATTGAGTTGAGTGATTCAGGTGCTACGAGAATCTGGTATGACCTTGACCGTAAATACCTAGAATTACAGGTCAAAGGTCACACTTTTGTCTCACTCTGACTTTGTCATTATCTCATAGTGAAGACTCTTTTTAAATGCCAATCTGCACAATCTGAGTGGATGGTAAAATGTCTCAGCAAAGGCCTTCGTTTCAGACTAACATCAGAAGATGTTTTTATTAGCCATCGTTTTCACAGCCTAATTTTAGTCTGACTGTTGAGTAACCTAATTAACGCTAATTCTACTGTTTTTCCTCGTTTCTCATCTCCCTTCCCTGCCAACTCTCAGTTCAAGCCCTGCAGTGCTACAAATGCACAATCGGCATCGGGAGTCTGTGCATAACTTCTGAAATCACATGTGCAAACGGAGAACAATGCTACAGTGGGGTCGGGCAAGCAGGTAAGGAGCTCAGAAGTAAAACATCTCACCAGACGACATTCTCCTAAAGGAAGGTAGCCATCAACACTGTCATGGGACAGCGGTTGGCAATTTGGCGGTGGAGGAGATTTGTTTTGCTCGAACGATTGCATGATTATTCACTTGGTAGCTCAACAACATTTTGGTAATCCAAACGAACGATTCCCATTCAAGGGTACTTTTACCTCAGGGAGTACTTCTACAGTTGGCAGGAAGTACAAGGAAAGATTGTGAAGTAGCTGAACTAATTAAATCAGGAACTTACAGTAGCCAGTAATCTGCCAATTTAATTATTAATTATGTAACACCTTCAACATCAGGCATTTACAATTTAGTGTGAAAAGTTCTTATCAAGTGAGCCGAGAAGTTGAAATATCAAGCTCAATCAGTAATAAACTGTTGAAATGGTTAGCTGAAAGTAATGGAGGAGAAAAAAGTTGGTTCCAATTTGTATTCACCCACAATATATTGTTTTCATGTAACCAGAAATCTTCTCTACTATGTACTTGGGTATAAAGGTTCAAAGTACATATTCTTACAGAAACTTTCAACCCGGATTAATTAAAATAATCATTTGCACCTCTAGACAACTCACCTTTGTGCCTTTTTTTGTTATGTCGTGTATATCAGGTGTTGCCGATCTGCCTCTTAGCATTACAAAAAACGCTTGAATAAATATCTGATTATGATCACTGATTATTTCTTTACTCACAATAGATGAACTCAAGTATACAAAGCATGTTTCAATCTCTTAACTTGTTTCTATTAACTCAGTTCGACTACTTTAAATGGCAGTCAAAAACACACCTTGATTATATCTTGACTATTTACAAAATGGATCTTAAGATTTGGGAGGCCAATGCACAGTAAATGTATCGAGCTGTGGCGTGAAAACGTTGCAAATCCAAAATGTCAATTTTAAAAAAAAAAAAATAACATTAGGAAACAATTGTTGTTTTAGGCCTAAAGATTCATACATCAAAGCTAACCATTTTGTAAACTGTGCTGTAGAGTTTGTGTTCTGTCCCGGACTGCTGTCTGTGTCCTTTCATTTCTATACGGTATACTGTAAACTTGAGTTGTGAAATCCATTGTAGTGAACATAAATTCTTTATTAACTTTGTCAATGATGTAACTTTATATACCTCCACATAGTTCAGCTGCTAATTGATTGTTAAGTCCTTTCCTAATTGTGTGTCTGTGTGTCGCCTCCACAGCCGGCTTCCTCGATGTCAAGATGAAGGGCTGTCTAGAAGTGGCAAAGTGCAACCTCACCGCAGACGTGAACTTTCCCTCCAGCTCAAACACCACCGTCTACTCCATGACCAAGACGTGCTGCGACACCAACCTGTGCAACGCAGCGCCCGGTCTGCCTGGGACCTCTGGGCTGAGCCTGGCCCTCGCCACCATGACGGCTCTGTTTGTTGCCAACATCCTGGTTTAAACAAAGTACACGCACGCATGAAACACAAACCACATATTGCACACGCCAGCCCTACAAGGTTTCGATCATCTTCTTAGACGTAAGATTTTTCTCCACATGGGTCATGTGTTTGCTATCCTTATGGTGTATTGTACGTCACACAAACGTTAATATCTGTTTAAATGAGATTCCCTCTTTTGTGCTTAGGTTCTTGGATTAATCGCTAAGATGTCACATACTCAGTTAATTACCAGAGCTATTAAAATGTTAGTTAATAGCTATAATCTAAAGTGTAACACAAGACAACCTGCAATTAACTTGAGTGAGTCGTGTAAAGTTTAGATAAACAAATCACAAGTTAGGCATTTAAGTGTGATAATTGTTTTTGTAGGTTAATTAGTGCCATTTAAAGGAATAGTCCAAAATGGTGTTGCAAGAGGAATAATCACATTTCACATATTGTTGGACTATAACTTTAATTGCTTTTGTTCTACTTTTGTATTGTCATATCTCAAATATATAGATTTAAAAGCTTCTATGAACATTTCTATTCACTTCATTGATTGCCATTTGATCACTTTATAAATGTGTAGCTAAAATAATGTCAATCATCTCTTGGCGTATGTCTGGTTAAGTCTGTGAAAATATTTCTTTTTGTTTAGCCGTTTTTTCTTTTTCTTTTGACACACAGCTTCATCAATTCTGTGTTTATCCTGTTTTGTTTTTTTTGATTGTGTCAAATCTACACTGCACATTACTCAAACTATGGGGTAAAAGATTATTTTTATCTTGCTAGTTTTAAATGTATATATGGGGAGAATGTGATTTTAAATCTAATAGTTTGCAGATATTAAAATGTATTTGAGATTGCAGCAATTAAAAATTTCTTTAGGGCCATCATTGGAAATGCTCTATTTAACAAATCGTATAAAGTTGAATTTCTGAAACCAACACTTCTGGTGTTATACCCAAAAAAAAAAGAAACTCTTAATGTTTTTTTGCAATTTGGTTTTGTACAAAAATTTGAAGAATGCAATAAATATCCAAACTGGGGAAAACTATTCGTGTTGTGTCCCTGGTGTGATGTGGTTTCTTTCTAAATATCACCCGGCTCATTCCCACATCCTAGAACAGTGACCCTGCCGGACCGACTGGTTCTTCTTGTTTCAGTGCCTTCAATGGAAACTGACGATTGTTATCGTCCTGTTGGTACACAACTGATATTTTTGGTTATGAGGATATTTTTCAATAGTTTTTTTTTATCAAACAAAGGGCTTTTAATCACAAATGGTTAGTAAATAACCAAAGTACGATGTTTTTAAAACATTTTTTAAATGGCCTCAAGTGAAGCATTTCCTGAGTAAAGTGTAGTCTGGCCTTTGGGATCTGAAGGCTTTAATAGTGTAAAAGTTGGGAGATACTCACAAGAAAACAACAAAGTGTAAACTCACATCTTCAGTTTTATAATACAAACTTTAATGTTTGTTCCCCTGACTGATTCAATACAGTAAACAATATGCTTTAGAGCTGAAACGATTGGTCAATCAAACTAATTTCAGTCATTGTTTAAGATGAAACTCCAACTATTCTCTGGTTTTAGCATCTCAAAGGAGACTGATGCTCTTCTGTGTCATATGTGATGCTAAAGTGAATATTTCTAGATTTTACTCTGTTGTTCAAGTAAAGAGATATGAATATATTGATTCTTTCACTTGACTGGCTCAGGCAGTTTGTACAGCTTAAGGTAATACCTTTTCAGTGCAACAATCAGCTGTCGCATTCCTTCAGTGACTCATCCCTTGACGTAAAGAACCTGGAAAAACAACTTGTCTCCTCCCTAAACTGTATAAATATCTGGCCTCACCAAAGGGTCTCATCAGTTTTACTACACACCATAGCGTCCGAACACCTGGCTGGAAGGATTTTCTTTGTCTTTGAGCAGAAACCAAGAACCAAACCAACGCATCAAGATGGCAAGGATCGTTCTTGGAATCATTGCAGTTGTTGCATCTTTCATGCTGGGCAAGTTTTAACAATTATTAATCTATCACAAAGTTATTAGATAAAAGATGTCAAACAAAGAATGGTAAAAAAAAAAAATATCTGGAAAACTTTCTGGTTTGTGTTTTGTAGAGACTACAAAGGCGGCAAAACTTCACCGTTGTCTTTTGATATAAGCTTTTTAGACTTACACAATTTTAACACATTTTCTTACTGTGTTATCACTTAAAGACAAATATCACATGTGAAATCAGCATTTTATGCTCAAAATCAGAATCCTTTCCTGCGAAGCATGTAACAATGTATCTTTAAAACTAAACTTTAAACTTTATCTTAAACTACTAGATGTATTTTTTAACAATGTACATGTAGCTAAAGGGACGATATGTTTTCTCTGCGTAAGTTTGATGAAATTACCCTTTAAAATAAAGTCATATTCCTTGGATTTTTTTCAACACGTCAAAGTCCCTAAATACCTACTTTGACCATAAAGGCGTACTGCTGATTAGCATCCTTTCACACCTGATATGTCCCATAACGATGAATGAAGATTCAAATCCATATTGTTGAAATCGGCATGATGCTTTCCTGATATGTCAGTCAGACTGATTGTTTATTTAATTCCGGCGTTGTTTGCCGACTTTTGCACAGGGTGTGGTTCATCATAAGTGACCCCAAAACAATGTTAGCCAAACTGGAAAAATACATCACTGCTAATATCTGTAGTCAAAAAGTGTTAATATAAAAAAAGTATAATATGGGAACATATTTAGAAAGGTCTTCACAAATTTCCGTCTAAAACATTTGACTGTTTTGATCTAATTTTTGATGACTATTGTGGAAATCCTACATACTCTGTAAAAAAGTGTTTTTTACATTTTTTATTTCAACTTTTGTGCTTTAATTTGTGCGTTTCAGCGGATTCCCTGACCTGTAACAAATGCAGCTACGGTCTGCTGGGCTTCTGCCTTAGCAACTCTAACTTGAACTGCCCGACCAACACCAGCGTCTGCTATACTGGAAAAGCCTGTAAGTTAACTCCTAATTGTCTAAACCTCACACCCTTTGCATTCAAACATTACGTTCCAACACAGGCCTAATGCTTTGACGTCCAGCCACACAGATCAGCAAGCACGCCCAGTGTTCCCAGCTACCACAGTAGTAACCCATCTGACTGGATATTCATGTTTATCTTCATACTGATTCAATGTAGTAATTCCTTCATTTCTTTTTAATAGTACCTCATAACTGTATTTGATAAGAAATATTCAAAGTTAATTTCCACCTCTGTAAATCTTATTAATCCAACACAACCCTTTCTCCTCAGCCTTCACAGGACTGACCTCTGTGGGCTTCAACAGCCAGGGGTGCCGCGAGCCCGCTGGCTGCAACGCCACCACCAACGCCACATTGATTGGAGTCTCATACACGGTCAAACTCGACTGTTGCGCAACAGATAACTGCAACCCTGTCCAGGTCAGTGGCGCTCCATCCAACAAGATGACCCTCACCGCCGCCATTGGTGTCGCCGTCCTGGCCTCCATGTTGGGAAGCGTCCTGTAATATGATGCAAAACCAGGAACCATCTGCAGCCAGCTGCTCCTGAGATAATTTGTACTATGATACATTATACTAACCCAAAGCACTCTCTGAAATAAACTCTTTGGATATAAGTTTGATTATCTCTATGCTCATATGCTGTGACACTCATTTTTTCACAAGATCTTGTCATGTTAGGGAAATTAGCTTTTTAATAACAAGTTATATAAAACCCAAAATAAAGGTGTCCACGTCATGGAAGTTGATCAATGGGATGTTTCAGCGAAACATTGAGCTTGTTAATCTTCCAGGCTATTGTTATGCTTTGTTTGTTTGTTTTTTATATAATTTTTTATTTATCCTTTTAACTACTTTGCATCTTACTGGACAATACATTGATATGAAAATAAAGAAAATTGTTGAAAATAATCTGTTGGCTCTGCTACTTGCTCTTATTTTAACATCATCCATCCATTCATGTCAGATAGCTGACACCTGGCCATTCACGTTCACATTCATACCTGTTTTAACATCGTACGGCACACAATACTAGTTTAGTATCTCTTTTAATATTTGACCCCGTTGATTCCCAAAAAGTACCCCCTAAATGGTTGAAATAGTTAAAGTAATAGTTAAGCCTCGTCAGCTCAAAATAATTAACAGTGAAAGCAATGAATAGACGGATTCTCCCTATGGAAAGTTTTAGGAATCGGCTCAGCAGAGGGGTAGAAAACATGTCGCCGCAGTGAAAGCTTTATTATAGACAGGGTGTAAAATTAACTTTTTTGTCCACCAGTCAAATGGGTAGTGAATGTTCAGATTTTACTAGCCACTCAATAGTTGACCATTGTTTTTTTGCCTAACTGTAGTAGATCACAAGATATTCAGTATGCAATTAATCTGCATATGCTCCGGTTCAAAATACGAGTTTTTGAGCGACGACAAAGGCCAACGTGTCCTGCAACAGACCGGGTCAGGCTGGTTTTTAGGCCGATTGCCAGAATTGAAGCAGTTGTTGATCATTTCCGACCCCACTGGCCGGTTAAGACACATGATCCCCCCAGACTCACGCCTGTTGGAGATAACAACTATGCTTTTTTATAATTTAGGTGTTAAATGTCCAGTCAAAAATCTATTCGGGAGGGATGAGGAGTTGGGTGAAAGGATGAAGACTCACATTTCAGTCATTCATGCGCAATATCACACTCTGTGCAACATCATATGTCATATGTGCAATAATTTGAATTCAAGTTTAGGACTTTCCACTATATTTTGTTCCAGTTTTCTTATTTATTATACTTTTGTACTTCCTTTTGTTGTTGCACTGCAAATGTCATTGTAAGAGCTAAAAAGGGATTCCGTTATCTTCATTCCTGTTACAGGAATTTGTCACCCCTTACAAACGTTCTTATCACTACTGTTGATTACTGATAACTCTCCCATGTATAAAGATGCTGACCGTGATTCTTTGTTCCTCAAAACTAAATCCCACAACTTCTGAAAAAGTAAGATCTTAAGAACTTAGAGGCTGAGCAACACGGTGGTATTTTTACCTCTCAAGTACATCTAAGGACATCACGATGAATGGATATCTGTGGAGCTGTGCAGCGTTATTGACTCTGTTTGTTACAGGTAGGACGTTTTTTAAATGGAAAGCAAAACCTTTAACTTTGTTTGTTTCAAAATCTACATTTTGTGTACACAAAAGCACAGACACTGAGCACAGACAGCGTATCCAGCAATGTTGAAAGTGATTTCGGCAGATTTGTGTTGTCAGAGCAGGATGTGCTGTAATTGAGTTAAATTAATAAAAAATGTTTGACGTTATTTGATGTGTAACACAGTGCAGGACGTATGACCTTGTAGCAAGGTGTATGAAATGCTTTATCAGATCACAACTGTTTACCAAAATTGCAACAAAAAATATATATTTTCACATACTTCGAGTAAAGTAGCAAATAGTTTAACTTTTATTTGCACGTGTTTTAGGATATCCCCCTTATTTCCGCCGCTTACCAGAAACTGACACTGTAGTTTTGGTTTTATTATTCCAGGATTTGATAAAAACACACTGTTAAACCGTTTTATCTGGAAATACAAGCTGCTGTAAAATGTAAATTGTCAGCGCTTTGATCAGCACAAACAAAATTCCGTTCACCTCTAATGTATCCGGGTGGAGGCAGAAATCTCAGATATCTCAACATTTACGTCAATGTCATACACATGTATCCTGGGGTGAATTGAGATAACACAAGTGTTCACCTTGAGAGGTTATGAAACCAACTCTGGATGTTTACTCTGTGATTACATCAAGTGCTTTTTTGATAAAGTTGTGACTGAATTGATTTCTTTCAGTATGCAACAAAAGATTCATACAAAAACATTATTTATTTATTTTTTTTACAATTTCCTGTTCCCTTGTTGTCTCCACAGTTGAGTCCCTCTCCTGCTACACCTGTGGTGAGGGGATCCCCGGCTCCCATCATGCTGTAAATTGCACCAAAACTCAGGACAGATGCTACGTCGCAGTTGCCAGTAAGATGAACAGCTGAATGACTCATTTTTGCACGAAACGCCCAGTAACTCAGTAATAACTCATCACCCGCTGATACCACAGAGGTCGCCTCATGACCACAGCTACATAAAAACAGGGAACGAAAATGCAGTGAAATTTGATTTCTTTTCACATTTTTTTTGGGATTTAGAAATGAATAAACATGCGTCATCTGTAACACTGCCACGCCTTGTCAAAAGCTGCCAAGCCTCAAGGAATTTGAACATTTTTGGTTTTCAGTTTTAAATTCCCAACGTGATTTGAATACTCAGTCTGATGCTGTTGTAATATGAACAAAAATGTGGAGATTATTACATTTGAAGATACTGCGTGTACTTCAGTCACTTTAGACTTGAAAAATCTAATCCAAACATGTAATTTAGTAGAATAATATATCATAATTTTGTGTGCATGGCAGGGCTGAAAGCTTGACTTTTGGGATCACAAAACCAAATTCACGTCCCTAAAGTTTTCCCTTTTACTCATTAATCTGATGGTTCCATTATATTTTATATTAATTTAATCTTCCAGTTTCAAAGCCTTCTCTGCCCTGCCAGGGCTGTCATTTTGGTGGGAGAAATATGAAAAATATTATATTACGTCACATTTTTAAGTAGCCCATCAGCTCATTAAAAAAAGAATCACATCAAAGTTTCTCCTCTTTGCTTCCTCCAGAGTTTACCTCCAAACTGTATGATATCCATGAACGAGGCTGCACAGACGAAGCCGGCTGTGGACTCAGTTGTGGGAGCATCCTGAGTGTGAACTACACCATCAGCAGGACCTGCTGCAGCAGCAGCCTCTGTAACGCAGCGGCCGCCCCAGAGCTGCCGCTCACTGCAGCTCTGGCTGCTGCTCTGGTGGCAGTTTGGAGCCAGTGGGGCCTTTAAAGAAGACTATAGCAGGAAGAAAAAGGGATGCTGCACATTTTCATTTAAAAATTCCATCTTTTTTGTTCAGTAATTCCTTTAATATGCTTTAAATAAGTGTCCCCATGATATATAATGGAGGGATACTGGCTGTATAAGTCTTCACAGCATCCTGTGAGGATACAGGACTGAATTTCTATCTATGCATTTCTCATACATTTTAACGCCGCGTTAATGTAATTTCAAAACCCTTCCATGCATGGTACCCCTGTACTGGCTAGACTTTGTTTAATTTATTATGTGCTAAATGCAACTAAATCCCAATACTGATTATTGCAACAATAAATAATTTCCATTTATGTTTTCTGTGTTTATTTGAATCAAAACCTCTGAAATGATTTATATGACGCAAACGCAATTTCTCTGACACAAGGTCGGGATATGGCAGACAAACAAAGAGGTAGAGTTCAGAAACTCAGAAGTATGACATCGTGTGATATTTATAAAGAAATCACACCAGAGCCTAAATTGGAAAAGTCTTTGTTTAATGAAAACCAAAAGTACCGTCAGGATCTATAACATTTGTAATTGTTTGGGACACGAGTATCACATTTTGTTTGTTTGAACGTATGAATGTAAGCATAGTTAGCTAAGCTAAGCTAAGCTGCTGGCTGTAGCTTCAAACTGCATAAACATGAGAGTGGTTTTTGTCTTCTCGTCTAACATTCAGCAAGAAAGTGAAAAACGCAAATTTACCAAATGTCAAATTATTCCTTTAAGTTTTCTCTTGGTCATTAGTCTGTTCAACAAAACAACACATGCAGGTGAGATTTACCTCATCAGAGAGTGGCCTCAGCTGTCACAGATTCAAATGTATTATATCATTTATTATATTTAGAATTATTTGCTTTCTTAAGCGAATAAGCTTATTTAGCAAAATGTTGAATTGTTTTTTTTAAAACCAAGATTTGCATTAGGTTTATTACATAAATAAATAAATATTTATAAATAATGTTATGAGGTTTTTTCATCAAACTCACATCTTAAATTTCACTCAAAAGTCTCTGTGTATATTTAAATCTCTATTCTATTCTACACTTCTAAGTTAGATTATTCTGTCATACCTTTCCTAAAGTGAATATGATCATGTGCCATCCTTCTTTAGCTCTATGAAGGGAGTGTCTCCTCATGACTTCAGCAAAGAATCTCAATATTTGTTGAAGAATTATTCATTCAGGCTTTGTTCTCCAATGCAACCTTTTGAAAATGAGCTGTTCTCAGATTCAAACGAACACAAACACACATGTGCACATGACTATATACACGCACGCACACACACACACACACACACACAAAGGCAGTACTGAGTCATGCGTTCATCTCTTCTCTCTTTGTTTCTCGCTTTAATAGACTTCACTCTTGTCAAACAAACCTCAGTTTTTTAGAGAATATATTAACAGTGAATGAAAGTAATGGTCAATGGACAAAGTTCATGTGGGTGTGTGCGGCATTGATGGCTATGTTTGTTACACGAAAGAGCACTAACAGGAGGCACTCCTTGTATTTGTGTGTGTTGACAAAGAGGAACATTATCTCTCCTATCTTTATTGTCTCTATTTTTTAACACAATCGCTTCAACATTCATTTAAGTTGATGCAAGTGCTCCCTTGGAAGAGACTTTATAATCTCAACGGGATATACCTGGTTAGATAAATGTTAAAAAAAACCTCTACACCAGAGGTCCCCAACCATCGGGTCGCGGACCGGTACCGGGCCGTGGACCATTTGGAAAGAAAGTTGTTTAAAATTAAATGTATTTTATTTTCATTAGTCTTCCGGGTATTTTATTTTTGAAAAACTGCCACTTCCGCCCGCGCCTCACTCCCGCGTACTTGACTCAGTCGCAGGTTTTTTTTCTGTGCAGCAGTAAGTCGGCGAGCCTCGCTAAAGTGGCCCGCAAACAAATGTCACTGGAGAGCTTCTTTTTAAAGGGAGATTCCTTTTTTTTTTTTTTTTTTAAATTACACCCTCCGGGCCGCGGAAAAAATGTCTGGTATGAAAATGGTCCGTGACACAAAAAACGCTGCAGAAAATAAAAAAAAACCTGTTCCCGAAATTACAGATTGAGGTTCGACCGGAAATACAACACACTTGGTGTAGGTTGACCTTTAAGGTTGAACTTTACCTCATCAGTCAAACAAAGGATGTTATGCTCTGTACAGACAGACGCATGACTTTCCAAAATGTTCCGAAGGAAAAAGCTTTTATTTTGATATTTTCTGCCTTTTGTCAAACTTGAAACTGGTTTATTTAACTCTGGTGAGTTTATGTACAGTTGTCAAGTAGCTGAGTCATAGTCAGCTGATTTTGTGTGCGACTCATGAATACACTACAATACAAGACTTAAATTGGATTATACAAGCACTTGAATGTAGCAGCCACAAAGAGTATCTTTGACAAGTAAAATAAAGTAAAAGGGAAATACATCTTATACTAGTTTACTCGGAGAAAACAAATAGAGGTAATAATCTTAAAACCGGTTACAAATTGTTCCATGTGATAAATTCCCTTTCTCAGCGAGTTTCTAGTTTGCTGTACTGGTAATCATGTAACAGGGTCATTCTTTAGAAAATACAACGTTAAAAATACATTTTGTGTCACTTATTTACCGGAATAGCTCCACATTCAGCAAATAATGCTTGTTCCCTTTTTCTTGACGAGAGTTGCACGTAGATGGGAAGATTGATACCACTCTAATATTTAAGATCATCTAACTCCCAGAAAGATAGAAAATCTGCATATTTCCCAAAATGTCAGACTATACCTTTATAAATCATTCTTGGTAAAATGGTCCTCACTACTTGTCACATGCAATTCATTTGTATTAAAATGGGCTAAAACATGTTGAGCACAAAGTACAATTCACTTCTGAGCACTTAATGGCAAGTGACAAATGAAATATAGCGTTACTTCTTTAACCTTGAGTTGCGTGTTTATGTTTAATGTCTGTGAGTCAGTCCGCTGCTCCTTTAACACTCTGTACATTCAGCCATTATTGATGTTTCTATAGCACAACAAAGCACAAAAACACCTGCCAAGCCCAACGCAAACAGGATAAACCCTCTAATGCCACACACAGACATGAAACGTTCATTTCAGGGCAATTTAGTTACACTAATACACATAGATACACACATGACATGGTAGTAACTAAGTACATTTTTGAGGTACCTAATCTTTACTTTAGTATTTCCATTTTCTGTTACTTTTTACTTATACTCTACTACATGAGCTTTTTAGTCCACTATGTTTTCTTGGCAGCTTTAGTTAGTTACCACCACTCTGCAGATTACGATTTTATTTACAAAACACGGGATCGTCGTACAAAATGTGATGCTATGTTACAGATAAAACTACCCAGAATACAAAGAAGGTCAAATGAGCTCCACCTCAATCGAAGACAATATCAAAATGCTGCTTACATATTGATGCAATTCTAATAACGATCCACTAGACTATACAATCACCACGGCCCCTGGTAGACCACCACACACTCAATGTAACACCACTGTTCCTCATGTGCAATACACCCCGTACTATTTATTACTATTCTTACTGTTTTTACTTACTTACTTACTGTGCAATACAATCATGTGCAGTACGAATGTGCAATATATCTTTTTTTTAGTATGTATTATTGTTACCACTGGCTGCTAGAGGATTACTCTCACTGTTCACTTTCTGTATCACTTACCACTTACTTGTTGTTGTGTTTTTTTTTTTTTTGTACTTATATCTTGTACTTAACCTTTATCTGCACTGTCCCTTTGCTGCTGTAGCGCTGTGGGACGAATAAAGGTTTTCTGATTCTGATTGATTTAACATGATGCAACACATGAACATGATGCAACACTCTGAAAGTGTCAAGGTTGTTGCTTTCTACTTTTGATACTTTAAGTACATTTTACAGATTATACTAAGTAAACATTTAAAATGCAGGACTTTATTTGTACTTTGTACAGGATCTTTGTACGTCTTTCATCAAAGACATGTGGAGTCACATGAGTGATATTGTATCAATACTCTTTTAATTCTACATTTCTTTTTTTTTTATTACAAAAAAAACATAAAAGTTCAACAACACCCTCTGATCTTCTTGTCTTCCTTCAGCTTTCAACATCAGTCGGTTTATGACCCTGCAGACTCGTCTCTCTGCAAACAAAGTGAGTCCGTGGGCCTCCTGACTGCTGGATACACCATCACCAGGACCTGCTGCAGCACAGACCGCTGTAATGCAGACGCATCCATCCAGATCCCTCTCAACGCTGCTTTGGGCGCCGCCCTAATGGCCGTTTGGAGCACCTGGAGCCTTTAAAAGAAACACAAGAAATCTTATTCATGTTGCCTTTGTACACATTAAGAGTAGCTGTGACAAACTTAATAACCTTGGACACACTCCTATATTGTGATACTTGTTGTAGCCTCTATGCTTTTAAATTGTACTGTAATAACATATTGTCATGTCACAGTCTCAGAGTTGTTCCTCTGGGCTGTGAATGTTTGAGTTATTCAAGTAATGACCAAACCCTTCCTCCTTCCGCAGATGGAACACACATCCAGTTGAACCTCATACTTGCATTTTGCCTCTTGAGTGAGTTTTACCTGAAGATCTTGTCATTGCCTTCTCACAAGCTTACTTGATTAAAGCAGGTATCTAGGTCGCTAAGAATCCGTAGACCCAAGAAGGATGAATAACATTTGGAAAGCAGCAGTTGTCCTGAGTGCCTTCATCGCAGCAGGTAAGTTAAGAATAAGTGGAAGATTTTGGAGAAAACTGCCTTTGTTCGCTATAATTTAGGTAATAATATTGTTAAATAAAATGTTAATTAAACATGTTTTTTAATCTGACCCCTGTACCAATTCAAGCCCTATCTAACATTATAATTGGACGACAACTGTAGCCAAAATAAATGGCTTTTACTGTGGCTCATTACTCGGGACAAACAAAGAGAAAAGTGAGTTCAATTATTTGCCGTTCATGATTAGCTCTCAGGGGACTTAATGACATTCAGAGTCTGGTCCAGCACTAATTGCCACAGATCTTGCAGGGTATTCCTGCAAATACGCTTCTTCGCTTTCTCGGTGAGAGTCAGATGATTTGTACACAGGCGACAGTTAGCTTAGCTTAGCACAAAGACTGGAAACGGGGGAAACGGCTAGCCTGGCTCTGCGCAAAGGGAATATTACTACCAGCAGCCTTAAAACTCCAGGGAGTCACTTCACCACAAATAATCATTTTACACTTTGGTTGTCGTACGCATTAAACAAACCAGCGTTAGAGGTGCTGGTAGAGAAACCCAAAACTAGCAAAGATTTCCTCATACTGTTGAAATTTGAATAGATAAGAAATCTCCAAAGTATGTTGTTGAGTGAGTTACTGTACTGTGAATCTGAGTATCACAGGTTTTCTTCTTTCTCTGAACAGCACAATGCCTGACCTGTCGTCAGTGCCCTGTTGGTATATTTGGGACGTGTCTGTTCGGAAGCGACGTCCAGTGCAATAATTCGACTGAGCGCTGCTACCGTGCCGAAGCACGTAAGGAAAACACTCACAACACAACACTCTGAATATACTGAGAAAACACGACAAGGGTTGAAATCTAAAGAAAATAATAAAACAAAACATAATTAGATTACCAACTCCAGTGACTGATACATGACTAATAGGTTCAAAGGCTTTCGACTTTATCACAATTTGTTCATTTTCATTCACTGTTAACAAAAACAGAGGTTTAACTTAAATCACATGAAAGGTTTGAACATCTACAGTTTTAACGGCAGTTGAGCAAACGCATGAGATATACAAGCAACACAAATTAACCTTGAGGTGAGATAAAAAAAATAATAATTACACCATGACATCATGAGTAATTGTTAATCTAAAAACCTTTTCCAAAAATCTAGAGCATGAACAAACACACTTTATTTGTTCTCCACGGATTTTATCCTTCATTGTACCGGAGGTAGATAGGGAACCAGTCTGAACACTGATGATGTCATTATAACATTGTGCAATCAACGTTTACTTCATGACGATAAGTTAGAGCAAAGAATGTGTCTATTGCCACTTAAATTAGTAAATGTCTCATTTTACATTTGCTGACATCCTCTTCTTTTTCCAACTCTCCCAGAGTTCAATGCGACAGGGGCGTTGACCCTGCACATCCGCGGCTGCCTTGACTCAGACCTGTGTAATAAGACGTTGACCGGCAGCATCCTGGGTGCTGGTTACACCAGCAGTTTCCAGTGCTGTACAACAAATCTTTGTAACGGAGCCACGTCTGTGCAGCTCTCTCTGACTGCGGCCCTCGCTGCTGCCACACTGGCTTCTCTGTGGGGCTTGTGGGAGTAGTAGTTTGTAGCCCCGTTCTCTTCCATGGATCTACCTCTGAGATGAAATCTGAGTGGATTTGTTCAGAATGCTTTACTATTTACTATAATTTGTCCTATTTACAATGTATTAAATAGATCATTTATTAAATCATTTTAAATCATTAAAAGCATCATTAAAAAGAATCATAAAACTGTTTTTCTGTCATCCTTATAATGCATAATGGCCACAGCTAGCATCGAAGACGATCGATTGAGGTCATTTTTGGGCTTTGCCTTTATTATAGTACAGTTGAAGAAAGAAGAGTGTCAGGTTTTAATATTTGCTCTCCAATATTTATTTGTGTGTGTTTTGTCTATTTTAGCCATTATTTCTGGTGTCTGCAAAAAAAATCTTGTAATTACCTTCCATTTAAATTCCCTCCATGTTTTTTTATGGGTCCCTTACGACAAAAAATATGACTGGTGGGCATGATGAGCTATTTTTGTTCACACAGACACACAACAGGTTTGTTTGCTTTGTGAAGAGTTTCTGTGCTGTTCTGTGATATGTCAATAATTGCCAGCTACAGACTACAATGAACTATTGTTTCCACCACCTATGGTTGAATTATTATTATTATAATCCTGTTTCACCGCCCTACCTGCAAGTCGTTTCAAAACCAATAATGCCGTCAAGGTCCCTGTACCAGGCAGAATACAAAAACACAAATACACCACAACCTGATTCTCTAAAGTATTATCAGTCAGTGCTTTGGTCCATTTTGTAAAAAGAAAAAAAAAGAAGGTTTAATGAAATCTTAATTAAAGAGGTAAAAAAAAATATGGTTTACATGTTGTACTACCTTAACATTTGCAAGGGCCTTCATCAATTCAAGTGTTAATTGTAAAAATAAATAAAATATCAGTATTATATAATTATAGATAATATGTACTATTAAAATAAGAGTGTCAGTCGCTGTTGCATAATTCAGATATCAATTATCTCAGTTTTAAATCCTTCTAACTGACTTGCTTAGATTGTTTAAAGGAAATTGTTGCACCCAATTATTTTTTGTCCTGAGAGCATGAAGTAAAGCTTGACATCTCCCTCTAGTGGCTCTTCACTGCAGTACACACTGTACAGAAGTGTGTTGAATTTTAAACTAAATATTCATGTGGATTTTGTTTACAAAATGGCTCCCAGCAGTATCCAACAAAGTCAAGGTGACTGTTTGAGACATATTTTGTGAGCTGTTTAGCCATTACAGAATAAAAAAGATACAACAGCTGTCCCATCTTCAATGAAAGATGAACATTATATTTTAGTATTTAGGATATTGATCGACTCGTGCATGTTTGTTATAGAGGCCTGATGGAAGTGCCTGAATGGGGTGTTGTGAGGGAATATATATATCATTATTATTATTGTTGTTATTATTTTTTAAATAGATATCACAATGGCTGTCTTGCTTATTTTCTATTGTATTATTTTGCTGACAATGTTGGCAATTTTGCTGAGAAAGTTCTTCTGGATGATGAGGATATAGAAAGTCATGACACTCAATAAAATATCTATGAGATCAGAAATCAGAAATCCTTATATATGTATTTGGTTTGAATACTGAAGTTATATATGAGATATAGGGGTCCACTGAAGACATTCCGTGAAGTAAATGTCATCAGTCAAAAGAGCATGTTTTTACTTTACGGTCCATACGCAGATATGGAACATTTAAAAATACATTTGGCAGCTTTAAAAAATGAAATAAAAAGGATAAAGCCCAGACAACACCTGAGTATAAGTCCTATGAATATCCAGGATATATTAAAATAAAAGCTACACGTGTTCTTATTGTTGTGTCCACGCCCTGTTTGTATTGTGACAACATGGCTTTCTGGTCCACATTAAGTTTCATTTACCCCTCAAATGTTGGTTTCTCTCGAGTCAAGTTTCTGTTTATGAATCAATCAATGAATCGATTATGTTAAAGATGAAAACAACTCGTAAGTAATAATAACAATCCCCTCTGTCACCCTGCATGTCTTCTTGCCTGCTTGTTGTCGCTGCGGGCCTTGAACGCCTCTTGATTTGCAGAGAGCTCAGCCCGTCCTGCAGCAGCAGGAAATGGAGGAGCTGCGATGATGATGATGATGATGATGATGAGCGTGTCGCTGCAGCCGACAGAGAGGGAGGCAGCAGAACTGGGAGGGGAAACCACCAGCAGGCAGCTACAGGCGACAGCGACAACTTTAAACACTTTGTATGTAGCCCCTGCACACTTAAAAGCAGCGACACTTTGATATTTTGAACTTTAAACTAGATAAAGTTCGTTTTTGTGGCGTTGGCGGTGCTCGTGTAGCTGCTACAGCGTCTCAATTAGTCATTTACTGACTGGGGTTTGTGGCGGAGTTTGGGCTTGGCTTCCCGAGCTTCTGTTTCTCGTTTAGGAAATGTAACTTTGTGCTTTTATTCTGCTTTATCTAAACCACTTGTTTGTGTCTGTTTCTGTTTCCATAAGGTCTCGTGCATCCGCAGGTGAAGATGAGCGACGCGAATCAGCCCAAACTTGAACTTTTCGTGAAGGTTAGTGACTGATGAAGAAAACGAAAACGGAAAGTGTCGACGCGGCGACAAAATGTGACATTCATTTATTTAACGGGCTGAAAGCTGCAGAGACGCTTCAGCTTTCTTATCCTCTCAGCAGCTTTCTCAGGGTGTTGTTATTACAAGCTGATAGCATATCTCACCTATCAGTGCACATAAAGTCACCTTGTGCGTTTCAAATCACATTACAGCATGTGTGATGTCATATTCATGTACATTAGACACCTCTGCTGACTCACCGGGCTTACAAATGACAGTAAAGCTGATCTAATTAAATGCACTTTAACCCATTGGGCAGGCGACTTTCATCTATATTTAGTTGGTATGTCAGGCAGGCTAATCCCATTTTTCTTTTAGCCAAAAACCACTTAATACAACAAATATGGCTTCCCCTCATGGTCTCACACAAGTTTAAATAATGATTCCTCTGTGTGCACATGTGCACCCCCCTCTAAGGGTTTTTTCTTCCCCTTCATGGGTGAAAAATGTTGTAACTTCTCTAAGTCTGGTTTCTAGTCAGCTTCTTCAATGACACTCGATGTCCTTAATGATCAGAAGGTATAGATCCACATGGGCCTCGGTAACAGAAAGTATAGATCCACATGGGCCTCGGTAACAGAAAGTATTGATCCACATGGGCCTCGGTAACAGAAAGTATAGATCCACATGGGCCTCAGTAACAGAAAGTATTGATCCACATGGGCTTCGGTAACAGAAAGTAAGCAAGGGCTTTACTGTTTTACGGTGAATGTAGGATGTGGATATATGGATTGACTGAACATGAAACATCTTCCTGCAGCCACACAGGGAACATTTTAAAGCTGTATGATCATTTCCTGTGCAGTTTTGATTTATGTTGCTTCTAAGGGAGCAGCTAATTATTATTTTCATCGTCAATCTGCTTTCTCTTTTAATCGATTTTGAATATTTAGTCCCTGAAATGGTCAGAAAATGCTCAGTTTGAGCTTGCTTTTGTCCAAAGCAAAAAACCCAAAACCAAAGAATCATTTACAATGTCGTAAATCAAAGAAAAGCAGTAACGCTGCACATTTAAAGTTGGAACCGGAAAGTTAGCTTGAAAAATGATAAATCGATAATTCAAATAGTTCCAGACTCATTTGTCTATCAACTAAATGTTTATCATTTGGTCTACGAAATGTAAGATGTTTAATCTTGCTGTCATATAGAGCCGAAACAAAAAGTTGATGAATCGATGGACAGAAAATTAATCTAACTATTTTGACAATCAATTGATCGATTTTTAAGTATTACAAACAACAAAAAATAACAAACATTACTTTGTTTCAGCTTCTCAGTCGTGAGGATGTTGTGCTCTCTTTTGAGGCCTCGGGAGAAACTCATCGACATTTTTCACCATTTTCTGACATTTTATAGACCAAACAACTATTCGAGAAAATAATCGACCACTACATAAGACAGGCATGTATGAAAACATTTATGATATAAAAATGATTTTCTCTGTTTCCGTGTCCCAGGCTGGGAGCGATGGTCAGAGCATCGGCAACTGTCCCTTCTCCCAGCGTCTCTTCATGGTGCTGTGGCTGAAAGGAGTCGTCTTCGATGTTACCACAGTGGATATGAAGAGGTGTGTGTGTGTGTGTGTGTGTGTGTCTCTGTGCGTGTCTCTGTGCGTGCGTGCGTCTGTCTGTCTGTCTCTCTCTCTCTCTGTCTCTGTCTCTCTCTCTCTCTCTCTCTCTCTCTGTCTCTCTGTCTGTGTCTCTCTCCCTCTGTCTGTCTGTCTCTCTGTCTCTCTCTCTCTGTCTGTCTCTGTCTCTCTCTGTCTGTCTGTCTGTCTGTGTGTGTCTTTTTGTTTCTGACGGGGTTTTTTCCTCCACCTTTGCAGAAAGCCGGACATCTTGAAGGATCTGGCTCCAGGTGCTCAGCCTCCCTTCCTGTTGTACGGCAGCGAAGTGAAGACGGACACCAACAAGATCGAGGAGTTCCTGGAGGAAAATCTCTGCCCTCCAAAGTAATCACTCCATACATCTTATTTACAAATGTTTTACTTTGTTCTTTTGAGAGCTGAAACAGTTAATAATTTTTTTTATTAATCAGAATTTTTCCAAACATTGGACTTGGTTGTCCAAACATTTTTCACAATTTTCTGACATATTTTAGACTAAATGATTTACCTAGAAAATAATTTTCAGATTAATCAATCGAGAAAATAATAGTCAGTTGCAGCTCTAATTTTACGACATCATCTTGCCCTTTCGGAAATTAAGTCTTTTTTTTTTTTTTTTTTTTTTTTACTATTTTCTGACATTTCTGTAGACCAAACAATGAATTAATTGAAAATAATCGTTAGTTGCAGCACTAGTTGTTTTGCTTGCCTCCTACCTAACATTTAATGCACATTTAATTCATGTGACTCAGTGTTTGTATTGTGATGATCATATGTGAATCCTCATCGATCTCTCTGTCTGTTAGGTATCCCCGTCTGGCTGCTCGTAACCCCGAGTCCAACACGGCAGGCATGGATGTTTTCTCCAAATTCTCAGCTTACGTCAAGAACTCAAACCCTCAGTCCAACGAAAGTAAGTAGATCTGATAGTTAAAAATCAGAAGAACTTTATATCAGAATAAAACTTCATCCAGACTTTTACATTTCTAATGCACCCTGTTTTATTTTCCGTGGTATTTTCTGCCCGCTTATTTCTCTTAACATGAAATTTACTCAATCATTTCAGCCATTTATTAATTTTTTTGAGAAATAAACAACCCCTTCAGCTTTGATTTAACGATGTATTTTAACATTTTGTGTGTGTGCAGCTCTAGAGAAAGGCCTGCTGAAGGCTCTGAAGAAGCTGGACGACTACCTTGGCTGCCCACTTCCTGACGAGATCGACGAGAATAGCACCGATGAGCTCACTTCCTCGTCCCGCCCCTTCCTGGACGGCCAAGAGCTTACTCTGGCTGACTGCAACTTGCTGCCTAAGCTCCACATCGTGAAGGTAATCTTCTGCTTAAAGCTGTGCAGCATGGGGCCTGGGATGACTAGATTATCATTTTTAATCCAGGTTTTTGGTCTGAAACGTTGTTGATTGCGTCTCTCAAAGTCTTTTTCTAAATCTCTCTCCAGGTGGTGTGTTTAAAATACCGAAACTTCAGCGTCCCTCAGTCTCTGACAAACCTGTGGAGGTACCTGAACGCAGCGTACGCCAGGGAAGAGTTTGCCTCCACTTGCCCGATCGACATGGAGATCCATATCGCCTACTCCTCTGTAGCTAAAGCTCTCAAGTAGGAGCACAACAGGATGCACAAGTCATGAATAGCACCAACACACACATTTACTCACCTGCACACACACACTCTGCAAGCAACTTGGTCGATCTTTCTCTCTAGAGGCTTTCACTGCATCTGTACGGTCTTTTTTAGCAGCTTTAAAAGTTGATGCATGATTACCCTGGGTGCTTTTTTACATCATTGAAAGTTTGTCAATTTTAAGGGGGGAAAATAATAGACATTAAATCTATATATTTTGTGCAAAAATAGAAAAAGACGTTCTTTTGATATTCATTTTACTTAAAGTTAGTAAATACACTATGTTCCACTGTCTGCATGTGTGTCTACACAGTTGCGTAATAGTTTCACGCACCACTTGCTTTGAATTCTCAGTTGTAACCGTAATCAACCCATTCGTGTCTCAAACTGTCATGTTTGGTCCTTACATTGGGTTGGGCCTGGAAAGTCTTTAAATTTAATGTTTAAGAAGTGTAGGAACCTTGTTGATACCACCCTGTTATAATATTAGTCGAACTATACTCTTAGGTTTGCTTCAGAGGTGTTTTATTCTTGTAGTTTTCCTGCTTTTTGTTTGCCACGTGGATCAGTTTACATCAGGAGAGAAACGAGGAAGCACAGGAGGCAGATGAGCTGACGTAAAAACAAACGCACGCACAAAAAGAGTCGATGGTAATCCTGCTTATTTACCTTTTTGTATGAAATAAATGAACGAACGAACGATCGATTACGTTGCTTGCAGACACACACACACGCATACACACACACACTCTTAAAACTACAGCCTTGTGTACAGTTTCACCATCAGTAGATACACACTGTAAAGTTGTTTCTTGTTCCCTTCTCGGTGATGTTTTCTACAGTATATCTTTGTATTTTGTGGCGGGGGGGATTTCAACAGACACAAAGCTGCCTACCAGATCAAATGTTCACTAGTACCTTGCCAGCCTCACACAAGCTGATTCAACTCTTATTCTCAGCCTTGTTATTAAGGAAGTGTTTTTTATTTTGAAGGTGACAGCCATGCTTTCCAGCGTCGGCTCACCTGCCAAAGTGTCTTTTGCGGTTTTGTCTGTACTCGCAGATTCTTCACGTTGACTTTTTATGATTTAATTACTAAGGGAACAAGGTCAAATCGACAGTTTTTTATTCTTCACCTCGGAGAGGAAGTGGGGCGCTTTTCCTCGGCAGCCGGCAGACCCGGTCTCGCTTTAGGGAGGCAGAGCTGAAAACGGTTACAGAGACAGGAAACCATTTCAATAGACTCGGACTTCCCCTTTCTGCGCTCCCACAGCAGACGTGAAGGATTATTCAAGATTAGCGCGCTTGTTTGTGATCCGCTGTCGGGGCCCCTTTGCAACAGTTTATTTTGTCATATGCAAAGGATCTTTTTTAGTGTCGTGTAAAAGAGGGCGATCAGGTTGTGAGTGTATTGAAGATGCTGTGGATGAAGTAAAAAAAAAAAACTTAACAGCTAAAGGGCTACATGTGTGTTCTGCCACATGTTTCTCAATGGGGGGAAAAAGGAAGTTAGATATAAGTGCACAATGTTTAAAAGTATAATCACGCTTGCAGCTCTGGATTGCCGTCCATTATTAATTTAAGGATATGGTTGGCAATATTCTACGTCGTTCTTATTGTCAACAAATCCCCTATAAATACTATGAATTATCCAACATTGTGTGTGGAACTCAAGCACATTCATTCAAAAATATGTCACAACATGTACATTTCCTTCATGCAAAGTAGTTTCCTAACGCTGCAGTGCACTGTAGATTTTTAGCAAACGTCACTCAAAGCAGCAGAAGGAAGTTGTATTGGAGTTCTTTTCAAAAGTAAACTACAGTGCCCATGTTCCTCGTATTAAAAGAACATGTCATCCAGTGCAACGATGAGGCTCATTCATTTGTTTCTAGCTCTTGTGATGGATTTGGTCTGTTCATGGGATTTGTTGACTAATTAGAAACATTTTGATATCACAAGACCTATCCCTAAATTAAAAACCTTGTATATTTTTTGATTGCAGGCCGTCACTTAACCGCCATGTGTCACCAGTAATTAATCCACTTTTTAAGTTTGCTAGTCTGAAATAACTCTTGAAATTGAACCGCTGGGAAGAACTGGAACCATTAGCAACACGCCTTGTATGACTGTAACTATGCAAATGAACAATTACAAAGGCTGTTTGCAATTAAAACTTTATTTATACAGTAGGTTTGTTCTGAGTTCAAGGTGGCGTCATTATGCGTCATGTCTCTCGGAAAAGGGTGAAACTCTTAAAAATAAAAAATAAACCTAAGTGCAATTTAAGCCAATCGAAAAGCCAATCTTGTCCACAGACTGACTATACCAGACGTCCAGTGTGAGCACAGGTGGTTACTTTTCTACATGATTTTAAATACATTCTACCTTGAGGTGTAATGCGAGACAAGTGTTGATCAAAGGGATTAAGCTGTATATTTTATATTGACTGAATTGTTGTGGAATTGATAAATTTTCGAAAAATGGACCAACGTTTAAAGGGAGTACCGAAGTATTTTAGTGTGGAAGAGTTTTTCACTTCTTACTGTGGGACTTGATTCAATTTCAGGGACCATTTAACTTGATATATTCATTAAAATGTTACTTAAATTAGTTTGTTTTCATGTCACTGTTTAACTTTTTTTCTTTTTACTTCATGACATGTATTTTTTTTTGGTTTTGAGACTTATATTGTGCTTTTTACTTTGTTTCCCACCCCTATGCATTTCCCTACAAATATTTTAACCTTTTTTTTTGTTTTGTCCTTTTTCATGTCATGTCGGCAAAAGCAGTTGCACTTAAACGTCCACAGGATCAAAACAAACAGTGGTGTGGACACTAAACTGTAGCTTCAAATAATCAATGAAGACAATCAAACTAGTAGCTAAAATGTATTTTGTACTTTAAAGCCCGTTACAAAGACACGTTTATTAATATCCCAATAAAGAAATATCTTGATAATAAATCAACCAGTGACGGATGTGTTTTTTAAATGATTTTTTTAGCCATTATGTACGGTAACAACATGAAGACATACAAACTGATGCAGACCACAACCTTTCCTGTCCGTACAAGCGCTACGCTCAAAGCTTGACTGTTAACACGCTGTCACTACGGTAATTAAAAAATGTATACATGCATACACTGAAATAAATACACAAAATGAAATGGAGTACAAATAGGAAGAAGGCATCTCTTCAGTGTAGTTATTTAAAGTTTTACTAGTTTCATTATTGGGTCATTGTTGTCATTTGGAGATGCACAGATAAACTAAGGATATTGTCTAAAAAAAAAAAAAAACTATGTATTTTGAGTTTCAAACCTTAAGATCCATTTAGGCCGTTTTGCCCGTTTGACATAGAAATGTAGTCGTTCAAATTTCCACTTTTTCTGAGTATTTTAAGGACTTCCGGTCCACATTGGAGTGAAAGTTCAAAGCATCTCATTTCAGTTTAGAAGCTTTCTGTGATGTCACATGATCTTCGTCCGCAAAACTCTTCTGTTTCCAACATTTTTCATAAATGAATAGTTGAATTTTAATCTGAAAGTCTGAAACGTCTACGTATTTGTTGATTAAGATCATGGAATATAAGATCAAAAGCTCCAGAACAGCCACTTAATGAGGTGAGATTGTTTTTGTCAGCTGCGGTCTCCAAAGTCGAGTATGAACTATTGACCAACTTTAAATAGACAAGAAATCCTTAAAATGCCCAGAAAGCTTTTTAAATGTGATCATCTGAACTGAGCAAATTCTTATCTCCTGATGAAGACCCTGTGATATGACTAAAAGCTCCAGAACAGCAACTAAATAGACCTTGTTGTGAGATTGTCTTATCAACAGTTTATATTTTGATATTGGTTATTTTTATTGACAATATCTTGTGATATTGCATTCTTGTAAAGCTACACAACTGTCAAATATTTTGTATTTAAAAATCTTTAGTCTCATTTATTTATTGGGAGGATTTTAAATAATATGGACCTTTTTTAAAAAAATAAAATAAAAGAAATATATATATATATTTAAAAAAAAAAAAATATATATATATATATTTTTTAAATAGTGCACTATACGACATGTTCCCTGTTAATTCTTTATTAAAAACAGGAATTTTAAAACCTTGTCTTACAAGTGCATGCTCATGTGTCTGTCAGTGGTGGAAGAAGTACTCAAAACATTTACTTCAGTACAAAGAGGAAGTACAAAAAGTATTGGCATCATATTCTTAAAGTACCACAATTAAATGCATTTCAAAATGATGTATTGCATTAAGGTGTTCATCACTTTAATGTTGCCGCTGTTAACATTGGAGCTCATTAAAATTACTTTATATAGTGTATATATATATATATAGGGTTGTGATCTATAATAATGCATCTTCATTTATTAGTTTATATTTTGAGTTCAATATTGGCTTCCAAAATGTAGTGACATTAATGGATAAAGTAGCATAAAATGGAAATACTCAAGTAAAGTAGAAGTAGCTCAAAACTGTACTTGAGTAAATATACTTAGTTATATTCCACCACTAAGTGTACGTCTTTTCCAGGTCACTTACATCTTTGATATTTGGTGTTAAGCACGACCCCATCCAGAAATCCTCCACCCCCTCCACCCCCTCCGCTGTTCAGGCCAGCAGCAGAGACAGTGCAGGCAGCAGGCAGAGAGCTGCTCCTCCCCAGCTGAGGGCAGCAAAGGACGCGGCCCCGTTACACAGGTCGGTGTCACAGCAGACGTTGGTGTAGTTAAAGTAGAGGCCAGAGGCGTATTTCTGTCCACTCAGTCCACACTGGGCCGGGATGGCACAGCTCTTCTCGTACATTGTCACCTGTAGAGATCCTGCAAGAGAAAAAAGAGGAGATGCTGCGTGTTGGTGCAGGCAGTGATTTGGGTGATGATCAAACTAATTCTGGCAGAGAGAAGTTCGATCAAACAAATCTATGGAGGCAAAGAAAATCGCAACAATTTTGAAAGCAGCTGAATACCTACTATATTGGCCTGAATATATTACTTATTTCTGGAAATTATCAAACAAAATTAGGGTTGTATAATATCACTAAACATGTTTCTAGCAAGTGTCTTCTGTTTATAGTTTGTCTATTGTAGTTAGTCAGCTTTAAAAGTGTTTATTATTTAGCTGAGTTAAACCTACGCATGTTTAACTATGACATTTGTGTTTTGAAGAAGATAAATTACGTATTTTCTGCAGAAAAGGACCAAATCAGATTATCTGTCTAACAGCCAAGAATCGGTGTGTCACAATGAGGAGCTCAAAAAGACGAGTCTGAACATTTTTAATAAATGTCTTTTATATTTGGGCCAATTTGTGAAATTTAACGACTGCAAAAATAATTAATCTTTGAATATACGACTGAATTCATAATGTAATATTTTACTTTAAAAACGATCTATCTGAATGTATGTGCTTTGAATTCTCCTATTTTCCAGAGAACAATTTTAAGTTTTGGAATTCAAAAACTTACTAAATATAGTTAATAAAATAACACTAAACATACTGTTAAATTTAAGAATGACTAAAGAAAAGTCAATTGTTCAGTTTTCAGTTCAGTACATTATTCACCTTAAATATTGTAGTCTCAATATAATCAATCCAATTTAAACACATTTATTTTTCTGACTTTTCTCTTTTTAGAAAGAAATATTTTTGGATCAGAAAATAATAAATAAATATATTTATTTGAATATTAGAAATTTAAAAAATGTATATAAAAAATATATATGTATATATGGCTTTAGAGGAACGAGGAGGCAACAATTGGGAAGCCAATGTCCCACAGAGCGCTCGCATTAAAATCTGCCGAGCATTTACGGGTTAAGGTGCATGTAAAAAAAAACAAAAAAAAAGGGATTTATCCTCTGATGAGACGCAGTGAATGTTTCGCCCCACCCACGGAGCACGGAGAGCTATTTTTAGAGATAATTTGATGGCATCACAGCCATAGTGAGTTTACAACCGGCTGGATGAGAAACGGTGCTGAGATCTGAAGCTTTGAGTCACTGTTTGGTTTTTACACTTGTCGAGACAGGACCAGGCCTAAGAGAAGGCCCTGGAAACCAACCACAATTTTTATTTTAGTATCCATAACAGACATAAATCAGAATGTGAATAATAGGCTGGATATATTATTTTATTATTTTGGCTCTGAAAGAGGGATAATTAACTTAAACAAGTTATTTGTTACATCAGATTTAAGAGTTTTCTGGGTTTTGCTCAGCAGAGTTATCCAGATAACTCTATAAACCTTAAATGTATGAGATTTAAATGCAACTTTAAGAGCATTTTGCTTATATTGGGAGAGCAGTGTAGGAATTGTACAAAAAACGGATACAGTTCCTACACCATTCTTTGGGTGTGGGTGTAAATATCCTTAAATTAAAGGTGATAGTCAGCACAAAACTGTCCTAATATACTGTATATATACAGACATACGCACAGACTGCACTGTGCTTTTCTCAAATCTGTTTCCAGACGATGTTTGTGACCATCCTGTCCTAGATTCTCAGAAAATAATCTCATCTACACAAGCAGAAATAAACGCACGCACACACAGATCTGGACCTCACCCCGTCGTCCTGTAGCAGTACTGGACAGGCAGCGCTGCCCAACTGGACACTCCTGAGGAAACTTAAAGCAGTCCAGAGGAGAGATGGCCGGGAATACACAGGTGTAACAGCTCAAGCAGGCTGAAGCAAACAATGGGAACACATATTTAAAAACTTAGTTTGAGGCTGTTCAAACACTGACATTGTTTGTTTCTTTATACACAGACACCAATGTATTGGTGATGAGCTAATATTGACGACGATGTCAGCTGGAAGATTTATCAGCAGTGCAAGACGTTCTGCAAAATGGACAAAATGCTACAGTTGGATCTTTAAGTGATCTTAAAAGGATTTCAGTTTAATGGACATTTCAGAAGGATTAAACCCTTATAGATGATGAAACAATATATTTTTCTAAAGTTTTTGGATAAAACAAAAACTTTTATCATTTGTGATTAAAAGGATTTTATCTTTTAAGCCGGTTTATTTGGGCCATTTTAATTTAAAAAAAAATATCTATGCATTATGGAGCTGGGGGTTAGGGAACAGAAATTCCATGAGATTCGTCACAATTTTATGAGAAAAAAAGTTTTTTTGTTTTTTTGTCAAGGAAACACAACACGCTTCACTTTGCAAGGTTGAATCAACCTCAGCACACCCCAGACGCTGACGTTTTTTAAATGTATTTATTTAAAAGGATCCCCATTGTGGTCTGAATCTGACCCTTGCTATGTATTATGCCTGCAGTGGATGAACTAATTTAATTATCCTTTGCAATCGGATTTAGCAATAAGGAAATACTCGTGATTCTGGCCCAGAATCTCCGTATTATCACAAGCACCTGGACTCTGAAGACACATTGCTGTGAATTGGGCCTGTTCAGAAAAAAACTAAATACTGATTTGGACGATGTGATAGCTTTGTGCGTCAGGAACTACAGCGCTGCTGTTGCACCTCCTCACTAACGTGTGCGTGTGGTATTCCCTGTTTACCTGCGCAATCTGTGGTGTGAAGAGGTTGACCCAACCTTGCAAAGTGAAGCGATGTGGTTCCTGGAAGAAAACAACACTGTTTTTCCAAGGTTCTTTCTCATGAACTTGTGACTTTAATCTCAGAAAGAGATGAATGTTTTGCTCTTAAATGAACCACTTCTATCTCAAAGAACATCAGCATTTTTTTTCTCGTTTATTTATGATTTTATGAATTTTCTTTTTTTTTTCTGGAATATCACCCCCCTTCCCCTGCTCCCTACATTTTTTTTTTTAGCACATTTGAACATTGAATGCTGTTTGCCTCAAGAAGAAATTGGACATTTCAGTTGTATGTGACTTAAAACACACTTTTCAATCAATTAAACAGTGTAATAATCTCATAACAGTTTAACGTGTTAAATGAACTACATACCTGCCAAAGGTAGACAACACAGGAGTATAATCCCAAATTGTGAACAAGACATGATGTTTCCAGTAAGAAGTCCTCAAATTGTTTTCAGTTGACTATTCAAGCACGTCCAAAAATCCCTTACAGCCCTCTTATCAAACTAACTGCTGATCCTGATTCGTCATTCCTAAATTTAATTTCTCCTCGTCTTTGAAGCCCAAACTCAAAACCATCCGTCTTTTTCTTCTGTTTTTCTCCTGCTATATTTTATATTAAGCTGATTGAATTTTCTTTTTAAGCCACTCTTGTTCTTATCCTCTATTTCTTGTCTTGCCCATGTTACTCGTCAGTCAGTGTCTCCTCCCTAAAACTTATCATTTCATTTGGAGCACTGATTTTGATCAGCTGACCTCTGCCCTCAAAGGAAAGGAGGTAACACAAAAATCACACCAAAGTCATGTCCACAGCAATATTTTAGGGAATTTGGGGTTTTTAATAACTATATATATATATATATATATATATATATATATATACTATATATTTGACAAAATAACTATGGCATAAATACTTGCAGACTGGGAGCAGAAATCTCCCTCGCTGGAAAATAAAGACTATCTATTCATGAACTCTTAAAAAAAAAAAAAAAAAAAAAAGTATTTAATGAGCAGTTTTATTTACACTTGAAAGAACTGATGTGGAGCTTTCACTCATTATGTCTGAAATAAGATAATAATAATAATAGAAATAAGATAAAACTGTTAGTGATTTACGGGCATAGTATATAAACTAAACATAAACTTTCAATGAAAAAGGTCCAAAGCAAGTTGGTATAAAATCACATTACATGTAAATAGACTGTATTATAGTCTTATTTCTAATGTGTTTCTGCTGTATAAGATAAGCTAGAACTGTATTTATCCCGAGGGAAATTGTTGGTATTTGTGTTTATAAATAGCGAAACATCTTTGAACTGTTGTATAATGATATTTTGTTGCATTATTTATTTATTTTGTATGCATTAAGCTTTCGAGTTGTCCGTTCATCCCATTCTGGTTAACGTGATATCTCAGGAATGCCTTGATTTCAAATTTAGCACAATCCACTTAGACTCCAGGGTGAACTGATTAGAATTTGGGGGTCAAAGGTCAAGGTCACCGTGACCTCACAAAACACGTTTCTGGCCATAACTCAATAATTCACACGCTAACTATGACAATTTTACACAAATTAAATCGGATAAAATAACAAAGTGATGACATTTTGGACAGACATGAACTTAAACTACAGAATAAGTTGACTGGCTGGTGGAGGCAAACAACCGTGAGGCGCTGATCCTAGAAGATGTCTATAGGCGCTTGTAACTTTCTTGTATTGTGGGTTTCTGATAGCTTTATACTTCTAATCGAAAAAATTATGAATCAGACTTATAGCTTGGTTAAGGACAGTTTTAAAAAGTGCTAAACAAAGACAAAAATAACAGATAATTACGAGTTATTAGAGAATTATTAATAATGAAGCTATACTACATGGGTTAAAACACAATATAGAGAGAGGAATTGTTTTATTTAACCGTTCAATAAATAGATGAAATTTTTTGTTTTGCTTAAATACAAAACATGTATAGAGTTTGGTTGGTGCTAGTGGGGAATTTTCTCATGATCTCAGTATTTATACAATTTTGGCTACAGCCTTGTTCTGGTTGCTCTTGGAAGAAATAGCATCTTTCTTTGAGTTAAAATAAGACATTAGGGGTTAATGTGTTGTGTATGAGACAGCAGCTAGAAAGCTGCTAAGAAGTAAGAACAGACCGCACTATAGTCAGCACAGTGGAGAAAGAGTCAGCATCTTAGAAAGAGAAATAAACACAGAAAGTCAGCGTGACAGAGTCAGTGAGTTGGAGAGCGAGGCAGTTTAACTGAATTATCCTTTGGGCGTAATCGGAGACATGAGGGCAGCATGCAGGACGGTCTGCTGACAGCAGTCTTGTGATGGACGGAGCCGGGCAGGCTCAGACTGAATAAGCTGTTTACCCGTTGATTAATCACACAGCAGACTCCTGCTAGGTTCAGAAAAACAGAATTTACAAAGCGTTTTCATTTAATTCTCTTGTAGTTCAGGTTAGTTGTTTTTTTTTTTAATCGGGATGATGTGATGTATGCAGAAACGATCAGCGGGCCGTGACAAGTCATGAATGTACTTAGCATTTATGACTTGTTATGCTCTTTAGAGTGTGTGTGTGTGTGTGTGTGTGTGTGTGTGTGTGTGTGTCATCTGCCCATTGGACTCCTTAAATCACTTCCCTGCTGTTAGATCAGAGTATTTTACCTCCTACTAACATTTATTTCATTGTCGATTAATCTGTTTATTATTTTCTTGATTAATTGATTAGTCTATAAAAATCCGATAATGTCTGTCATTGTTTCCCACAGCTCAAGGTGATGTCCTCAAATGAATTATGAAAAGATATTTAGTTTACTGTTATAGAAAAGTAAAGAAACCAGAAAATATTCACATTCAAGACGCTGGAATCAAATCATTTTTCTATTTGTAGGTTCACATAAATGCATTTAAAACAATGTTGCATTGAAACTGAGTTTATTTTTGAGAAAGAAAACTGCCAAACGGTGTCTCAGCTGGGGTTTATGTGCGACTTCATATGTTTCACACTAACTTCAGCACACACAAGTGTTAGGTATTGCCTCTATGACCTAATCCTGAAGAAATGAACTCCATTTAGCCGCTGTGTCAGAATCCATGGGGTGCTGAGGATAAAAAGGTTTTACACATTTTAAACTGTAGGTGGAGACTGTTTCCAGACAGAGTGGGAAACCTGCTGGTGCTATTTCTGACTGTGATGTTTTGTGTGCTGGCTGAAGGATCTCAGTGGACAGATGGTGTTCTTTAATCCTGTCTGCGCCCTCTACCTCCCATCCATTCCCCGTCCGCTATTACATCAACCTCACATTTCCAGTCTCTTTTTCTTCCTCTGTGTACAGAAATATTCACAGATAATTTGTTTTGCTTTCTTCTTTCGCCACCGTGTTGCCTCTGTATCTCTGCATCTCAACAACCCCTGGCTGCAGTAACTCAATCCAGCCAAGCGAAGGGAATATTGTGCAGCTTTACGAGTCAAAAATGTGTTTATGCACGTTTACATCGCTGCTGTACAAACCTCACAATATCAGTTGCCAAATTTCAAAAAATTAAAAGTTTGACATGATTTTGATTCTCAACAAAGTGTTTTTCTTTTGTGTCTGATGAGATTGACTTGTTTATCTAAAAAAAATCTCAACTGTGTCCAACAGTATTTGACCCACATTTCAGGAAAAGCCAGATTATTTTGTTGTCATGTCACACAGACAAAAAACGGACAACAACGATGGCTCAGGAATACAGAATATAAGCATTTAATCTATGATGATTTTGATCAGGAGATCAGAAAGACAGCCTGGTGAAATAAATCAACTGTGAATCTGATAAAGTTAAAAAAAGCCATTTCTTTAAAATAAAAAAATAATAATAATACAGTGGGAAGAATCATTTGATTCAGCTATTCAGATACAAGTATAAAGGCAGTATCTGATGATACAGTAGGCTGTCTGACCTTACATAAACTATTCGCCAGGATTAAAGGGAGAATATTAAATAGGAGTCCTTAATCCTAGAAAATCTGATTGAAATATTCCAATCTGTCATTAATTCAGTGTCTCAATGCCAGGAAAGGGTGTCAGAGTTGGTTTATATTTGTGGCCAAAGTAGGGATTTCATCAGTGGGGCCCAAATGGTTAATTCATGCTAGAATTTGTCTGTAATTTATCCAGCTAATGTGAAATTAAACTGCTCTTTATTGCTATAATTTGATTTTTCCTTGTCATTAAGTTTAGAGCGATTCGTCGCCAACTTCTTTTTCATGCAGAAAATGCAGTTTTCAGCATCTCAAATATGGAGATTTCCAACTTTTCTCAGTTTTATATCATATTAAACTGAATATCTTGGGGTTTTGGACAGACAAATGACATTTAAAGACATTACTTTTGATTTGAAAAACTAGGATGGACAGTTTTCACTATTTTCTGACAGATATAGTTTTCTGTAAACAGCCAAATTAGCAAACTAGTGCCAACTAACGCAAAGTTATCTTTATAGTTGTATTAATCTTAAAATTAAAGTTTAATTCTGGACAATGTATTCTGATTGTGTTAAAGAAGATGTTCATGATCTTGGAGATATCCTACTATTGAGTATCTACTTTAAACTTCAACACTCATGATAAAGTTTACTAACAGACGCTATTGTTTTCGTACTCATCGTTATTGATTACTGTAACATTCAATATTATTGACAGCCAATATACAACAGCTGCTGTGGAGTCAAATCAGCGCTGATTGAATCCGGGCCCGGACAGGACGTGTGGGGGATGGGGGGTGCAGCTGGGTGGAAGGGCGCGAGGCTGCGTCAAGCGCACCGTAAGTACGTAAAGAAGAGACCGGAAGTCGAGCATTTTGGCTTAAGAAAATAAGAGCATAACGGTCCCTAAAAAGATTACGCTGCTTTGTTTTGGCTTGACCAGCATTGCGTTTGAGCTGTATTGTATTAGCTACTTTTTTTATACAGTCTACGGACACAAAATATCAAATTTTTTCCCTTTAAAAAAATTAAAAAATAAAGCTACTTTATTTATAACGCAGGAAAGAAGTGCAGTGAAAAACTCAATGTTGTGAGTTTTTAACAATTAAACTGAGGATTCTTGTCCAAAAACAGACTCAAACCGAGAAGGATGTTTTCAATTGAACATTAAACAACATTACTTATAGTAAATAGTAACACATTAGTTATTGGTGAACATAGAGGAAAAAACTAAATAAACAAGATTCAGATATTGAAAATAACATAAAAGGAATAGCTATACAATTAGAGACAGCTAAACCATTACAATAAAAATATAATTTTAGTATTTTTTTATAATATTCAGTCGTAAGTATTTAGAGATTCCTGGCATGAGCGCTTTTTTAAAAAAAATTTTTAATAAAAGCAATTCTTGAATAGAGAAAACCTATTTTTTAAAGTGTATTACACAGTGTTTTTGTTTTATTTAAAGTGACAATTATTTATAGTATTTTCTTATGATGGGGATATTATTAACTAAAAATTCAATATTACAAACTTCTAGCCGTCTTATTTTGAAATCCGTCACCGGAACTGTGCATATTCACAGCCGCCTCTTGACTTAACATGTAGTTAGTCTGCAGAGAAAGACAACGGGAGAATAACGGGAACTGGGTCGGTTTGGAAATTAAATCAAACAGAGGGAAACGCGGCCGAGCGTGGAAGCTGCGACACTCAACAAAGGTAAGAGATGAGTCCACATCTGGATTTGCGAACTTCTGGGAGTGTTAGTGATAGTTTCCCCGTCAGAAAGATGTGTAACATCATCAGAAGTATTTGTGCAGGAGCAGTGAACTGCTGGGCGGTGCACTCCTGCAGCCAAATACTCGAGATGTTTTGTTCTGGGCTGGGGTTCATGTTCATTTTTACAGCTGGATAACTCTGGTCTGCGCAGTCAGACAGACTGTTTGTGTTACACTGTCAAAACTAAAAAGAATGTACTCAATTTTGCAAATTATATCAAGAAGAATACTGTTGTTCCACAAGGTATCACATCTCATTAGTAGGTAACAAGCTCAAAAACACTTAATTTAATCACTCTTAACTGTAATTTGATAGCCTACATTTGCAAGTAAGTATTCATATACTGCTCTATGTGCTGCCTTTTTTTTATAACCAAATCAAATGAATATCAAAGTCCAGCACTTGTTGCATAAATTATGATGCAGATTTAGGAAACATCCTGTGTGGAAGTCTCTTTCTGCAGGCTCACCGTGGGCGACTGCTGTGAGTTACAGGGAAGATGATGAAAGGGCAATTGTCCCAAATCTAACCCACTGCCCAAACTTTGCAAGGCCTTGCAGCATATTGCATAGTGAATAACCTTTCCTTGTGTCTATGTTCAACTGTGCTATCTCTGTTATTTCAGCTGCCCTTGAATGTTTTACTGGCGATAACTAACAACCAGAAGTGCACTTTTCCTTTAGTGCCACGCTTCATTTTAATCTCTAGAAAGATGTTGTAGATATTAACTTTTTTTTGGCCCTGACATGTTTGTTTCCCACACAAGATGGGACACACACATTTGTTTTCATCGTGTCTGGCTTTGTTAACGTGTCCATCTTCCTCCGTGTCAGGCTGAGGTCTTCTGCTTCCACTTCCTGGCACCTACAGATGGAGGAGTAGCCGGTGGAGTACTGGAATCAGAAGAGGCAGAGAGAGAGGGATGAAGATGCTCTCCACGTTCCTCCTGGACTATTGCATAAGCTCAATTTAGTTCTTTTCCAGACCAGACTGAGGAATAGTTGCTAACACTTTTCATCACCTCCTTGCTTGTCTTCTAGCCGAGCAAACCATTGGCATCTTTCCAAATACTTGTGGTGATTAAGTTTTATTTAAACCATGGCAAACATGTGCCCATATGGCCGCTTCACCCACGCCGTGGTGCGGGGCATCCCTGAGACTTTTGGGAAGGCGGTGGGAGACGGTCACGAGAACGGGGAGACCTCGGTGGACCTGGCCAAAGCTCAGCGTCAATTCGGCTGCCTGACAGGAGCCCTGAGGCAGAAGGTGGGCCTGCAGCTGATCGAGATCCCCCCCGACCTCGAGCTGCCAGAGAGCTGGAGGATAGAGGATGTGGCGGTCATCCAGGGAGACACAGTGCTCATCACCAGGCCCTTCAAACAGCAGAGACGCAGCGAGGTAAAACACAGTGGAGAAGAAAATGGCTTTTCTGCCCCCTAATCCTCTGATTATGCACTTAATCTTGCGTTGAGAGATAAAGCGCATTAGCCAGTCGTTTCAGTTCATATCAGTATGGTATGAGACATAACTTGCAGCAGATGTTTCACTTAAGATAGCATTTAGTTGTATTTTAAGTTTTATTATTGTCACTTGGTCAAATAACAAGAACTTTTATCTTAGATGTCAGAGATTCTTTTAACACTTTATTTTAGGGACTGCAATTTCTAATCATTTCCAATACAATTGCTGAAAAGAATTGTGTAATTTGGTACTAATTATAGGGAAAATAGCATTAGCAATCAAGTTGTAATAATTGGTTATGCTTTATTTTACATGTCTGTAATATCTTCACACGATTCTCGCAAATTCACTAGAAAAAAAACTGTAATTTTGTTCTAATTGTAGACAAAATAGGAATTTAACCTCCTGTACCAAGACTAAAAACCCTCTGTTATGCTCTCATTATTCAGAACTAATCAATCAGTCAATCATTATTATTGTTATTATTATTATAATAATGTACTGAATTGCATGGTTCTTTCAAGGAAACTTGTTGGAAATTAGTAGGAAATTATGCAAAAGTTACAGACCCAATTTTAAAAAGCATTACAGAGGTACCTTGAGTGCACTGAAATAAAAACATTAGGCAGGAATGTTAAGTGTGTTTTGTTTTTTTTATATATAAATAGATGGATAGTACACACCATAATAAAGGTTCATGGAACAACTATGTTCTTCCAGAGAAACATGGACACACAGTCAAACTCTCCTGCTCTCCTGAATGTGTTGCTTTCTTTCTTTTAATTCCTTCTCTTTACTCCTCATCTCTCCAGGTGGAGGCAGTGAGGAAGGTGGTGTCAGAGCTGAACCTGACCGTAGTGGAGATGGGGGCCGAGGAGGGGGACTCTGGAGGGGCCACGCTTGAGGGCAGCGACGTCCTCTTCACGGGGAGGGAGTTCTTTGTCGGCATCTCCTCCCACACCAACCACAGAGGGGCGGAAGTGCTGGCAGACACTTTCAGGGTAAGAGAGGAGATGTAGCGGGGACTGACTCCGTGTCAAGCAATAAACAGTGCTTTTTCAAACAGTTTTTTTTTTGCTTGGGGCCTTTAGTCATGAATGCATGAGTCTGATGGTGTTTAAAAAAAAAAAAAAAAAAAATGGATCCCATGTTTCGGAGAAAACCACTGCCAATGAATAATATAAAACATTTTCAGCCAGTGCAACAAAAATGTTCTTCGTGCCAAGAAGCTTGTCAGAAAACAAACCCAGCTGCCAAAGTGAGCAGGTGGCCGTTTGCTGTGTTGCATTTAGGGAATTAGAGTCTATAAACAGTGATGAATGAGGTCGTTCCATTGGCCAAATAATGGAGACCACACGGTGCAGCCCCTCAGGCTCGACACGACCCACCCATTAATATTGATCCTCAACTTCTCTTAAGTGCATTTTACGTACTTCTGCTTCTAAAGCACACACACACTTTGCATCTACTCAAGGAAATTGTGTGTGTTGCGTAGTGTGTGTGATTGTGTCTGGTATGAATTAGTTTGGGTGGGAGGTGCATGTGGTCAGACTGGAGGATGAAGGAGGAAGAGCAGCAGACCATTTATATCCACTGTATCGTGTTTCAAAACTGTTACACTAGCATTTTGCATGCTTTTTGTCGTTCATAAAATTCAATATCTTACAAGTTTACAAGATTTTTACATATTTATAGCCTCGTATTTGTAACTACAGCACTCGGTGGTAGAGTGGTGACAGTACAGCCTCAGCTTGATTCAATCTTGGTATTTTGAGCCAGGGATGGTAATGCTGGTCGGTCAGTCCACCACTTTATTCCAAAAACTATTAAACATTTGATGGTTTGCCATGAAATTTGATACAGATATTCAGGGAACCCAGAGGAGGAACTCCACTGATTTCGGTGATCATGTGACTTATTCTCTAGCGCTACCCATGAGGTTGACATTTGTGTTTTTTTTTTTTTTTGTGAAATGTTTGTGGCAACCCCCTGGCCTGAAGAGTGAAGCCAATTGTTTTCTAATATCCAGCAGGGGGCGAAAGCAAGTGCGTCTATGAGAAAATGTCCCTACTTCTAACTGGATTTATTAACTCGGTAAACATTGCCCTGATGAGTTTATAGTCTCAATCGCTAGTTTGAAGTGTTTTTCAATACAGCATGGTGTTCATTTTGTAAATGATGGTCCCATTTAGAGTAAAATGGACAATAAAGCAGCTTATGCATTAACCATACAGACATTATTTATGACCTACTATACTTTGACCTTTTTCTAACACTTTTAATGGCATACTATACTATGACTTTTTTTTTTTTTTTTAACACATACTATACTATTCTATCACATTCTTTATGGCATTTATGTGTGACATACTGATGTTTAAGCAACACACAGAAGCAGGTCATTAATGAGACAGAAATATTATTTTGTGCCAATTAGGATTTTACTTGTGTGTTTGGAGGCTGTCTGGTGTATTTGTACAGCAGCTGCTGCCTGCTCGTGGTAGAAACGATCACCATATACTGTGGAAGCTCCAATATATTGAAATAAATATGACAATTTTCATATCAAAAACATCCCTACTATTAAATGGGTTCTGTGTTTCCATTAAATATTAATCTTGACAATATGGAAGCATCAGCAACAACTTTTAGACCATGGTACGAAATGCCTATAAAACTGCTACAGATCGGTCTGGCAGCTACTTAAAACAGGGTGTGGTCGTTACACATCAGGCTTTACAGACTATACTAGACTAGACACCTTATAGCCTACGCTTCTGTTGCCTTTATCGTGAATTACTGTAAGTGCATTAAGCCCTACTACAGGACTATTCAGAACCAGGGGTGGCATCGCTTGACTGCCTCTGATCCTGCACAGGAAACTGCAGAATCACACAGCGGGCTGCTTTGTGTAGAGCTGCAAGTTGTAAAGTTTGACATTTGAATAGAGGTTATTAGCTTTTCCTGCTACGATGAAGTGCCTGCTGTGGAAAAAGGTCTCTTACCACAAAAACTAGAGGAGGGAACTTGTCTCCTCTGTTGTCAAAAAGACTCTGAGGGACAGTGTGTGAATTAAACCTTTTAACCTCCATCTGTTCAGGACTTTGCTGTGTCCACCGTCCCCGTCTGCGGTGGAGCCCGACTGAGAAACATCTGCTCCATGGGAGGTCCAGACACAATCATCATCAGCAACAGTGAGGGGGCCAAGAAGACACTGCGGGTAAGTGTTTGTACTTACTGTTCGTGTTAGTATACGTGTGTGCAAGTAGTGTTAATACAACTATACATTATCTTTAAAGAAATAGTTTGACTTTTCATTTGGGGGAATGCAGTTATTTTGGCATTCTTACTGAGACTAGACTGACTCGATCGATGCCACTTACGTTTGTTTTTTTTGCAAAGATTTGTTTTATTGAAAATAAATGATGCTCAATTTACAGTGCATTTGGATAAGCATATCTATTTGTGTGTGAAAAAGTACATTTAATAGAAAGAAAAATACACATAAGCGTGCAGATACACGCAAATGTACTTGTAGGGAAAAAAGTAATAATACCAACTTAAATATACAAAATATTCAAGTAAAATAGTGATAATGACATATGACACTTTAATGGTAATTAACATAACCTAGAGTAAAAGGAAACATGAAATAAAATCACAATAAAGTAAATAAACGCGTATAGATGGGGAGAATTATTTTTTTTTGGATTAAATCCAATCAAATTAAAAAGAAATGCACACACTTTCGTCAGATACACGTGCGTATTAATATGCACATAAGAAGTGAACAGGTGGAAATACAACCACTCGCAATTAAGGTGAACACACATGATAGATAATAAGGCCGAGTTTATATATAAATAAAGATTTGAGGGTGATTTCAATGATTTATTTCTATATGATACTGACTCATTATTCAAAATGATATGATAATGATAAAATATTGTATTAGCCATAACATCTCTTTCCAGTCAATATCGGCCTTATTATCTGTCGTCTGTGTGTTTTCCTTCTCTCTGTCCTAATGTGAGCTGCACACATCATTATTTCCTAACTGCTGAGGTCATATTATCAACCGCACTAATGTTGCATTTGAGTCTGTGTGTAATGCTGGAAGTGATCTGCTGCAATATGTCTGCGTCTGTGTGTGTGTGTGGAGCAATAAGTGTGTGTTTGTCTCCAGATGATGGAACAGCTGACTGATCACCACTATGAAGTGCTCACTGTTCCAGAGGACTCTGCAGCAAACTGCATCTACATCAAAGGGCCGTCCAAGCTGGACTTCCTGCTCCACCGGCCTGCAGAGGAATGTCCTGACAGCGTCTCTGTGAGTACAGCTGAGGATTTAGTTTTTTTTTTTTAGTGCAGGCCTCGGGTCCAAAAAAGAGCCTCATCTTTGTTAAATTTAAAGCTGGGGGAGGCAGTATATTTTTGTTCTTATTCACAACAGAAACCACCATTTCTTCTGCTAACACTGTTCAAAGGCTTTGTTGGGCCAATAATATAGAAAGGGAAGCTTTGCTTTCGCAACGTCATGCACAACAATTTGGATTAGTCATTATGACTTTTGAGAAATCTGCAACTATTATTTGGAGTTGTTTTCTTCCTTTTTCACAAAAACTGCCTGCCCTATGGTACCATTTTTAACCAATGAGGCCAAAAACAAACTGCCTCCCTGAGCTTTAAAGGATTATGGCAGCATGCTTTTATTTTGTCTTTGGCAATTTAATGTTGTTCTAACCTAAAGCTTATATTATAATAGAACTTCAAAATTATTGAACACTAAAAGACAAATATTACAAAGAAAGGGCAATAAATCCTCACATTTCAGAAGCTGAAACGATGAAATTAAAAATGACTGTCATATTTTATAAACTCTTCATGTTTTGTGAAAAATCATAATCTGTAAAGTAACAAGTGTATATAATCTATCCATCTATCTGTCAGATAATTGTAGTCTAGTACAAAGTACAATAATGAATTTGCAGTAGTAGGAGTATAAAGTATCATGAAAAGAAACCACTCAAAGTAACTCAAATGATGTGCTTACAGTTCTTTATTAAACTTACTGTTACTTACAGGACAAGTGTGAACTAATACTTTATGCATTAAACTCATTTGTGTAAAGAGGCTCAAACCTGGAGGTGAGACGATTACGTTTCAGAATAGTTTTATCTTGCCGTTTGCTTCGTTAGTTTCTCTCAATTGAACGTATTTAATGACCAATATTACACACGTCAAAGAAAATATCCATTAACAGTCGCTGAAGTTGCTTTCATTAGCCAGGAAGTTATTCCCATAAACCAGTGATAATAAATAGTTCCCGCCCCCCTCTCTGCAGGCCTTCCAGAAGCTACAGGACTACACCCTCCTGCCGACTGCCTGCAGCGAGGCCTCCAAGCTGGGAGCGTCTCTGTCCTCGCTCTGCCTCCTCATCAACAGAAAACACACTTATTTCTGAAAACACACTTCGAGCCATCAGTACATTACAAGCTCCACACGTTTATGGTGGGGTGAAGGGGGTCCACGTCACAGAAACACTTTCCACAGATTAAGGTTCTTGTCTATTTATTTCTAGGGGAAAACACTGACTCACAGCATCTGTATGAGAATGCAATCCAACTGTAACATGTGCCAACTGACTTAGTATCAGCTGAATCTCTGCACCGCTGCCCCCCCTGCTGTACACAGCGCACTGGTATCCTCACAAAACTAACATCCATGAAACCACTAAATTAAACTGTAGTTTCACACTGTTTTAACTTGGGACCACTGAGCTGTCCAGATCATATTTAATGAAACTGACAAATGTGATAAAGACGGTACTAAGTATGAAGGAAACCCAGTAGAAATTGTGCCCTAGAATTTTCAGTACCTCCCCAGTTGTCTTCACAATTTTGAATTTCAAGTAACCTGGATAAGCAGCATAAAATTGACACTTGTCCATTTGATATTTACATTCAGTGCTTTAAGACCAGCAGTTACCCAGTTACGTCTACAGATTTGGAACATGTCTTGTCTGATATCTATTTCTATACACTTTCAGTATTTGTAGCTGCTAATAGAAATGGTTTTAGCTTTCTTATGTGAATGTGGCAAGTATAGTGATTACAATAAAATTCAACTGACAACTTGTCTTGTAAGTTTTGTTCACATTCCAAGAACTGATGTGTGTATAAAAAGAGGAAGGACTCAACATCAACAGAAATTTCTTCAAATTTATTAGTTTTGGTAGAAAGAACATGTTTAACGGTTGGACTTGGCAACTCTCTCCAACTCGTCCTTCTTCTTGATGGCGTAGGAGTTAGATGAACCCTGAAATGATGAGAACACGACAGTTTAATATAAAACAAGACTGCATACATTTAGGTTATGTTTCAACTCTACTAAAATCAATACATAAGCATCAGAAGGGTGCAATAGTAATTATTCTGAGTTATCTGCATCAGTTACTCTACATTGCACTTTAAATCAGAATGATCTTGCTATAAGTGGATAAACCGTTACCTTAGCGGCATTGATCAGCTCATCAGCCAGACACTCTGCGATGGTCTTGATGTTCCTGAAGGCAGCTTCTCTTGCTCCTGTGCACAGCAGCCAGATGGCCTGCATGACGAGAGCCGGACATTAGTGGCTGACAAATTCACTTTGGTGGAATAAACACTGGCCGGCAGTGTAATGTATCTGAGTTGGTGATTGACTGGGCCACAACAGACTACAGCCAATGAATAAGCAAAGATATTTCCTCTGCGAGCACTCTAGCACACCAGGACAATGGGATGTATCCAGGCGTGACTCTAGCCTCGCTTGATGCACAAAACACAAATCACAGCGAGAATAAAAGTAGCTTTCAGTTATATATAACAAATGTTTTGAAGGAATATTTAAAATGGTGAAAAAACGAATTTCTAGACAAAGACTGAAGCTTTGCCTGCATCCTCTGATAGTTTCAGGGTTCCTACATTTTCCATTTTAAAATTCCATACATGACAAATTGTTTAGCCCATATTTGACATCCTGAGTACAAATAGCTAGTTTGTTGTTTATAATGTAAATAAAGAGTTTTAAAAGCTAACGGTTTTACATGCAATGCAATTATGTTGCCAAATAATTCTAGCTAGGTACCAATAAGTAGAAGCAAAGATATTAAAATGTGATATTTGGACAACTGTTGCTCTGACGCTGTGGTCGCGATCAATTGAAGTTATTTGCCCTCAGTGGTAATATTTTGGCTGTGCTGAAAAACTATTAATTCATATTTAAAGAAAAGATTTGCCTTTAAGCATAACAGTTCTTAAAAGTACATTGAGTGTGTTACCTGGTTGACTCTGCGGAGGGGCGACACGTCCACAGCCTGCCTCCTGACTGTGCCAGCACGACCGATACGGGTGGAGTCCTCACGGGGGCCGCTGTTGATGATGGCGTTCACCAAGACCTGGAGGGGATTCTGGGGACAACATTTTAAATAGTTGTAAGAAACGTCAATCACTGGATACAGACTGAAACCCGACAAGTGCAGGTAATCTGCTCAATGCTCTGTTTCGCCAACAGTAATATTATTAAATAATGCTCTGGGCTGTAGTATATTTTGAGTCTCACTTCAGACAGTGGCCTGTGTTTGTTACTTCATTAATGTGCACCATAACTAGGATTTACTTTATTTATAAATCTGGGAATTCAAACATGTATGATATACAATACAAAAAAAACACAATTAAACGGATTATAAAAATACCATTCACAGTACAATAACTTGTCTGTTTTTGACTACGTTATTGTTACTGTGGCGTAGTTTAAGGTGGAATCAGCAATTCTAATCAAATACATTTTGTCAAATAAAGTGGCTTCAGACGGAGCCACAACACTACTCCAGCCAGGACAGGGAAAGGCCATAGATGTATAAAGAGAAAGGTATGGGGAAATCTGGCACATCTAACCTTCTATTATTTCAATGAAAACATGTCCCAACATCAGTTAGAGATGTTAATACTTTACAGTTCACCCGTTGCTGTATATCTTATAATTGATTGCTACCCTCTAAATACCGGCCACGGTCTGCTTTATGATGCACACACGCAACATACCTCTCCAGTCAGCAGGTGGATGATCTCGAAAGCGTGTTTGACGATGCGCACGGTCATCAGCTTCTTGCCGTTGTTGCGGCCGTGCATCATCATGGAGTTGGTCAGACGCTCCACAATGGGACATTGGGCCTTACGGAAACGTTTGGCGGCATAACGTCCTCCAGAATGCGGCAGGTATTTAGCGTACTTCTCTTTCACAGCAATGTAATCCTGTAAAGTACAGGGATGATTTAAGCCTCATGGTTTATGCTTAAAGATTTTAACCCAGCATTATTAAAGTACAGCATGTATGACGAGTGTGCCTGAGTTGGTGATTGACTGGGCCACAACAGACTACAGCCAATGAATAAGCAAAGACATTTTCCTCTACGAGCACTCTAGCACACCAGGACAACGGGATGTATCCAGGCGTGACTCTAGCCTCGCTTGATGCAAATACAAACAATTATTTCAACTAATAAAGATAAAGGAGCTTTCTGTAACAAATGATTAAAAGAATATTTTGTGGTGAAAATGAATTTCTAAAACAGCTTCTGCCACTTGCTGCTTACCTGCAGGGAGATGTCATTGATCTGGACATCATCAGTGCTCCACTTGCCGAAGAGTTTGATCTCAGGGGACTCAGCCACAGCTGGGGCAGTCTCCCACTCAGTCACTGAGGAGAAATAAAAACAGTTTGACAATTCATGCCAAGGGAACACCGCACATAGACCGCATTGTGTGCACTCAGTTTCCACCCAAACATTTCATTTTTAAAAACACAGGTCTGGGAAATGTTAAGCTTTAACATCAGGGTGACATAAATCATCCCCATGTTCCCAGACATGCTCATCTCTTGATGCAAACAAACATTGTTAAGATTGGCGAGGTCCATCTTCGTAGTCTCAAATTGCAAAAGAACAAAAAGGGAGACTGATTTTTCAAATATAGTTAAGGAAAATATCCGTTCAACCACTGTAGATATTAACGTCTTAATGTCAAGAAAGCGGCCTTGCAAAACAAATTTGAGGGCGTATTGAAGAGTATAACATCAATGGGCTCTACGCTGTAGGTGGAGGATTCAAACATGTTGATCCAGGGAAACATGCAGTGAACATCTGATTTAGGGAAACGCTGTCTCAATGTGTCATTCAGAGGATATTGAGCTGGGGAACAGAAATGCTCCCCACGAGACGCACACATAGTTAGTTATCTGGCTAGCATTGGCAATATAAAGCAAACTCGATGGGTCATCGGTCATTTCATCAGTTCTGAATCAATGTGAACTTATTAAGACTCATAGCTAACGTTACAAAACTCTACCCTATTCATGCCAACATAACCGGGGTTAGATACAGCCCATGAAACAAATACCTAAATATTTATCCATAGCACAGATCACTTGAATATAATGTTATTAAACGTAATGTCCGAATATAGGTGAAAACAGACCCACTTTCACAGCAGGGCCCGAGTTGAAGCCTGCTTCTCCAAAGTTAACGCAACGTTAGCTTACTGTCAGCTAACAAGGTTGCGAGTATTTGAAATATGGCGACATTTTAAAGTAATATACAGAGGTGGTATTTACGGCGGTATCTACAGTGCCGATATTAAGTATACTCTCGGAACATTTAGAGAAATAAAGTACTGATTGTGAGATCTATCGAGGTGACTGATCATCATGCCGCATCCACATGTGCTAACAAGCTAGCCATATGCTAACGCTCAGCGCCGTTGTGCTCGTAGGGAAATTATTAGTGCAAATAAAACATCATAATGACAAAACGTAGCTGTTTTGTTCTTATTTCTCGGAAAACGGGAGTAAGTACCACTGCTACCTATCAGAGAATAATATTTTTAAAGACGTATGAAGCGAGCAAAAGGTGAATTTCTCACTCACTTGTGTCTGCCGTTCTGTACCACACTTCTCTGAGACGGAAAAGGGCCTTTTCGAGGCGCCGCGTGCAGATATCCGGTGAGCTGGTGGGTTTCTTCCGGTGCGCAAAGCATGCTGGGAATTGTAGTCTTTTTTTTGTTTCTAAGCACGCAACGAGCAATAAAGCTATTAATACTTCTCAAATAATCGAAAAAATACTCAAAATAAATAAGTTGTATAAGCTTGTAACTTACTGCTATATTTCAGGTTTCTGGTTTAATTATTCACTTAAATATGCTACTTTGTTTAATTTCTTTAAGCTAATATATTTCCTAAACTGACTAGAGAAGGACCTTCAATTGTAATAAATTAAGACAAAAAGAAATGTTTAAAACTGTCTTTTATTGAGGAATTGACAACATTTGACACATTTTCATTTGCTGACCAAATACTGTAGAAATTGTAAGACAGAGTCAAAATAGTAGTTTCTGTTTGAGTTTTTAAAAAGCTGTCCGTAACCACATTTACTGTTTTTAAAGCAACAAAACTGAACAGAGATGACATCCCTTAAATCCATAGTTAATGCAGTTAGGTTAATTAACTTGTACAAGCATACACAAAACCAAAGATGCAACAATATTAAAATAATACAGTAAATCTAATAACTTTAAAACAGTTCACCATTTCCCTTCTTTTTATCTGGTTAAAGATTGTGCAATGCAGACTTTACTCATTAAAATTCACTTCCTGTTGTATCACACAATAGACATTTCCATTCCGTTTCTTCTTTTCAGAAACATCTATAAAGTACATAAATATCCAATAAAATGCAACAGTTAGGAGAAATCCCTTTTCCAACAAACAGACAAACATGAAGTTTAAACGCCTGAGATATCTAAATGTGATGGGAGGTAAAGAGCGCCATGTACAATAGTCTGGTAGACAAGTAAACACTAATATAGCACTGCCCCTCTCCGGCCACTCTTCATCCACCCCTCATTACTTTTAGCACCATCACTAAAGGCAGTGTGTTGTAGCACTTTGGTATGGGACATGAAACACTGAGGCATGAGGGGAACATGTAAGGCTTAATCTATAAAACCTCTAAAGCACTGCATGATAATGATAATAAACATGATATTCACGGTCAGATATACACACTAAAAAAATGGAGGATTACAAATATATAAATTACTGCATCACAAGATGAGCAGTGAGTCTGTACATATAGACAAGATGACAGAACGTCACTCAGGCACTGTTGTGTTGTGTGTTGTTTTGAGGTATGTGTACCAAACACACACAGACACACACACATGGGTATACAGTATACTCTATGTATGTGGGCTCGCTTTTATACAAATTAAAAGGGGCACTCCACCAATTTTTTTTGCACATGAAGTGCAGTCTTGGAAGACTACTCAGCCTATGAAAACAGTATAAATGTCTCTCAACCTCTGCTACATTGTTTTTTGACCTTTCTCTTTTTAATCTGTCTCCTACAAGTCCCTTTGCTTTCCCGGAATGCAATTTTAAATTGCTGCAGTGCTCCTTTAATGTCTGTTTTGCTTTACTGCTGCAGACTGTAATAACATAACTGTTAGTTAAACCGTTACCAGCCTTTATATTGGTTTCTTCTGACAGTTTGTGCCTTGTTATTCTTTGATAAAATACCTTCAGCACACAGAGATTTGCTGAATTTGTTCGACAGCAGCAACACCTTTTAAAATAAATAATTAGAAGGAGCAGTTTGACATAAGAAGAGTTAAATAACAAGATCAATACCACTCTTATGTCCGTGAAATAAAGAATTACATACAGTCAGCAGGTCTCTTAGCTTAGCATAAAGACTGGAAACAGAGGGAAACAGCTAGCATGGCTCTGTCCACAGGTAATAAAAAAGTGCCTACCAGCTTCACTAAAGCTCATTAATTTAGATTCCAGGTTTGTTTAAACTGTTAGCTGTTTCCAGGCTTTATGCTAAAATAAGATTGCTGGCCATAGATTAGTATAAATCCTACAAACATCCTACATATCAAAAGAACTTCAATTTTTATTCTTGCACAAAATAAGTAAATTCAAGCACTTTCAATGACCCATGTCTATTTAAGTCTATTTCCAAAAACGTTTAAGGCCTGAATTTCCCAAATTCACAAACTTTCAAGGATTTCAAGTACCCGTGGGAACCATGAGAATGGTCTCAACCTTCTTATCTAATTCTATGCAAGAAAGCAAATTAGTGTACTTCCAAAAATATCAAACTATTCCTTTTAAAGTAACCTAATAGTAGTTACTAGGTTGAGCATAAAACCAAAATGTATCAACACAAACCTCACCAGTAGAAACTACGATTTCAAGAACTGTAATCCAAAAAATGAGATTACATCTTAAAGAGTACACTCACATGTTTGCGAGGATACTTTACAGTGGTTGTAGAGGCAGAGCTTCACACATGATGGAAGTTAAGAGTTTATAAAACGGCGTGCTGTGTATCTGTGTGTGCGTGTGTGTGCTGTAAAATGTTCTACACCAACCACTTCTCCATGCACATGTGGAACACCGTCTCATTCGAGTGCCAAAACACGTGTGGGACTCCGGGAACAGAACAGATGATCAGATCTCCACGAGCCGCCAGCGTCTTCAGACCAAAAACATCTCTTAAATACACCTAAAATAAAAGAGACATCTTTTTTTAAGATTTAGGGCTTTTACCTCTTCTTCTTCCTAAAGTTTCACCTTTTTTTACATTTTCAAACTGGGTATATTATCCAAGGCAATACACAACTGAAGAAAGAATGAATGCTTTGGGATGGGAGCCTCCAGATATCACGATCACGACTAAGATCTTCCACTGGGACATTAGTGAAGTAAAATCTTTATTTTGTACGGTTCATTTATTTTTGCAAACAGGGTACAATGATGCTCAGGGCAAATTATTCCTGATGTATAATAATCTGATGGTGTGTTGATTGGTACAAGCCTAAATAAAAAAAATATTACATTTTAGAGCCAGAACTTAACAGTTACATTACTATTAGCTATATAAACATGTAGGTTTAATGCTCATGCTGAAGGGGAAAAAAATGCTCAGATTGTTGTGTGATTTAGGTCAGAATGAAGCTACAGTCTATTTTCATTGCTCTTTATAAGATGATTTAAGGGCAACTCTTTTCAGTAAAATGATTGATCAGAATGAAACGATCATTTCTGATGGCTTCGTCTGGTTGGACGATTCTATAAAAACTTTTGGACAGAAGATCTTTGTTTTAATGGAAAAATATAGGTATGAAGTTCAGTGCTTGTCTGATAAATATTTGGTTCCCACTGCGATGGTATTTTAGATGTCTTAGAAGTATACGTGTGCTTGTGCATGACACAATAAATAACTATAGATGGAAGCAATCTAAAATAACATAAAGGTGTTAGTAATTATCTCAAAGGGCATTGAAATAAACTAAAAACAGTGATGTTTGTGTGTCTGTTGTATAACTCTTACTCACATCTTGGTGCTGCATCTCAACAACCGTCTCGTTGTCGTCAAAGAATCCGAATTGACTGAAAATCATGAGAAAAGCAGAAATATATTAATGTCTGCGCATCACATGAGAGTCATCTGATCAGTCGCAGTCAAAAAAGCTTATCTTTCAAAGCAGTGTAATGTGGGAACTGAGCATAGAAAGTCACATGACAGGAAAATATATATATATATATTAAAAAGGTGGAAACAGTGTGTCTGAATCCAAGTGAACTGGAAAAAAGAATCCCTCACTTTTAGCAGAGGAAAGATCGTAATCTTAAGTGTTTCGGCTTTTATCAGGGGTTCAGAAGTGCGTGAATAATACTCAACTAAATGAATTAACGCTGGTGTGTCAGAGGCATTTTAGCACGAGGGTCAGTTTCATGAGGCCATACTATGTGCCGCGGGAATTCTCGCATGTTATCGCGAAAACAGCGTATATTCCCCCGTCTGCTAGCGCCAACGCAGCCTGTGACATCATTAACTCCACTATTAGCAGGCTGCAGACACACCACCCAAATGCCCTCCTTCTGATCTCTGGAGACTTTAGTCATGCCCCTCTCTCTGCCACTCTGCCCACATTCACCCCACCAATTCACACTGTGAAATGACACTGATATGTGCAATATCTCTGTGCAATATCTTTACACTTACTATGCATTGTTACTATTGTTGTATTTAGCCCGGTACCACTGCTTTCGCACTTTACTTACCTACTTAACCATCCACTGAATTGTAGTGTTCACATGTGTTTTTATTGTATTCTTTTTTACCTTTCTGCTGTAACCATGTAAATGTCCCCGCTGTGGGACTAATAAAGGATTTCTGATTCTGATTCTGATGTAACTGTGAGCCTCAAGTGTATATTGTAGAAAAACGTTAAAGCATTTGGATGCATAAACACCCTAACTTTACTGTCCAACTGCAAAATGTCCAAAAATGTACCCTGTATTGATTCTTTCCAACAAAGTGTTCACGTGTAATGTGTCAAAGATTACTGTAAAATGGTTTTGTCTATAAGAAGGATTTTTTTTTACATAAAATCCAATAGCAAATCAAAAGACCAAAAATATTTGAGATAAAATGTAGAAGTCACCTCGACTGCCAGGGAGTGATGACTCCATCGTCTGGTCCACCGATCAACACCAGCTTTTTTATTTTGAGGAAGTTCTTCTTCCACTCTAAAATTGAGAGATAATTACTTCATTACACTTGATTGGCCTGTACAACCTATAGCAATCCAGTACAATAGCCCGGCCATTAAATGCAGACCTGAAGTTTTCAACCTGTGAGTTAATGTATGTACTGTACATATAGTATATAAATAGCTTTTTTTTTTAGGTCCCTGCTTCCATTTTTTTCTATTTCATTTAAATAGTTTTTAAATCTGATTGGTGTTGATCAACCTCACACATTATCACACATTTCTTATGAACAAATGTTATAAAAGTTTTACAATGTTAAGACTAGTATTGGCAACGTTTGTACAATCCAATTATAGACACACACAACTTTATTACTGCCTGCTGTTTACATAAAGTCAGAGCCTTTTGTGATTAATAATGATGAGTTGTTTCATTATATTGTGATGAGTGTTTACTGTAAATAGCCTCTATGCATTTGTGCAATGTGCACCTTTATTTGTACCATACATGACAAAATAAAAAGGGATATTTCAGAAAATATTTTTCCTACTGAAGCAGAACAACCTCCTCCTACTTATATATATTTATAAGTATACTCATATATTATATATTTCTATATAGCCATAAGGTGAACGTCACTGTTGCATCATAAAGATAACAAACACCCACTGATAGTTATACATTAATTAAACTTATGGATGAGTTTTACCCACAATGAATATGCTGACCTGTTGAATTTGGATTGGATCGCTCGCTGTTGAGCAGAGCCAAATAATCACTGCTGTTCACGTACAGGTCTCTGTGGTGGGGGTCTGGAGGAGGAGGACAAACAACCAGTGGGTCAAAACACCTCTTTATGAAGCGTTCTTATATATTTAATCTCATGCCTTTGACTGTGATATGATCTTAAGGAAAACAGCACACTTCATATCTAATTTTCAGGTTTGACAAGATAAGGAACATAAAGGATTCTCACCATTCCAGTAGTTGCAGATGGAGATCCTCTGACCTATTGAGGTGTAGCAGAGGTGGAAGAGGTTGGACTTCACAAACTGTGGGAAGAGGTACCTCAAGTAGTCTGTGTCTGAAGAGACAAAGAGCAATAACTGATTTGTTCGATACTTGGGGACAGTGGAAACAAGTTGAGAACACGACATTGACATATTTAAGTTTATATAGTGAACTTAGCAAACAGTTTCTGATTTACACATCCAGTTAGGGAGAAACTTTTTTTTAATTAATTTGGTCTAATATTCTCTCTCTTTTAGCTTTTTGGTCACCAGCTCCTGAGGGAAATGTTTGACCCTTCAGCTGCTAAATGCTCCACAATGTTCACCAGCTAGTTTATAACTGCGTCTGTCTGCTGAGCAGGTCATGTAAAATGTAAAAATACGTTTTTAGAGCTTTTTCGGTGAAAACAGCTGCCCGATGCAGCCGAAAACAACACTATGAGCGTTAAGAGTGAAGCAAGACAGAAAGGTTTAGGCTGGACAGCTAAAACATGAGCTGAAGCTCTGTTAAGCCGAGGGATCTGCAGATTCAAGGGATGATTCTCGACCCCTTTTACGTTATCACATTTTTTTCACATTGACAATTGATACATTGTTATGATAAAAAAATACCGATTATAGGTGCTTTAAAAGTAATCATGTGTTCAGCCTTTGAAGTTGAACCCACCTCCATACTGCCCGGCCTGAGGCGAGGACAGAGAGATGAAAGATTGGACGTTGTGGTCAGAGAGAGTGGAGAGGATCCCTCTGCAGACCAGCCCGCCTGTGAAAATATCAACAAAAACAATATTAAACAATAATAGTCTTTTATCGGTTTAGTCCATCTTGGGGAAGCGTGAAGTTCACAACTTCACCACATGTTATAATTTCTCCATTGTCAGAGGTGTATCAATGGACTAACAGAAAGATAATCACTTGCTGTCTGTTGGAAGTTTTAAAATCTTGGATTTTTACAACTAAGGATCATTTTCATTATAGATTAATCTGCTTATTTTCTCGATTACATTTTTTATTGTTTGGTCAATAAAATGTCAGGAAGCAGTTAAAAGTGCCCAGTACAGGCAACATCTTCAAATGTAAATTTTTGTATAAATGTGTAAAAAAATAAAAGTTTTAAATCAGATGATTAACACATATAAAACTGAGGTATGAAGACGAGTGTGTATATGATTTTGGTATACATAATAACATATTTTCTAAAATATATTTTAAAGAATATATATATATATATATATATAGTATACATTTGCTCTGGTTTGTCACTAATTCAAAAGTGATGATTTGTTATTGTTTATTTATTATTTTTTATGTGTATTTGACTTGAATCATTTGAAAACGACCAGCTAAACTAAATGTTGTGTTTTGTCTGACCAACAGTTAGAAACCTGAGGATGTTTAATTTACTGGCAGATAGACAAAGAAAAGTGATTAATTACTAGTTTCAGTTCTCATCATATTAATCGCATGCCTTGTAAAGACTACACACCATTATTTTTCACATTTGTGTTCCTGAAAGTAAAGTATAGTACAACTTTTAGCTATAGAAACGTGAAAATGATAATAAATTAATTTTAAATTTAAAGTTCCTCTGTGGCACACTTCTGTGGTAACAGGTTGCAAAAATCACCCATGAGAAATTGACATGTCTGTTGGGCAAAGAAAAGGGCATTGGACTGAGATTAGTTATCGCAAGAACGACATACATACCCAGACTATTTTATAATCTTAAGCAAATACCACATTTATATATCTTTTCACTTGCACACATGCACTCACAGACCTTGAGAGTAGCAAATAAAATGGACCCCGTCCTCTGCGTTTTGCATTATTGGGTAAATAGCTGACTTGAATCCCTCCACCTGCTTCCACATGGGCTGCAGGCTGGCACTTCTGTCAAACAAGTCGATGACGGTAACATTTGTTCCAGGATGAGACTGTAGGAGAGAGAAGACGGTTACACTACATAAACAGGGTGTACAGGACTTGTTGGGAGAGTCTGAGTATAAGTCATTCATCATATTTTGCATGAAGCACTTAACAGCAACAAGAAACAACACGCTGACCACAGAATTAAGGGCAACAGCAGCAAGACAATGCGAACTTCCTGTGTAAGGTCCAGTGGGATGTTAAGTTACTAATTGATCAGGATATGTTTTAAATATTGATGATTCATTGTGCTGCTTGGTGAGAAGGTAGCAGCACAAGCTAACTGAAGCAGAGAGACTTGAGGTCTGAATTTCCTCTTTCGATTTTCTTTTCCTCTAAAGATATGTGTAGTTTGGTTTCAGTCATAAACTTTCTAATACAGCAGACAAGAAAAAGAGGAACTTAATCTTGGTTTAACCTCATTAACAGTCATGAACAATTCACCACATCCACAACAATCTTTAACTGTGTGTCTGTTTCAAAAGGGCGTGTGTGAGGGATTTGGAGGATTCATGAAGAAAAGCAGGACAGGGCACATTTCACTGTGCAATTATTCTTTTAACTTCTTTACCAATGTCAATTTTGCTGAAAAAACCCCACTTGAACACAGCATAATTCCCACAGATTTGAGGAACCAAAAAAATGCAGATTGGCTCACGAAACTTGGTAATTTCCATACACAATTTATGGATAATGTTACAGTGCAAACTACAGGTTATATTAAACCAACAGAACACATTTACATCTCTAAAATAATACTTTTAAGTGAATTAACCTATATTATAGTACTGATTATTCACTTTCCTGGGTTATTGCTACAGAATTAATGCAGAGAAATGGATAAATATATATTGCAAATAACTCTTCAGACTCTTCCATTATGATAAAAGCTGGATAATGTGGCACTGTACATATTGCATGATGCAGGTTGGGCTGATAAGTGGTGATATCAGCTGTAAGGCCCGCAGTATACAATGTATAAGGTCAGCCCTTGAAAAAACAAAATGTACCAGTAAGGTTATATACTTTAAAAATACTATTACTATGTACAAAAGAACCACATTAAACCAGTCTCTGTTTATTGTGACCACTCACCTCGTTAATGAACCGCTGTAAGTTTTTAAAATCCCCTGAGCTGTCGAATAAACCGTGCACTATGATCACCGGCTTGTGCCCGAGCACCGCAGCCCAGAGACACGCACCGAGCAGCGGATACAGCAGCCCGGCCGTCCCGCTGCTGCTCGTCACCCTCCGGCTTGACAAAGCAGAACGACAGCCCTTCATTATAACTCAAAACAACAAAAAAAAAATTAAAACGCTGAAAGGGTTACTAAATAAAAGAGATAACTTTAAAATATAAATAAAAACATAAAATCTTGATGTTTGGCTAATGTTATGCTATCATCTTCATCTACATTTCTTTGACCAAGCTGCGGGTAAAAAAAAAAGAGATAAAATTCCGCTCATCACTCCCTTAAATAATCCCTTTTCCACAAATTGTGTTTATTACTTAATAACAACTGACACAGCTGCTGAGCTTTGCTTTGGTTCCTTTTGTTTGTTCCGGTTTTAAATTAAACGTGATACGGCCAATGGGGGCGTCATTTCCGGTTTCAGCTCGTCCAATCAGCAGCGTGGACACATAACTTGTTATTATATAGCTGCAACAGTCAGTATAGATACATTTAATAATAACGCAATGACGTAGAATTATACATTTTATAATCCAAAATGTTCTGTTTATATCTTTTACATGTTTTGGATATAATAATAATAATAATAATAATAATGATAATGTCTACTTATTGCCCTGTTCACCTGCATAGCAGAAGTAGAGAGGGGGTGAGTTTGGGTTCTCCTATTTTCTGAAAATCTCACGGCAGCCACGTTAACCTTTGCACATATTAGCTTCATGTAGGTCTACTGGATTTCGTTTTTGTTTTCTTATGTTGACAATAAAGTCCAAAGTGGAACTTTGTGGTGGTGGTAGTTTAGTGGTCTAGTGGTCAGGCTTTCAATAGTTAGTGAGTTCAATACCAGGCTGTCACCATTGAGCCCCTGAGCAAGGCACTTAACCTTAGGGGGGACTGTCCCTGTGGTTAGTTTACTGTAAGTCGCTCTGGATAAGAGCGTCTGCTAAATGACCTGTAATATAATGTAATGTAATGTAATGTAATGGGACTGGATTATTCAAACGTCACGTCATACAGATGTTGCTTGTTCCCTGTCTCAGCCACTTATGGTTGTTTCAAGAAGTCCTCTCTCTCTCACACACACACGCACACAGAGCATTTAAACGAGGAATCATGAGATAGCAGGCTTTATTACAGAACAGAACAATACGCCCCAGCAAGGAGGGGGCCGAAGCCTCTTGACATTCATTTCAGCATACAGTAAATACATCCTGGAGATCAGATTGCTCCACTCCAAAAGACACAAAAGCACCTGATGCTCAGCTTTTTAATAACCAGCTTTCTGGTTTTTACTCTGATGGCAGTGCAACACATATTTATTCTCAATAGAAGATACTAGAAAGGCTACTGGTCCTCACATGACTCATAAAAAGGAGTACAGTCAGAATACACACATGTTTTGGCTTGTTCTGATTAATGACGAGTGTCAGGTTGACTTTGTTTTGGTTTCACCTAGACATATTGTTGCAATAAATTCCCTGTAGTGCATCCACTGTAGAACATATAATGCAGCTTGCTTGCTCAGCTCTTGCTAGAAAAGGAAAGTGATTCATTGCTTCATCAAAAGTGTTATAAAAGCATGAAAAGCACCTCAGAGACAGTGTTCAGTCTTCAAAACTTGCTCAGACTTAACTGCTCTAGTGAAGCGTCATATGCACCATCTTGTTTTATGATATTAAAGTGTTTTTTTTTCCATGTTTACAAGAGTGCGTCTATCCTGTTGGACAGGAGCAGCTCTACACGGTAGGCTGCAGTAGCTCCTGTAGCTGACACAGAGTGTCCTTCAGGGTGAGAGCTAATGTTTCTGCGTGCGTCTCCTCGCAGCAGTTGAAGGCGGTGATGGAGAAATGGACGTGGTCTGCCTGGGGGTTGTAGCAAATGGCGTAACCGTCAGGAACGAGGGGCCCAAAGCACATCACGCTGTCTGTGTTAGCGGGCATCTGAAGGAGCAGGAAAGAGGATTCAAATAAGATGATGTAAGAAAAGAGAGAAAGTTGTTTATATGTGGTGGCTGAAAACAATATCACAACAGTGAGTTAAGTTAAGTTAACTGTTGTTTGGACAAGACAAGCTTTTGAAGACACTTTGGGCTCTGGGAACTTGTAATTGGCTTTTTTTCCCCCCTGACATTTCATAGAAACAAATACATAACTGATTTATGGATAAAATATTCATCACATTAATTGGTCATTATAGTACTCGTTTCTTGCAGCCCTAAACGATAACAACATTGCCAAGCTCTTGTAGATGTCATTTACAAATATTGGGGGGAAAATTTGAGAGAAATCAGGGTCTCCAGAAAAGAAGAAACAATGACTTCTATTTCAGTACCTAGTTAGGACAATGAAAGATAGTTCCCCCCTAGTTGTCATGGCATTAAATACCACATATTTTTCATAATATAAGGACAATAAGGAAAAAAAACCATCTCAAATTGGGCCAAAAATAAATGAAAACAAATCAAAGCAGACCTATTTGGGCTTCATTCAAATTAAAACATCTGACAACTCCTGCCATTATTGATCTTTTGCTAATTTATTTATGTAGTGTTGAATCATTGCTCATTGTCCTGTATGTAAATTACACATCTAGAGACCGAATAAAGTGTAAAAAGGTGAAGTAACGGCAAAGCGTTGACTGTTAAATAAATCACCAGAACAAGAAATCAAAAGAACTCACAGTAGATACAGCAGCTAGCTATATCGTAAAGGGGCAATAACACATAACGTAAGAATAGGGCCATAAAAATCACATGAGCTTCTGCTGTCAAGGATATTATTAAAGTGGAATCAGCCGAGGAGGAAATAACCTACAATTCTGAATGTCATTTAAAAAAAAGACAGGAAAAACAGAAGATCAGCAGCGTGATTGCTGGAAACTCCCAAATTGCACTTTGTTAGCAGTAAATGCTCCTCACTGATCACATGCTCCAGAACAGGAAAAAGTTCGCTCTCATATATTCACAGTATCGTAAAAAAAATAAACAAACACAAAAGTCCCACTCCCTGTCCTGCAACAGAGACTTCAACACACAGACACCTACCTGCCCTGTGCGGAGTTTCCAGTGCGTTGCGAGGCCGTAAGCTGTATCCATGAAGACTTTGGGGATGCTCAGTCCTTCCTCGATGGCCTGCAGCTTGAGCCCCAGCAGGTGGTTGTCAATGGCGTGTCCTTTAAGTACCTGAACAGAGCAGATAAAGAGATTTTTAGAGAGAAGTGTTTATCATAACAGATGACAAATGAAAGTGGACTTGTCATTCACCTGGTGAGTCAGAGCTGTATAGGCATCAACAGCTTCTCTGAACAGTTGTAGCTTTGCTTCCCGCTGCAACACAAGATAGAAAACACGCTATAGTGACACTTCTCCTCGCTATACAATCACCTGAAAGCATACAAGCTGAAATTAATTCTGTGTCGGCCACAGCGGAACAACTTCCTGCCGTTTCTCACCGATACGGATGGATCATCGAAGGCAAGAATGAACTTGAGCGTCTGATTTGTGGGCGAGCGGATATACTCTGTCCTTCCCCCTTGAAACATCCTCTGAGAGGCGATATCACAGGCAGGACAGACCTCATTGTGGACTCTAAAAACCAAAGAAGGAAGAACAAACGGTGTTCATCACCAATGTATGTTGCAGGACAAACCACAATGAAACCAGAAACAAACAATCCTAATCCGGGTTTTTAAAGTCTTCATCCTTAGTAATGTTAAAAAAGTCTCTTTGGGGGATCTCTACGTTTTGGGACTATAGTTCCCATAATGCTTTGGTGGATGTAAACAGGAAGTATACTGTTGCCTATGCTGTAAGTTAGCTATGGGCTACACTTTGAGTCCATTTTCACTTCAGCCTATATTTTCTTTAAACATTTGGTCAAATTGGCACAATTAAGTATGCTGAATTAGCTATTAGCAGTTTCTGTTTGCAACATGGACGAACAGACAGCCATCATTGAATTACTTTGATACTGAACAAGGTCACAGGTCACACTGAATCTAAAAATATTCATACCGTGTCTGTGTGTTCAGATATGAGTTATGACTGAGAAAGATTCAGATTTTTTGACTCAAATTGCACAATTCACCTCACCAGTATCTTTGTCTCATTAAAAATATCCTCATGCTGGTAGATTTTAAGTACTTATAAGTTGTATTAACTTTTGCACATATTGCTGCATTGCTCATGATTTATAATGCATGGTGTTTTTTTATTCACTAATTTAATCTCATTTGAAATATTTAGCTGGACTTTAATTTGCCTGTGAAGCACTTTGGTCAACATTTGTTGTTTTTAAATGTAAATATATGTCAATAACTTGACTGGATTTTATACTATTTTGCACATTATTTCCTTTGTGTTTATTGTCTTATGAATGAGACAAATTACCTGCCCTGGGTGGACAATAAAGTTTATTCTCTTCTATTGTGAAGTGAAACTGGGCAGGCAGGATGAGGACAATCCAGTGTGATGGTTTCTGAAGGTCGATTTTTTCTTCTGATGCAAACTTTAAAAATAAAACTTCATGCTTTGAATCTGTAAAAGTTAGTGATGTCAGTGACTGACCTGTAGTAGGCGAGCTGCAGGGCGACCTGGATGAAGGAGTTTGGACTCAGGTTGTGCTGCTTGGGAAGCTCCTTACCAAACCTCTTGAAGTTGAACACGTTCACGTCGAGGTCGTTGATCAGTCTGCAGGAAATTAAAAACGTATTATTCCAAAAAGGTAGGTAGGAAGGTAATCTGAAATTATACAGCGGGGTGTAAAGGCTTGTGGGAAAGGCCTGGACCACAAAAACAACTTCTAAAAAGTCAATGACAGCTTTCTGTTTTGTCAAGGTTACATTACACAGAGATGATAAACGTGTTTACACTTCTGTGGCTTTCCTTCAGGCCAAGTTCATTTCAGCTTTGTCAGATTTGAGAGAAAAGCAAACATCTAGTTTACGCTGCACAGCCAGGCCTTTCTTCTCTCATCATGACGAGCGTTCTGCAGAAACCCTACATTTACACTTAAACACTGTTCACAAGAAGTGAGAAACTTGCATGTCGAGGTTCTGCTTGGCGTGCTCTATGTCCCTCTTAATCTCTCGGTCTATGTGAAAGTAAAGCTTCTTGGGCATCGGTAGAGGGACGAGCGGCGCTCTCTTCGGGTCCGGTTTCTCACTGCAGTCAAGAAAACAAATGTTTGTGCAACATGTAAAGGTTTGTTAGATTTCCCACCTCATAGTCTGTCATAATAATCCTTTATTAGTCCCCCAGAGGGGACATGTGCGGTGTCACAGCAGCAAAGAGGACATTACAACAAGAGGAATTAGTAAAGAAAAAATATGTAATAAAAGAAATAAGTAAGTAAACAATAAAAAGGAAAACATAATAGTAGACAGGCTATTTTCCTTTTAATTTAATGCCTTATTGTTATTTATTCATTTCATGTTCATTCTTAAAATGTGTTTAATGACAGAAATAAATGATTGCTAAATACAACTAGATGCTCTTATATTTAGCTCATTAAAGCAACATTGAATCTAACTAAAGTAGTGTGTTTAAGTGTGTGAGAAACACTGAATGCATCAGTATGATCATTTGATCTCACCAGTAGTCCAGGACATGATCCAGCAGTGTTGCTATGGGCGGACCCTCAGCTGTGGCTGCTTCATACAGAAGACCCCACGAGCCGTCCTCGCCCACCACAAACTATACAGACAAACACAGACAGTCTGCTGCATCAGTCACTCTTACGTCACCTCATCTTGTCCTACGTGAATATTGCTGCTACTCACCTGCAGCGTTTTATCAAACCAGCGGTTGCCACTGTTGGAGAACGTCCCGCCTCCGTGCAGAATCTGCGCCGCCTTGCGGCTGGCATACCTGTCAATCAACGTTGGAAAAAAAACTAAATAAACACACCAAGATAAAAAACATGTGACTAGTGGTAAGTACATTTAAGTACTGTACTTCATTGCAATTTAGAAATACTTGTACTTTACTTGTATTTCCATTTTTTGCTACTTCTTCTCAGAAGTAAATATTGTACTTTTTACATAAGATCACATGATATGATGCAGTGCTTTACTGCTAATCTTTTAGATACTTTACAAAGTATCTAAAATTGGCTCCACGTTGACAAAATTAAAAGGCTTGTACATGTATTTGTTAGCGATGAAAACAGAATAATATTATATAATATGACAACTTGAAAAGAGCCATTCTGCATAACGATGCTTTTGGTACTTTAGGTACATTTTTCTGATAATACTTGTCTTACTTTTACTTGTAACAGAGTGTTTTTAGAAGATGGGATTTCCACTTTAGCTGAAGTACATTTTCTGTTTGTTTTAAGTCTGTTGTTTTTAATAATAATTTGAATATTCCTGGTAAAATTAAAAATTAAAAAAAGGATCCGAATACTTCTTCCACCACTTCAAGTGACTCCAAAAAATGAAACATTTAATGTCGAGACAGACATTACAATCTGAGTGTGTAACAAGCTGTGGATACAAAAGCTGCCAACAAGCAGGGACTGCGACAACATTTCAAATGGAGGAAGTGACAAGTGTGTGTTGTTGCTTAAGATCCAAATGTTGACAGACAGGACTGCTCAACACATTCAGCTCAAACAGAAATACCTGAATGTGGATGATGAGACAGAGGATGCAGAGAGAAAGAGTTAGAGGAGCAGGTTGTGTGCGTGTGCGTGTGCGTACTTTTCATCCGATATTCTCATGACCGGAGAATCCAGACACAAGGAGAAAAGTCCCGTCTCTATCAGCCGCACTGATTCCTTGTTCAGTTTATCTGAGTCACAAAAAGAACAAACAAAGACGGAAATAACATAGAAAAACAAACTGAGTGTTTAAAAATGTCAAGATCAAATTTTGCGCGGGTAGCGTATCAAAACATACAAACTTTGACTACATTTATTGTACATGAAAGTCTTGTTTTGGTCCTATCTTGGCTTTATGAAGCCTTATAATATCCGCTAAGAAGTCTTAAAGGAAAAGCAAGACTTGTTTCTAATATTTAAAAAAAACCCATGTTCATGCTAGACCAGATGGTGTAAACATAGAAGCTTGAGATCCATCGGTGACCAACAACATCAGCTTCCTTTAAGAATTCTTTGCAAGGATTCTGGTAACGCAAGTGTTTTGAAAACTCGTCCCTGATGGTGCATTTAAGGAAGCTCTGACATCCAAGAATCTGCACTCGCCAGCTGTGTTGTTGTGAATGTCAAAGTCTGAAGATGTACAGTGAACCCAACATGGACGGGGTGGAAAAACTATTTGATGCGAAACTGGTTGTTTCTTTTGCATTGGACATGTTTCTGTTTGGCAGATTAACTGTCAGACAAACATAAAGCTCACTACATTTACGCGACTTTTCTCAAGCACGTTTACCTGTTATTTCACTATAATAATGCAATGAAATTAAATGGAACACTTTGGAAACTGACGAGTGGTAAAAAACAACAACTTCCAACAGTGTATACGTAGCATTGTAGTGTATTTGGATACACAGGAAATGCATAATACTCCCTTTTGACGGGAGTGCATGTAGCTCTGGGATCTACCTCTCAGCAGCCGGTCGTAGGCCTGTCCCCAGGTGTGCCGGTGCTCGCTGGTCAGGATGCCCATCGGCTCTTTGTCTGTCTTCCAGGACTGAGACCTGATCCTCAGCAGCTGGCCGTGGATCTGACTCTCCGTCATCCGAGAGCCATCGCTGTTGTAAACCTCCAGCTGGAAGAACTAGTAGAGAAACAGGAGGCCATCTTTGTTACTTGTCCTCTTTAGATGTTTTGGTCAGAGACGTTTTCGGGGTGAAGCTTTCCCTACGCAATGTTGTGCTAAGTGCTTATGTGCTTTTCTCAAGATACAGACTGTCTGAGGGTGTGTTGTGTTCACAGTTAGCATCTTTGCAGTGATTCATTTAACCTCTGGGGCTTTTCTCTTTCACAACCACCGCCCACATCAACATGGGCTGCTTCTAATTTAATATTACTATTTATATTCATCGATTCGCCAGTCAACAGGAAAATAACCAGTAACTATTTTGATAATCAAGTAAGATCCGATAAGATACAACTTTATTTTTACGGGAGGGAAATTACTGGACAGCATTTGCAATAAAAAGTGGGAAGAGTGCAAATACCAAGAGTCTAAGATAACAATAGGGTTCAAATAAGAACATACACAATGCCAAAATGAAAGAGAGAGAAATTCTTTAAGTTTTTAAGCAAAAGCCAAAAAAGTTCTTGCTCCGAATTCTCAAATGTGAATATTTGCTGGTTTTCTTATTCCACTATTATGGTCAATTTAATATTTTTATGTTTCGGACAAAACAATTAGCTCTTATTTTATAGAACAAATGATTAAATCGATTATTTGGGAAATAATGAGTCAATTAATCGATTAGTTAATCAGCAGAAAATCTATTTTATAACATTTTAATAATCGGGATGATTGTTTTAGTCATTTATATAGCACGAATGCCAAATATTGTTGTGATTTAGACTTTTCAAATGTGAATATTTGCTGTTTTTCTCAACTATTTTTAGACACTATCAAACAAAACGATTGATCAAGAAAATAACATGTCAGATTAATCAATTATTATAATAACATTATTGTCATTTTTATCTAATATGAAGACATGGGAATGTGAAATAAAAGCGAAGAGAATTAGGCTTTAAAAGGACTGGGATCAGATTTGTTTTGATTGAAAAGAGAAAAAAAACTATAAATCCAACGGCGTCATCTGTTGTCGGCACATCCCACCTGGTAGTTCCTGACGACCGTGATGTGTGTTGGCGAGCGTCGGGAGCGTCCGGAGCGCCCGTGGTGGGCGATGTGGTCGTGTTTGGGACCGGGGATCCTGCAGGAGGAGAATAGGAGCGGGTAGAGATCCATGCACAGAGGATTCCCTCGCATGTACTCCACCGGCAGATGGCCGCTGGAACAAAGAAGCAGACACGTGTGTAAAAGTAAAAATCAATACAATCACTTCTGTAGGAGAGAAAAAGTGTAAAGCAGCCGAAAATGGAAACACTTGAAAGATTGAACAATCGAATGTATTTATGGATATAAATGGATAACATGTAAAGTGTAACTTAATTACAACATGGTCCCTGATGTTATAAAAAAGCAGGACAGAGCATCACACGTAACATGCAATGAATCTCTAAAACAATAAACATCATAACAATAATGCATCATAATAATGCTGCAAATGGAAAACAATGAACTCCAAAACCCTGTCCTGGTATCTTCCTTTTCTTCACCATCCATGTACCCTAAAAGCATTAACAATAACATTACAAGCACTAACAGCGTGCGCAATTTAAAAAAGGGCATAATGACAAAATACAATAAGATTTTTTGAAAAAGCACAATAAAACACCCAGGACCTGCCTGTCATCATTTTAATGTGTCATCCCACCCCAGAGATGAATAAAAAGGATAAAGCCCTAAAATAGAAGATAGTGAAAGTGACTGTATCACAACAGATTTTTCTCTTGTGCAGCTTTTTAACAAAGGTTGACAACAGTTAATATTATTTCCCTCTAATGACTGTAGCACTGTGTTCATCCCTACAGAGCAATAACACTAACAACATACAGAGGTGCTCTGTATATAAAATATAAATGTTTCTTATCCAGTGGTGAAATGTAACTAAGTACATTTACTCGAGGACTGTATTTAAGTACAGTTTTAGGTCATTTATATGACTATTTTCATTTTATGGTACTTTATACTCCATTATTTTTTTCTGACATTTGAAGTTACTTTTCTTTTTCCAGATTATTTCTTATATCAAAATCATTATGAGCCCGTAAAAGTGATGCATTATTCATAATCTCCCCCTTATCAAGTGTTTCTATTCTGAATGGAGTCCTTTTTTGTCTTTTTAAAAGTTAAGTGTATTAGGAATATTTCAAGCTGCTCCAAAAACAAGTAGATTTAAATTGAAAACACACTGAAATATTCTTACTGCTCTGCAAAATTAATCTTTTAGAACTCAATTAAAAAGACAGAAATGCCTTTAACACATTGAGATTTTTGCAGCCCAACACTTAATAAAGTAGATAAAAAGAAAGCTCAACCAAGACCAACTGCAACAAAAATGTTGCGTACACATTTAAACAAACCAAGTGATAATAATCCTATAAAGTATATATATATATAAATATAAAAAAACACTATAAAAAGGGATCACTTAGCAAAACAAATACTTTAAGTACATGTTGCTGATAATTCTTCTGCACTTTATTTATGAATGCAGGATTTTTACTTTATAATACTTTTACACTGTGGTGCTACATCTGAATACTTCTCCTACCACTAGTCTTATACCATTTAACCTTTAAAAGATGAAAAAGATGAACTACTTTGTTAATGTGTCAGTCATACTTACGTGTTGATCTTGGCCTTGAAGTCCAAAACTGCTGCTATCAGTTTGGATGCAAACCTAAGTGAAGACAAACATGTTGCTTCATTATAAAACACGGCTGATTATCTGCTCTTTTTAATAACATGCACAGATGGAAATTATAGCTGTACAACACAAGCAGTTCTTATTCAGTAACATCTGCCGGAGGTGTCAAATGACCCTTCAGAGACTAACACACAGTGTTGAGGGGCAACAACCTGACAGTGTATTCACTGGAAACAAGGACACAGCATTAAAATAAACATTGATTTTGTCTGTGGACTCAACCGTCATGTGCATCTCTGCTTAACTAAAGTCATTTATTGTATTTATGAATCAATGTATCGGTAGACAGCTCGAGTACAATCAAATGCTTATCAATGGGGGGGGGGGGTACTGATAGTGGAAGTTTAAAACTAAGCGTGTACATGTTGTGGTTGACTCACACTAGCTGGCTCCTCCAGCCGTTATAATCTCTCCTGGGCAGAGAGATGGCCGGGTTTGAATGCACAGGGAGCGGCTGTCTGCTCTCCAAGTACGCCCACTGCACCCACCAGGGTGAGATCTACAGGGAGAGACCCCACACACACACACAGACACACACACACACACACAGACACACACACACACACACACAGACACACAGACACAGACACAGACACAGACACAGACAGACAGACAGACAGACAGACAGACACACACACACAGTATTGTATTTAGGTCCATGCAGTCTGGGCAGAGTTACATGTATGACATAATAATATATTTTTATATTCATTTATTGTATTCCTATCTTTATTAAAGATGATGTGTTTTCAGCCTCATTTATTTATTTGATAGTTGGCAGAATATCTCTTTTATAAAAGGTTTCCATGAATCTGGGTGGAACAGATTTTTAAAAAGAATTTATTAAACGTTGAAAGACTTTTAATTGTAAATTACATTTTTAGTGTCCAAAAGATATAGTTATTGTGCAGCCTTTTTGAAGCGTGCATGTAGATTTTGTTTAAAAATGTTTCTTTCAAAGCCTCTTTTGTTTGTCAAATATATAATCAGTACAAACAAATATTTCACATACAGTTATTGATAGTTTTCAGCAATTTGCGGCCTTTCTACAAGAGGTAGAGAGCAGGTGGTGTTTTGTTTTTCGGCACCAGTGCTTTGGCCTGATAAATTCATATACAACATTGTTGTTATATCCACCTATGAGTGCTTTAAAACACACCACAGCATCTCCATCTGTGCTTTAATAAAACACACTCATATCCATCTGTCACATTTCCCACACAGACCCAGTTCTTGGTGCGTCTGGCTCTCTTCTCCAGTCCCTCCTGCAGCCGTGCACCGAGCCCGCCCGGCCTGCCGAACTCCTGCACCATCCTGCGGGTGTGGCTGAGCTCCTCGGGGGGCAGCAGGGGCTCCAGGGTCTTGAGGTAACACTGCAGGGTCTGCACCAGAGGGGGTACCGGCTGCGGGGGCACGGAGGAGAAACACAGCTCCTGCCTCAAAGAAACCTGGACGTAGAGAGAGAAGTTTACTTTACTATGTTTTCCTTCTTGGTCCTTCATTTGAATGTTTGAGCTGCACCGTAAAGAATGAGTCACATTCAGCTGCTGATGGAGGAAAGTTTCTTCGTGCTCATTGAAAATCCCATTCTCAGGGTTGGGCCTACAAGCATGATTTGTGAAATCACAAATAGTTTGGAAGCCAATTGTGGTCCAATATTGAACCTTCAAAAGTGTGATGTGGAAACGTGAAGCCCACAAACACTGAGAATGGACTTTAGGTGAAGTAGGCCTCCAACTAATGATTAGACGATAGAAAAAAGTCCATCCCAGTTTCTCAAAGTCCAAGGGGATGTCTTTCAATGTCTTGTTTTTACAGTCAATCGACTAATCGTTGCAGATCTGAAGTAGTCAACACTTGTTGTCCAGCAGTTCAACTTCTATCTATAGTTTACACTATTGTTATATATTGCAGTATACATATTTTCCATATTTCTATTTTTTTCCATATTTATTGTTGTTTTGTATTGTGCACATATTTGTACATACTGCTCTATTCAAATATTTAAATTTTTCTTATAAAATACTATGATTACGATAGTAACGTTTTTTTATTTTAAAATAGGAGCAATGGTAACAGAACACAACTTTCCTAAACTATTTCTAACACTGATTTCTGATTAAACAAGATAATTGGATGCTTGGGTGGAAAAGAACATATAAGATACACATTATTATTCAAAGTAGAGTCATTGACATGCATGTTAAACACGTCTGGAGGGGAACTTTTGAGATTTCTGTAGAATTGAGTAAAATGTGTTTATTAACTTCCGGAATGAAAACGTTTTAAGTGACCACAGTGCTGGTACAGTAACTCTGCATTTCAGCGCAGTGCAATGATTTCCATGAAAGTTTGACTGAAAGCCAATTTGTAAAGAGGCACGACTAGGGCGTATCACAATAGGAAGTGTGAAGATATGATTGTAGAAACAGGATCAGCGGCCTCTTATTCGTTTGACAGGCGCGTTGCTATAATACCAACAACTGTATGAAAGGATATAAACATATGAACATAAAAAAACAACATGTCAACAGTACTACACTTTAAGTTAACTCCACAAACAACGACTCACCCGAGACAGCCATGCTCTGCAGGTTCCTGGTTGAATTTTCATCAAAATCATGTTTCCTTAAATCAGAAATCCACTCTGTGTTGCATCTGTGTTACAATAAACAGCTTTGGATTTATATTCTGAATACTTTTTGCACAATCTCCACGGCGTCAGATCGTCAAAGTGAAGAAGAAGAAGAGATCCCTCCTGCTACTTCTTCTTCATGGTGGACGAACACGAGAGTCGTCGCTCGATGGATCCTAGTTTGAAAACATCAGCGCATGTAGTAGAATGTAAAATGTTGTTTCCTCGAACTGCGAACGTGCAAAGATTCACGTACTGAGCTGAATTGACGCTGCCTGCAAGCCTGCACACGTGTCGACGTGAAAATGTTTCTGTAAACAGCTACGTCACCGAGCCTGGAAAACGTCGCGTGCAGTACCGCACCTCCCCGCGGGGTGTCGCACCTCATCACGCGCACAGCTCAGGACGTCTTGAGATATTTACTTTAGTAAAAGTACATATTACTAAGGACATTACAAACATATCTTTTTAATCTGGATTTAATTTGTAGTAATGGTATAGCCTTAGTTTTAAAGCTTTAATCATTGTTTTGTTTTTTACATTGTTTTTTATCCCTGGTGTTTCTTTCTTATGTCATTCTATTGACTTGTATTTTTTTTAAAAAACGATTTATAGTCGTAATTTTTAGACTTGCAAACGTGTATTTGTTGTTGCACGTCGGTGTTTGTAATAAAAGGTGCTATACAAATAAATAAAGTTGAGTTGTGTTAAACCAAACTGTAAAAAATACTCTGCTACGAGTCAAAGTTATGCATTTAAAAAGCGATTCAATCTGCAATTTGCTCATTTAAAACAATATTCACAACACTATATTTCTAAGTGTTCTGAAAAAAAGGGAAACTTTAATGTCAATAATTTTCGATGACAACTGGGAAACTCCATCTGTGGATGAATCATGTGATATAATTAAAACCTCCAGAACAGCTACTTTTGTAGTGAGATTTATCTGTCAAATGCTGTTTCTAGTGTCAAGAATTAACTTTTCATCTCAGTATATTTCCTATATTTAAAATATACAATACACCATAATCATAGTATTTGTTTATAATGACTAACTGCTTCTGGTACAAAAAAAAAATAAGGAGAATCATAATTTTGATCAGAAAGCTGAGGAACACTTTCTGTATATAGTACCATTTACCATTTAAAGAGGAGACAAAACTGTTTTCAGAGATATTTATTTGTTTTTTTTCTCTCTTGAAGCCAGCTTCTTCAACCATCATAGAAAAAATACTTTGTACAGAATTTGCATCTTTTTTTTTAAAACCAATTAAAATATTAATTTAATAAACAAGTAACACTCTGTATATATTTTATTATAAACGTAGTACAGCCAAAAGTCAAGTCAAGTCAAGTTATTGTGATAATTGTTTACAATCTCAACTCAACACAACTTCCTCTCAGGGACTTTCACTCACACAGCTCTTTATACTCCCACATGACAATAAAATATCAAAATAACACCTTTATTTATATCCATATCCATACACATTCACTGAACTGTTACCAGAGTTGTCATTGGGAACAGTAAGGCTGAATTAAACCCCTACAAAAGACACAGACCTCTAACTTTCCTGCACACATTGCACCGACCCTGATCCTGCAACGTTCAACACCCACTGAGAGGAGGTTTTTTTCCAAAAAGGCTTCACACAAGAAAAAATCAAACATCTATATAAACTGATCTTCATATCATCTGTTTGGGCAAATCCAGCAGGCACATGAAACCAGATGATATAAACATCACTCTTCTGTGCTGAGGCAGACTGAAATATAGAAAGTAATTAACATAAAAGAACCTATCAAATATATTACCTAAAACATACAATATTATTATATTGCATTGACAAGTGATCCTTCAACGCCCATCAGTGCACATCTGAGGGTCTTTTATCATATGTACCACACTTATACATTCACATTTGTCCCTCAATGTCCCTGAAAATAAAACCAGGTGAAATAATTTCCCCAGTAAATGTTCTTTTTTTTTCAACCGCACGAGTCAAACTGTAATGTACATTTCTTCCACAACACTCATTCATTCTGATGCTAGATAAAAAACAAAACACCACAAGGATTACAAACACTCACTTCAACAATTCAGATTAAACAAAACATAATAAAAATCATGTAATATCGTTTAACAAAATGTTGGTGATCTCGTCACATGGGCAATTATGGCGAAGTTGACTGGCTTCTACCGAGGGCGAAGAGACGGAGATTGAGGGTAAATAAGGTCTATCTCGGATTTATATTCTACTTTATTTTCCTATTCACTAACAGTGACATTTATGGCTTTTTTTGAGGACCATAAATGCAACCATATCGTTCCAATCGCTCTCTAATAACTTACATTTTTACCAAATCTGCTATTTCCATTTCTGCATTTAAAACAAATGGTGTGTTGGGATTTTTATTCTTTATTTATTCCTTTTGCTGGGTTTGCCTACACTGCTAACATGCTACTATTTGCAACAAAAAAACCCTCTTTTTGTTCAGTTTGTTTATTGAAGGCTGCTGTTGATCCAGATTTTTATTATTGACCACAAATCCCATAAAAACTCCACCACACCATGGTTTAAAAATACGACATTTCACAGCAAAATCTATTTACTCCAATGTCCCAAACAGTGGATCTGTGCGAACCTTTTGCATCAAATTCGGTGACCTTTTATACTTGATTTAAAGGGTCGGCACAATAGCTTTTAAGGGCCTCAGTGTCTAAAATGGAGGAAAATGTTGTAGCTTATTAGCTGTGTTGCACCATCAACTTTGATTCAACCTTCTCCAGCAGAGCATAAACTGCTCCACAAAGCAGTAAAGAGTTATTGAAGACAGAACAGTGAAGAGAAAATAAAAAGAAGTTTGGAAAGCTATTGTCACTGACTTGCACTTTTAATAAATCTCCCAAATGTTTCTTATTTCCCAACCCAATCTGGGGCACTCAGCTCCGAGCCAATTCATTACCTCTGATCAATTCAATCTTTAAAAATGGAAAACAAATATAGGGTTTGATCTTTCAAAAAGACTCCGTAATTTACTAAAACCCCTGGGCACTGAAGTTTCTAGCTAACGTTACTCAAACTGGAGTAAATAGTGCATTTGCTGGGGACTATTTTTAGCTGCAGATTAATACACATTTGTTGTGGTAGGAAGTATTTATGACAGGTTGGACCGACTCAAAAATACAATTACAATGGATTTGTTGACAATAAGAAAATGATACAGAAAATATTGCCAGACATATCATTTAAGGAAAGTTCAACACAGTGAAAATAAACAGAAAATAAACGCCATCTTAGCCTGAGTAAAGTCCAAACCTATGGAGAGTTTCACAGTGAGACATCATGAATGGCAAAACAATCTGACCCCATAATCCCACTCACTACACGTTGTGTTTTTTGAAAAGTGGGTGACATTGACCCACTCTTACACCCCCTCTTGTTGCAATCCCCACATTTCTTGTGCTTTTGGACACGACCGCTCCGCCCTCAGCCTCCTCCTCCTGCACCTCCTCTCCCTGCAGCTTCCAGGGGTCTTGAGGGTAGGAGGTGCAGGCCAGCATGGAGTTCTCTGATGGGTACTCACACACCTGCTCCAGCTGGTGCTCGTCAAAACACACATTTCCCTGCAGGCATAAGTAAAGACAGGATTATTTTACTTTTATTATTGGCTCAGCAGAACATCTGACATCCACTCACAAGAGGCGAAAAATATTTCACATGGACCGTTTGGACATGAAGTCTTTAATCAGAAAAATATCCTGTGTTTTGCATGTTTTGTGTACATATTCTGGTCTGCTGTTAGTAGAGAGAGCTTGCAGGGGCTCTACTGTCGTAGAGAATGAGTGTTAATAGCGCTATACGTTCTATACCACCTCATGTTTCCTCTGACATGTCTGACCTCTTGACTATTGAGTTGCAAAGAAAAAGTGATAGAGAATAAAGTTGTCATGATGCAAAGAAAGGCACAGAGATGTGCAGTCAGGGCCCAGAGGCTCTGGAACGAGCAGGTCGACTGAATCAGTTCTTTCTTAAAACATACTTTTCTGATTTTACTTGAGTTTAAATCTCCTTTGAATTGTTTTTTATTTCTTTTAAAATGGGTTTCTTTTTCTATTCTTGCTTTTATCTTTTAACACCATATTGGTTTTGTCCGTTTTCTTTTAAACATGATGATTTACGTCCTGCTTTATTTTATTTTGCTGTCTTTGTGAAGCAACTTGGACTTTGGACTTTGGACTGCTCTATAAATAAAGATTATTATTATCATATTATTATATGCTTACAAGGTCAAATGTAAACGCAGCTTTGAGGCGCTGAGGAGTCTCAGTCTGTCTGCGAGATGTTTGTACTCTGTCAGTATAATGTTAACTGACAGCATGAGGCTTAGCACAGCAGAAATACTCCCTCAGTAGAGTGCTTACTGACTGGACACTTCATGCACTAACTTATTGATTATTCAGGGACAAACACAGATAAACACTGATAAACACTAAAGCAGAAGCACAAACTGACTTACAACAAGTGTTGGCAAAGGAGAATGAGTGTTTAGCTTTGCCTGGACTAACGGATATTTGCGTGGAGTTTGTTTACTCAAAGGTCAGCACAGTTTAAAAAGACCCGACAGGAAACAGACCGCTGGGTCAGCGCAGCACATCCACATGTGTCTTATAATAACAGGCATGTACAGTCGTAAACACACCCAGAGGTGGTGACATGATCTGGATGAAGCCTACAGACACCACACTGCACACATTATACGAGTTACTGGTGCTGCACCCTGACAGCGGCTGTCTGCAGAGGAGTGCAGATAATAGCTCTGCATTAGAGAGGCTGGGTGAACCATGCTAAGGCACAGGAGGCTAATCCTCCCTCCCTGAACCCGATTAACTAGGGCTAACACAGCAGGACAGCAGAGGCACCGGGTGAGAGACAGAAACTGAAAGAGTAGGAGAATAAGAGGGAAGTTTTCATTTGCGGGATGCTGATATTTGTATTAATATTTGATCACAAGTCTCCCCAGGTTTAATACAGCTTGTTTAGTAACACTGAAAGTTGAAGTTTCTATCTGCGTTCAGAGCAATTTTTTAATTAAGACTGACCCCCATGTGTGCTATTATAGTTCAAAAAGACAATTATACAATCCTCTCAAAAGCATGCACGGGATTGCTTAGAATATAGTAAATGCAGACAAAAGAATTCTAATACAAATAAATAAATATAGCCTAAGATAAGATCGTGCCAAAAATGACTTACATTTCAAACAAGAAAAAAAGCCATAATTTTTGTTTCAACAATCTGAATCAAGCCAGTAAAGGGTAACGTTGATGCAAGAAAAATGTCCATTATTATTAAAAAAAAAAAAGCATACATATGAAGAGGAAAATAAAGGAGGAGGAAGATAAGAAGCAGGCAGGCCACCCCCCTCTGTGACATGATGGCACAGGTTCAGATGGGGGAGGGAAGGAGGCCTGATGTCAAACAGTGTGAAGGGCATCAACGAGAGCGACAGGTGGTCAGAGCCTCACTGCCGTAAAGTGGTCGCTCTGCAGCTAAAGAGGACCGTGCTTACAGATACATGATTGTTTATTTAAGTAGAGGTCACAATTCATATGCAGAGAACAGCATCACCCACTAGTTTGTCTTTCACTCTTGTGTCGATTACTATAGTTGAGTCTTTCAAAACAGAGGGTTCAGTGTCTGAGTCGCATTTTGCGTTTTTAAAAGTGGACACCGACTCACTTCCTTGTGTCAATCAGAGTTTCTTGTTTGGAGGAAGTGAAAGAGTGTGAAAGAGGAAGTGAGCAAAAACATGCAGTGTGACAGGGAGTTTCTGTTAGACCCAATAAAAAGCCTTTAATCACTTTTAATCCTCTCAGTATGACTGTCAAACTGTCATTTTATTTGGACCACCATCGGGTTATTTTCACAGCTTTCTGTAACGCTTCTTTTCCTTTCCATTTCACCCATGTCGAACTAAGAGTAGGCAGCCTGCTGTCAGTAACACTCTGGAGGGTCAATGTGGTCAAAAAACCCTTTGCCAAGACTCCAGTCTAACAAACTAAACCCCCGCTAGGAAGCAGCCAAGAAGATACAAAAAGAGATTTGTCTGAGAGGAAGGGAGGGCTGACTCAACAAAAACGGCAAAATTGGTGTGAGGGAACATGGAAACATTCTGCAACACACTCAGAGACAGACTGATGGGAAATTACCAGCAGTTTAGCAACTTTTACAAGAAAAAACATTAATTAAAAATACACTATCATTTTTCAGGTGCAGTGAAACACATAGATACAGTCAGATTCATTACCACAAGGTGGTGTAAGAAAGTACAGGAAAAGTGTTTTGCTCTGCTCCCTGTATTATATAAGAGCTCCTCTCCCACTTTTTCAAACAAGGACTGCATTCAGGAAGAGTAAAAAAAAAAGAGGAAACAGAAGGGCTTAATATGAACTGTGACTCCAGTGAGATCCGTTTGTAGTTCGATTTGACGCAGCTCAGACTGAATTACTGTAAATTGGTCCTTGCGTGGTCTTTGCATGCATCCACACAGACAAGCATGTGATGTTAAGTAGGCAGACAAAACGACAAAAAAAAAAAAAAGAATGGAGGAAGGAAGGAGTTGTTGAGCTGCTTGTTGTGGTTTCCTACTCAACTTGTTTGTCTCCACTGACGGCAGCAATATTTCTGCAGAAGCTGACACAACTTAAGGGCAACTTTTATTCAAGTTGAACTATCCAGAGTGACTTACAGTGAATTAACTACAGGGACAGTCCACCCCGGTGGCAGTCTGGTATCAAACTCACAAACTTCTGGTGATCTATTTGAAAGTCTAACTACGAGACCACAAGACTACCACCACCCACTTTCTGTTTATGTCATATAGACTATATAATTTTTACCGCTACTCATACATGTTTGCCTAAAATATGTGTGGTGAGAGGGTTATCATAGGGTAAAAGTAAAAAGTCTGCAAAGAACCAGACCTCAGAAGCAAATGGCAAAGCAGATCACTCCAGGATTTTATGCCTAAGAATCAAGATGCCGTGCTTGATAAGGCTTTAACTGGCTTAGGTCGGTGTCTGTGATTGTACTTCTCAATCAAAGGGGATGTTCTCCCAGAGAGAGAGAGGATTCTGCTTGACGATGAGTGATGCCCTTTGTACCACCTCTGATGAATTTTAGAAAGCAGGGCAGCGAGCGTCCCTTTAAAATCTGGCTTATTCTGACAATATTTTGAAATCAGAAATCCAATTAGCCATTTTTGCAACATAAACATCATTAAAATCCCTAGAAGATGCAGATTATTTCTTCTCTGCTTTTTGGTTCCATTGTTTGTATGGTTATTTTGCTAGTAAATTTCAAACAAAAAATCAGCTTCCACTCACCCTTTTCGGAGTCCCTTTGTACTTGACTAGACAGGACTTCTCCAGGTTCTGATATCCCCCAATCACCTCGATCTCCTCCACTGTGGGAAGCTTCTTCTTCACTGGCTCGGCCACAGCAGAGGTTGTCTGGGCCTGTTGCGATGAGGTCTTTGAGGGTTTTAATCCTGCTGTCGTTGTGGGCTCTTTCGCTTCTCCTCCTCTGGCAGGCTTTTTCGGGGTGATTGTGATGGTGGCACCTCTCTTCACTTGGCCTCCTGAGGCACTCCTGAGGGAGAAGAGCGTGGGCGACGGGGTTGGAGATGGAGAGACACTACGAGACAGAGCGGGCGATGTGGAGCTCGGGGAGGAGGCCGGGGTTGGGGCGTTATCCGAGGCTTTCAGAGCATTGTCCGGGGATTGGCTCCTGAGAAGTGAGGTGGTAGTTTGGTTAGATTGTTTGAGCTGATATGTTGGAGAAAAAACACGCCGAGGAGACACTTTGGGGTTAAATTCTGGCGTTTCTTGCTCTTTCTCATTGTCATTTACCGGGTGCTTTAACACTCCTCTGAGACTTTGCTGCCCCTTTGTCTCCCTGTCCTTAAGAGGAGTGTTTGGTGACATACAAGACTTCAGCGTTTCCTGCTCTTTCAGCTGAAACTGCTCTATCTGTCGTTGTATTGTCTGAACCCCGCAGTTGTCCTCATCTGAGAATGCTTTGCTGTCCACCAGCTGTGCGTTTGACCTGAGAGGCTTCACTTTAACGAGGTGCACTGATGGGATGTCTACAGTCCTCTCCCTCAGACACAAGCCCGACCTTGAGCCAACTGTTTCCAAGTTGTATATCCGACTCATGGCTGTGAGGGAGTTGGGATGAGTCGACAAAGTGGAGATAGACTGCACCGGTTCGAGAGGCGATGTATATTCCTCTACCTCCTCCTCTGACAGCTGCTTTTCCTCCTCCTCCCTTTCTTCCTCTCTGTTCTCGTGTTGGGCCCTGTGTCGCCTCAGCTCTTCTTCCACATGTTTCAGGGGGTCGTTTTCATCCTCAGATATCTGAAAGCTGTCAGAGATAACTTCGGAGGCAGCAGTTGTGTACCCACCTGGTACTTCCTCAGCTCTGATGGCTTGTGAGTGTGGGACAGAAACAGGAAGTTGAGAGCGGGTTTTCAACACGCTGACTTCCTGTGTGACGTCAAATGCAGTCGTGGTTGTCTGCACTGCTGCGTCTTCCTGTCCCCTCTCGGCTTCGATCAGCCTCTTCCGCATATGAGCTGCAGCTTCCCACTCTTTCTCTATTTCAGTTCCCCTCTCGTCATGCCTGTCCCCGGCTGTATGAGTGTGGTTTATCTCTGCAGCTTCACCACCGCCTCCATTTTGTGCCTCTCTTTGTCTCTGCCTCTCCAGCTCTTTTTGTCTGATTTTCTCTCGCAGGGATTCAATGCGGCTCAGGGGTTTTCCGATCCTCCAGCTATCCCTCCTCTCCACCCCTTTACCTCCTTCCCTGTCGTCGCCGTGAACCATGGTCTTTTTTTTCTCCAACATTTCTTCGGCAACGTAAAACACACTTCTGGGGATTTGAATCTCGAGGGGGCCTGAAGGGATCCCCATGGGTGCATTCCTTTTCGGAGATCTGGGAGTGACATCTTGAATGACGTTCTCCGATCCAACATCCTGATCTGAACCTTTGGTCATTTCATAAGCCCTTTCTCCTTTCTCGTTGCTATAAACAGTTGTGTCTCCTATTTTTTCTATTTTACTTATAAGTTCCTCTGTGTGTTGGGACAAAACAGAGTGTGTTAGGTACAGTCCTTGTGACCCTGTACAACTCCTCTCTGGCCCTCTTTGGGGGTCTCTAGCTCTATCTGTGACAGCACAGAGTAGACTGGAGCACTCTGTGAAAGCTGATGCAACGTGACTCTTCTGCAACGTTTCCGATGGGATTGTGCTTTCAAATGTCTCCTCTCTCCGAAAATCAGACACCTTTTGGTCGCAAACTTGCGCCTCAATCTGTCCCCCGGCCTCTGAATCTTTTTCTACACTCATCTCCCTTTCTAAACTTTTCTCACATGTCGGTCGCTTCACTTCTCTGTCAGCTCTTGCTTTCCCGTCCTGCCTGATCGCAACTCTTCTGGCAAACGAGATTCCCTCTGTGTTTTTGACCGAGGCCACTGTGAACCCCTCGTCTCGATCTGCATTACAAGCCCTTTTCGCAGCCTTTGTGTCAACAGGCTCCACGCTCCTGTGTTGAATGGCGACACACATATCTGCTTCGTTTCTCATTTGCAAGGGCCCCCCCTTTTCCTCCTCATTTTTTAAATGTCCATCTTTATGCTTTCCAAACCGGTATTTATCTGAAAGCCGTGTGCACCCCAGTTTGATTTTTGGTGTGGTTTCCTTCTCTAACCCTGCGACGTTGACCCACGCCGCTATACTCTTATCTAAATGTATCCTCTCACGTGTTGTCCTTTCATAATACCCATCGTCATCTAAACCATTCTCTTTGGCGCAGAGGACTCGATCGGAGAAGCTTAATGAGCGTTTCGGCACACCTCTCAGCATCATATTCCTCACGTCGGCCTCAGAGAGCTGGTCATCTTCATCTCCTGAGTATTCACTCCTCCGGGGCCGCAGGAAATTATCAGAGCTTTTGGATCGAGATGGAGGCTTCGGGTGCTGTCCGAATTTACTCAGCAGCTCACTGACCCTCCCTCCTCTTTCAAGAAACACGTTATCGTCTAAGCTGTCCTTCCTGTAGTCTTTAATAACTGTCGCCTGGCCCCATGGTTTCTCTTTCTCTTTTTCTCTAAGCCAGGACATGTCCGTTCTGAGCTCCCTGCCCAAACTCTCCCTCCTTCCATCCATGCTGCACTTAATCTCTCCATCCTCTCTACCCGAAGCTCTCCCTCTCCCTCCTCCTTCTGGACTCCTCTCTTCAGGGCTTGCAGATGGCTTTATGATCAGAACCTCAGAGGCTCGGATCTCTGTGATGCTCCCTCCTCCGGCCAGGATCTCCCTCAGGTCCATCTTCACCCCTCTCTGCCCCTGGTGGTCCTCCTCGGTCCTCTCCACCTCTCTCCATCTACCCTTTCTCTCATCACTGCCTATCCTGTCCTGCTCGATGATGATGATGTTGTCGGCTCTGAAGGTCCGAAGACATGGGACGTGGGGAGAAAACAAACTAGATGGCGGATCTGTTTCTTTTTCCTCCTCGTCTTTTCTTACTTTGAGGAATTCCCGCTCCCTGACTGCATCTTTAATTGACTCTTTCCATTGGTTGCAATTCTCTCTTTCTCTTTCTTGACTTCTGTCCCTGCTCCTCTCTTTCTCCTGTCCATCACTCACATCTCTGCTTCTCTCTATCTTCATCTCTAGATCTCTTCCTCTTCCCGACTCCCCATCTTGACCCCTGGGGCTCGATTTGTCCTTCTCCCTCTCCTTAACTTCCGGCTCGTTCCCTCCTTCTGCATCCCTGCCTTTTCTCCATGCACTCTGTGTGCGAATAAATGGGTTTTCATGAACCGGAACTATAGTTTCTTCGGACACCTGACTCGCTGGTTTGAATTCTCCATCAGGCCATAGCCCTGGATCTGGGCTAAGTGACAGTTCACTTCCCAAATTGACCGTCCCAAAGCTGTCTGTGTCACTCTGAGCATCAGAAGCAGACTTGACATCCACCTGCAGCAGACAGGCGTCTCTCTCCTTTTCTCTGTCACCCAAACTGTCCTGTCTTGCCTTCCTCCTCTGGATGATCTCTCGCTTCCAGGCGGGCATACTGGCAAACTTATTCTCCTCCTCTTTCTCTCTCCTCTCTCGCTCCTCCTCCTCTCTCCTCTTTTTCTCCAGCAGGAGTTGCTTCCATTCCGGCAGAGAGGAGACAGACATAACAGTAAAGGTTTTGGACAAGATGGTTGCCGTTCTTCTTCAGGGCCTCTGGGAATTGTCTGCAAATAAGGAAATTATGAATTAAAATCAATCCTCTCTCACAACCATGTGAAAAAGAGGTGTACAACACCCAAATATGTACATTTTAGGACATAATAAAGTATAAAACTTCAAACTCCACAAGTGTAATATCAAGTTGATATGTATTTTCAATGCTTAATAGCGTATAGAAAGATGCAAATTAATGCAGAATCACATTGTGGGCGAACAATTATCAACACAAGCCTGCAGTCCCAGTTAACCTGTTGTTTAACTGAGTATAACTTTCATCTTTTACACAAAATATTATCATAACATTCATCAAATTAACTTGCAGCACATTATGCACATGTAACAAATATTGTTTTGGTGTAATATTTATGATGAAAGTGTTAAAACAAACTCACCAAGAACCCAAAGATCTCAGTATATCCGCTTCGACTTTACAGTTGTCATCTTTTGCGCGTCTTGGCTGTGCGTAATGCGTTACACTCCTCGACGGAAAATCGACTTCGCCAATAACCAACAGATTAATATGTGCTCTTAAAACATTTGGTTTTAAAACGACGTCAAATCACCCCACGACCTGACTGAGCATCCGAGCATGAAAACGCGTCCGTCGTCGGTATAGTAGTAAATATTTCCAGCCTCAGAGCAGCAGCACTGTAATCCGATAATTACATTAAATTCCGTCAGGAGAGTTTAGTGGCACACACCATATTGTCGGACCTAAGAAAAGGCGTTTAAATAACATAGCCGTCTGCCCGGGCAACAACCCCCACCCTCGTCTCATCCCATCGTCCCGCAAGGCTAATTGGAAGAGAGGTGGAGGTGGAGGGGTGTGTGAAACAGAGCTGCAGGCAAGAACAACCTCCCTCATATGTTCTTAACAACTACTTTACAAGTTTCAGTCATGATTATTTATATTTCTCATTCTAGGAAACAACATGCAAATCTTCTTCCTATAATGCTTATTCCAGGAATGAGACTTTTTTGAAATGTATAAAATATACATAATTTTGACATAACACATAAAAATACGCATTTTAGAGGAAAAAAAGTTATCTGCAGGTTTTCTATCAATATTGTTGCTCATCTAAACTGTCATATTGTTCATATGTGTTTTACTATTTAATATTATTTTTTTCATATTTGTATTGTCATTTTTCTATTCTATATTTATGTTCTTGACTTTTTCAGTATATTGCCTGTATTTATTTGTCCTCTTAATGTTTATTGTATGCACCAATACACCAAGGCAAAGTCCTTGTAAGTGAAAACCTTCTTGGCAATAAACCTCATTCTGATTCTGAATGAATTCTGATTTTTTTCAATTCTCTGTCTTCTACTGATCTTTATTTATTTATTCAGTTTATTTCTCAGGGAAGGTGCATATTAATAAACATTACTGTAAAAATACCAGAATTAGCCAGGAGGCTAGTTTTCATCCGTATTCCTTGACCGGGTGTGAAGTCAGCAGCATTAAAACAAAGTTTAGGCTTTAATCACATAAGTTGTTTAATAGCACGGTGCGTTCCAGAGGCTCAAAGGATTTCTTCCTTATATTCTTTCTGAATATTCTGCCCACTATGTATGACTCCCCATTAATCAATATCTTCTTCAACAACTATTGGATTTGATGCAAGCGTTCCATGTTGTTTTAGAGATTTAGATTAAAGTGTAGGATCATTTTAAAGGCTAAAGGTGTTTCTATTATTTCAATGAGGGTAGACTAAAAAACAGGAACACCTCTCTGTATATGCAGTACAGCTCAACAGCACCCCAAAATGATCACAGTTAAATTGTTGGATTTATTGCAGGACTGTTATATTTGACCGCTAGTGTACCTAATAAACTGGCAACTGAATGCACATCCATCCAATTCTCATCTTGAATCAACAAATTGAGTTCTAGACTTTAGAAAAGTCAGTGTAAAAGAGTGCAAATAAACCAAAAGCAGCTTCTCAAACTGTGATTTGGCCCTTAAAAAAACAACACACCTGATAAAACATGAACAGAGATAAAACATAAACACACCACACGCCTACAGTATTCAGCTTATTACATTTATTCAACATTTTCTTAAAAATACTGAAAGTTATTAATGTCATTACAGTGAGGCCGCAGTGCAGACAACTAATACTAGTACACAATACATGTTGAATCAAAGATTACAGTGATTTGAAGTTGGAGAATTAAGGACATAGGCATTAATACCAACTGTGTTCACTTTGTTCTTTAACGTTGAAGTGTCTCCAACACAGTATAGAGCCACCTGAAGAGATACGATCATAATGTCAGAAGTCTTTTTTCATTATAGCTGCAAAAAAATAAGCTGCATAGCTGTGCTTTTACCAATGTGAAATTTTTTTCAACGGCAATTAAACTCACAATTAGTGTGCAGAGAAATACAGTGTACCTGCAGTTGGCACGTTGAATGTAACAGCCTATAACAATACACTATATGATAAACAAAATAAAGTCAGTGTAGTAAAAACAAAAAAGGCAAATTTGGAGGGTTTCTTTGCACACAAAATAAAAAATATTGCAATAATACCCACTATATTCTGATTACATTTAGGAATCTTTCTTTCCTAAATTAATTCAGAATATAGAAATATCCTCAAAAATATAAAATAACTAGAAGGGCACTTGGAGTAACCTGCGACTTGGATCTGCTCCAAAATGAAAATTGGGCAGACAGACAGACAGACAGACAGACAGACAGACTGACAGACAGACAGACAGACAGACAGACAGACAGACAGACAGACAGACAGACAGACTGACAGACAGACAGACAGACAGACAGACAGACAGACAGACAGACAGACAGACAGACAGACATAATCTCCTTGGCGGAGGTAACACTTGCATTTTCAAATAGTGGAAGAAAAGCTTTTGTAATAAAACTCTCTCTTTCTGAAACCACATATACAGTGAAAAGAAAACTTTAAAAAAATTGAGAGTGGTCATTAGCAGAAATGGCCGGAGCATCTTGAGATCATCAGGCTCATTGAGAAGTCAGAAGAATATTTCTGGTTGATATGAAAACAGCAGTGACATCACAGCAGCGAGAAGACCTTCACTTCACTCCTCCTTGTAGGTGTCGCCGCTGCCCTGGTGCGGCTCCGCAAAGAGCTGCAGCTTCCTGTTAAGATGGACGCAGAGGTAGGCTAAATCCTGTTTGTCCAGAGAGTGAGCCAGAGCCAGGTAGGTCGACAGAGTCCCCGCCAGCAGGAGCCTGTCCAGGGACAAAGCCGGCAGCAGCCACAGCACGACGCCCAGCTCCAGGCACACCGGGTGGCGGAGGTGAGACAGGAGGCGCTGGGCTCCAGGGGACTTGTGAGACAGGGGGTCTCCTAAACCGAGACACTCGTTATACACCTGAGAGTGCAGAGGGGAGGGTGAGAGGGACAAATTAGGTTAAGCAGCAGCACTGAACATTTTAGAGGTTTTATTTTAATCCCAAATGTCACACTCCCTGCCTGCTACACTCGATTTGATCCTATTATAATATCATGTTGCTGTTTTGGCATCAAATCAAAATTAGCATTTTAATCATGGATGAAGATGTAAATTCATTTGCTATTGAATTAACTGAAATGTTGATCCTCTTGATGTTTTCATTTGAGCTAAGGTTTGTCTGGTATGAAAGATTTGGGGTTTGAAGTTGAGAGGACAAAATAGCTGCTGATTATACTGACTTTGTTAATAAAATGTTAATAAACATTAAAAGCTAAAAAAATAAACAACTACTATACTAATAGAGTATTAAAAAAAACATCTGAAAAATACTGTAAAAAGACGTGCAATATAGCGGAATCAAACTGTTTGCTGCCATATCAAGGCAAAAATATGAATAAAAAAGTAATACTGATAAGTTACCTGCTTGATGCCCAACAGTTCAGGGTAATCAAAGATCATGAGGATGCTGCAGATGATTGCCCAGCAGAGGAAGTGCAGACTGAAGCAGAGCAGAGGGAACCAGATACTCCAGGGTGCATGACGCACTGACCACAGACAGGGGGCGCTAGTCACAGGCTGCCAGTAACACATCAGGATCTAACAGGAGGAAAGAGGATGATGATGATGATGATGATGCAGAGTGGTGCAGGGAAACAACATGCATTATAAAGCCCAAAACATGTTCAACTTTAACTGCTGTTTAAAGACGCTATCTTGCAAAATGTACAGTACAGTACAGTATTATATTGTAATTGTGTTGCAGTACCTGGAGTGCCAGTGCGGTGCTGAAGCAGTATGCCGTCCGGTTCAGGGGCCCCAGCACTGACTTAAGGGCCTGTTTGACAGGAGACCAGGCGAGCAGACTGTGCTGTGTGATGAAGAGAGCCAGCAGCCCCAGATCCACAACAAGAGACCCGAGGACAGAGCCGTCCTGCAGCGCCACCGACCACGGTATGGAGTCTTAGGTGTGGGCAAATCATGTGAAGAGGTAGGTCATTTTAAATTCATATCACGGTTACACATGAAGTTTAAATATTGTTATCAATTATGTTTACTTTGAGCATTCAAATATAGTCATTAGAAATTGATTTGTCATTATGTGTACAACCTCCTAAAGCAACTACAATGATTGATTGGTCTTTATTTTCTAATAAAACTGTAGCTTATTCAGAAGATATATGAGCAAGCTGCACAGTCCAGACAATAATCAAAGTTACTTATATGCGTATTAATATATAATATTAATATAAAGACATACATAATTACAGTACATATAAACATACAGTAGTTACTAAAACTACTGATTTGGTTTGGTTTTATTCTGCAATACATTAAAAAGTACACATTAGGTGTGATATGGGGCAGGCAACAGGGTGTATTGAGTCCTCGACTGAAGTTTATTTAAATCTTTTTGCACAGTTACTAACCAGTCATGGCCTAATAATAACACACTGGTGTCCATGAATGGCATTAAGAACACACAAGTACTGTTTGCAATCGCTCAAGCATTAAACATGCCACAGCAATATATTCATAACCCAGAGTTACATTGCATCAAGGACCTATTTTACTGTCTTACTTAAGTGAAAGTAGTAATACTAGAATGTAAAAATACTAAATTACAGTACTAAATCTGCACCATTTAAAAAGAAAAATCGGCGTTATCGGCTGTCCAATCTCATCGTCCAATCACGACGCTCACTGTCCATTGGGGATTAGACCTAAACCAATCACGCCGCAGGATCACATTGGACCTAAGCCAATCACGGCTCAGCTTCTCTACGAGCACGCCCACGTGGCAGCGCACATGAAAGGCTGGTAAAGACTAATTCAGCCAGCAGAAAAGATGATCGCCCAACGTGGGGCTCGAACCCACGACCCTGAGATTAAGAGTCTCATGCTCTACCGACTGAGCTAGCCGGGCACTGAAATCATACTACATATTATCAGAATTTCAACTCTTACAAAGTGATTATTATCACTGATAATGAGGATTTACTGCTTTTGGAAGAATACAGAAGTAAACTGAATAATGTTTTGTTTTTTTTGCTGACTATAAACCACACTATAAAGCACCGTGTGTGATATGTACTGAGTAGTATCCTTGCACAGCCATCGACACTGGAGTTAGCTAACTTCTTCGCCCGGTCGCGAGCAGCAGTGAATGCGCAGCGGCTTACCTTGACACAGTGTCGTCTCCCCCGTGATGTTGTGGTAAATGGCTCGAAATGATATAAACCGAATAAAGTCTGCACCCGATATGAAAACAAACGCAAAGTTAATCAGAGAAACGGAGCCGAGAGCCCAGCCACGTACCGGGACTGACGCCATTTCAATCAGCGTTTATCTTCATTTAGCAACTTCCCACAATAGTTTCTTCCGGTGGGAGAGTTTGTGGTAATACCGATTATTGTCACACGGTGTCGCTGCAGAACCAGTAGGAGAAAGTGCAAACTAAAAAATCAATGTATATGATGTTGCAATGCAGCTTATTATGTCCTTATTTAGAAGTATCATGAATGTGTAAATTGTTACTATGTGCCTTATTTTCATCCTTATTTTAGAAATGTTAAATGTTGTTGAATTAAGTAACCACGCCTAAGTGCCAACAAGGGGCCAGTAGGAACCTGGCCCCAGCCAACCAACGGGAGAAGACTACTTTAATGTGGTCTGTGGACAGTGAAATAGGACGGACAGCAGCTGTGTACTTTTGTAATGCTCATCACATCATCATCATCGAATAAATATCGTTTACCTGAAGAGAAGTTTTCCGGGAATTGATTTCTACACGTCTCTATTTCAAATTAAAAGAACACGGCAGTTGTCAAAGTGGGGTTTTTCAGGGGACATTTGATGTATTTGGCTCATCCTAAAAGTCAGGGCAACCTTATAGTGCATAGTGATGATATTGTTGATCATTAGTTTAGTTGAGAGAAGGGACAGTGCAAATGAATGCACATGGTAAACAATGAGAAGCCAGAATTAGCCAAAAGGCTTTTTCTTATATCTGCAGTCCCTCAGCGGGGTGATATTAAAGGCTTCGTAAAATACATCAAAACAAAGACAAAAATAGCGCCTGCAGTTTAAAGATCGGAAAAGTACACAAAGTTGTTAAAAGCAATCGAGTGTTGCAGTGACATAAAGAAGTATGTCACTGGCTTTACTAACCTGACATATAGGTTATATATATATATATATATGTATTCTTCATCCATTGGTGTAAATGATTGCTGAATGATGTAGAGCCAAAGAATTGGATATAGATATATACAACATTATTGTCCACCAAAAAACATTAAAAACAACAGAACAAAATGCAACTTATGGAACAAACATGTGCAACAAAACAACAGTGAAGTATAAAACACAGCAAACTAGTGGAAATACAGATAAAACACTTTAATATAAAGCATCAAACATTAAGACTTAAAATAAAATACTGCAGAGCAAGATTTGTGGTCCAGATCTTTTATGTTGTTTGTCAGGATGCTCACATCTCCGTCTCTTGTCTTTGCGGTATTCAAGTATTCAAGATTTCTTTTGGGGTTAGGTCATTACTTTGCTGGCCATGTAAACTAACAGACCATAAAACTAATAAGAAACAGAGAGCACAAAACTGTTCTCAAGACATTGGCTCTATTTGGAGTTGGACTTTATTGCAGACAGGAAATGGTTCGACATTCTACAGTTTCATTATCTTAAATGTCATTTCTTTTTTATTGTTTTACATTTACAAAACAAGACCAGCGGAAAGAACACAGACAGATGTATGTCAACCGGCTCCAGTCTTCAAATGAGGTTAACCTCTCCGCTGTAGCACTCTACATGGTAATTTCTGTCAAATGATACCACTCGAATAGACTCTGTCGACCCCTGAACATCAACAAATGGAGAATTGTTATGATCATTTCTCAGAAGATAAAGTATCAATTACTGCTGTTTGTCAATAAGGCGAGACACTTCGGGCACTTTTGAGAGTTTGGGCTGATTTGCTTCCATAATATGTCTTCTTCAGACTAGTCGAAAGAAAACATCCAAAATACATATTTAGGTGTTAATTTTACTCATTTTGTTTCTTTGTTTTAATTTGTTTAGTTTTTACAGAGGGCTTTGTTTGTTCATATACAACATTGTATTCCAAAAAACATGGCAATTCTTCTTTTTTGTTTTTATGGTCGTTGACACACTATTTCCTGATTTATGGAGTGAAACAAAAAGATATCCAAAATTCCCTCTCTAAAAACCTTTGACTTTAATATGTCAAACTAATGTAACAAGAATGTTAAGATGTTAAGATTTCTCTCTGGAAATGTATGAAAATGAGCACTATATATGCATTATATGCATATTTAAACGTAAAGTTTTGAGAAAACTTGCAATACAAAAAATAATTGCCTTAGTGTAAGTCATCAACTGTTAAGGTTTCATGGGGATAATTCTTAGTTTAATATTTTACCCTATTCACCTGTAGTGTCCCCTTATTGAAACGATCCATGCAGCTCACCTCAGTTGGCAGTATCGGCGCTCTGCATGCAGCACACAGAGGAGCCTGCACCCTGAAACCATGAACAAGTCTCAGTACAAGGTCACAGAAACTCAGAAAGTCAGTCAGACGGGGTTTGGTTTCGTCTTTTGTCTGAAGTGTGCACTAAAGGCCTTGGCCCATTGTCGTTGTGCCGTATAAGAAACTCACTTGTGGAAGTCGCTGACACAGTAAACTCTGCTGTGTGCGTCCACAGTGAAGGGCCGACCCTCCAGGCTCTGTCTGCAGACCACACAGCGAAAGCAGGTCGGGTGGTAGGACTTCCCACGAGCCTGCAAGACCTGACGATGAGCAAAATGAGCTCGTAATTCAACTAATTCAACATCTAAATATATATTACTGTGAAATGGGCCATTCTGCATATTGAACGCTTTAACTTTTGATGCAAATACTTTTACTTAAGTAACATTTTCAACGCTGGACTTGCAACAGAGTGTTTTTACACGGCGGTATCGACACTTTTATTAAAGTAAAATACTCACGGTGTCCGAGATTAAACCCCCACAACTCTTACACACTTCTGAGGCTGGATGAACTCCTGAGTACTACATTAAACAACAACACAATCCACTCATTGAATGTCTGGTCGATTGCTGACATTTTTTGTCAAACTGTATATAAATCATATGTTTGTGTAATATTTAACTCTGTATACAGGTATTCTATAAAAAAAAAAAAAAGAAGGATATTCTTACCAAAAAATCCTCCTCACAGTAGATTCTTCCTGAAACTATATAAAATGGCTTGCCAGTGAGCTTTTTACCTAAACATGACCCAAAGCACAAGGAACAAGGTGGATATCTTCCATTATGCGACATTTGATAATATACTGATGTTTCATTTTGATTTCTAAAAGAATGGAATTCAATGTTCAGCAATAAAAGAGTTTCTGAGCGATAAACTCATAAGCAATACACAAAGATGCATTTTTTATTTAGAGTGTTGCTTCATTAGTCAAGAACATTTAATGTTATAAAGAAATACAAAAATATCTTAAATCAGGTTTTGAGGGGATTTAAAATATTTTGGAAGCAAAACTTCACATCGAGAGGACTCACTGCAAACGCTGCAGGTGAAACAAGTGTCGTGGAATAAGTGTCCCATCGCGCGGCAGGCTCTCCCTTCCCCGTACACCGCTTTACTGCAGCTTGTACAGCTTCCTGAATACACAACAAAGAAGAAACATAAAGAACTGGTTACTGTGAAACCTACTGAAGAGTGTTAGGGCCAGACCTCAGGAAGAAAATGAGAGCAGGGGGATTTTTTTGTTTTGCATTTCAAGAATAAAGTCCAAATTTCAAGAACAAGGTTGAACCTCCAGTATTAGAGCCAGGCATAAGTAAATAATGAATCAGATGAGGAAGGACTTTTTTTTGTTTTTGCATTTGACGTATAAAGTAAAAATGTTGAGAATAAACGTAAAAATTCTGAGAATAAATCAAACTAGTGGCGTTAGCGCTGAAAGTCGGACTTCATTCTCGAAAAGCAAAATTTTTAAAAATCTTCCTCCTCTATTTTTTCTCCCTCATGCCTGACCTTCATACTCTACTGGAGACACCTGATTGTCTCTTCATTGACTGTAAACATACTGTACAGACTGAAAACACACACACACACACACATGCTGCAATGATCATTTGTTTTACAGAGTGCTGGAATAAATGACCACTAAAAAAAACTATAGAAAGGTAAATATTTAGTGTGTTCCTTCCTTACCAAAGTACAGACCGGAACTATAACCTGGGTCCATCTTCTACAGAACTTTCCCCGGTTGTCTCTGGCTGCTGGAGGCCACATTACGACTGACTGGGGGTCTAATTTTATGTGCGGTGCAGACAGCTGTAAGGGGAGCTGCTATCTGGGTTCATGGGTGTTGCATTCGGTGCTTTTGGTCTCAAAGAGGCTTCGACTCCTCAGACCCTCTGACTCCTCGGAGGCTGCTGAGTGGGTGGCAACAGGCGGCCAACTGGTGACTTTTAGCACCACAAAGGAGACATACTCTTTATGCAGAATGGCCCCTTTCAAAATAATACATATTATATCATTGGATTATAATTGTTGATGCATTAATGTGTATGTCACTTACTAGTAAATGTGGAGCTAATTTTAATTGATGTACATTCTGCTGGGTAGTTTCACTCTCAAAGGATCAATAGCATTTTATCTTAATCTATAATTTTACATCATAATGTATTTGTTGATAATATGTTGTATTATTAATCTGAATCTGCAAAGTAATTTAACATAAAAACGTAGTGGAGTAAATAGTACTATATTTACCTCTGAAATGTTAAAGTATAAAGAAAATAGAAAATACTTAAGTAAGGTACAAGTTCAAATTGTACAGAGTAAATGTACTTTTACTTTTTACCACTGGGAAGAAGTATTCAGATCCTTTAGTTACGTAAAATGACTAATACAAGAGTGTAAAAGTAAAAGTGCTTATTTTTCCTGTGGGTGTTATATTGTGATATGTTGCGTTATGTCATTATTATTATTGATGCATTAAAATGAAAGCAGCTACGTGCTGTTGTAGCTGATCGAGGTGGAGCTTTTTTAAATGACTTTATACACAGGTAGTTTAGTGTCGTCCAAAGGGTCACAAGGCCCTGAGATGATTAAAGCATCAGGAAAGGCAAATCAAGGCGAATGTATTTGTGTAGCACCTTTAAAGTGAAAACGACCAGTAGAAAAAACACATCTGCTTTCAGAAACAATCTTAAAATACATTTTATTCTTAAATGAATGAAAGTAAATACACGTACGAAACATCATAAACAAAAACACAACATGCACTGAGGTCTCCATTGTATAATGAGCACTAATGTGAGTCCTAATGTATTCAAATATACTTATATACTGCAAATCAACAATGTGTCTGTGCAGGAACACAATATTAAACAGGAGCTCTGAAAGCTATTCACCTTTAGTCATAAAAACGTGCATTCATCTGAACTTTCTGCTGCTCACACAGCTTGTGTTACTGCCCTCGTGTGGACTGTTCAGGCACGTTATAAGTCAGGACATAGAATCAGACCCGCCCAAATAACAGTGGAAAACAAATGTGAGCAGAACTAATTGTAACTGAAACATTTAGTTGTCACATTTTGTTTTTATTATTGTTTTTTGGACTCTACATGTTCTTTTTTCCATGGTTCCTTCTCTCAATTATGTCTCATATATGTATTTATTTATACAAACATATATTATGTAAATAATGGAGGGAAAAAAAAGTCCAGGAAGAAGACGGCAGACATGATGACAAAGATTTAAAAAAAAGAATTTACTTGGATACTTTCGACGACTGACTAATCGTTTCACAATCTTGGAATGTATCAGTCTACGGTCAACAATAAACCGACATTCATATCACCATAACTTATAATGTCTCCATATACAGTGCATCAATAGCTCAGTGCAAAGGATCTCGATGAACTCCCACAAAGAAACTCTCCACGACACATGTCTGGATCTAGTGCAGTAACATTGGAGGGGAAGTGTGTGACAGCTGCTGATTCTTCACTGAGGTCTCTTGTTGAGACCCAGTAAAGCTGTTTGAATTCACCACACCGCCCACTCTGCATGCTGTCCGACTGGTTCAACAAAAAAACGTGTGTTAATCACTCGTGTGTGTGTGTGTGTGTGTGTAATCTGGAGAGATCAACGAGTCCCCACAAAGACAGAAAGATTAGGACTAGTGTGATCTTTTTCTCTTTCTTTCTTTCTTTCTTTTATTTTTCCTTCTTTCACCATGTCCACTCCTTCATCTGTATGTTGAGTGTTGTTGGGGCTCAAACGAGAAAACAACAACCAGGTTGAAATCAGGCCACAGGGGTTAACATGATCCTGACGGTTAATTGTGAGCATTCTGCATTCAAACTAAAAGCAAAAGCTTTCACAAATGTAACACACATGCTCCTGCCCTCAGGTAGCTATGTTTGTTTCTGTGCAGGAATGTCTGCGTCATGATGAGGCATGTGGAGGCAGGAGGAGAGCCTCTGCAACATGGGAGTGTTATCCACAGTTGACACATACTATCAGACACTAAGCATACACACAGTTAAACACATGGTCGTCATCATTTCACTTTGGGAAAAAAAAATAGCAGCTGACCAGGCACAACATTTTGAATGTAAACCCACAGACAGGACAACACGTCTTCTTCATTCTGGCTGTTTATCTCTACTCTAGCAGAGTTTGCTCGTGACATAATACTATTAAATGTGGTTATGCAAACATAACCTCTACTTTGAGCTCTGTTTCCACACCCTTCCTCTGCAAACTCATTTTGGGGATACGCCGCACGATGCCAACTATCCTTGGCATGTTTGGCTCTTTATAAATAGGGCATCCATTGTGCCACACGGTGAAGAGAGTCACACAGGGACTCGTGTCTCATCAGAAGTCCTAACTGTGTGTATCTGCTCTGCAGTGTCTCGGCTCAAGGGTACAACGGTAGAGCCCGATCCTCCTCACCCGTCAAGTTTGGGCAGGTAGCCGTAACCTGCCCGAGGTCCACGCCCTCCTGCGCCACCGCGCACAGGTAACGCTGAGCAGGAAGTGGCTGTCAACGCCGTCGCTGTCGCTGTAACGTGAAATAAAAAATGCAACCGTGTATTTGAGAGAGAATCAGCAACTCATACGTTGTCTTTTTTAAACTTTTGTACTTTTTTTAACAACAGTAAATTGTCATTTATTAGTGAACATGCGGCTGTGTGCGACCTGCGCGCTGCTGGGACTTTTGTTTTTGACGGTCTTCGACTTATCAGGTGGGATATTAATCTCTTTTCGTTTTTTAGCAAGATTTAACAGATGTTCGTTTATTGTTAAGTGAAGCTTAACCCTAACCCGGTGACGTTATTGCTTTTAGTAGGCGGCAAACACACATTGTAGATCCATTTCAAGTTCGTGCCAATTGGGTCAAATATAAAACTGCGATGAATGCTGTCTTTTGTGGTTTTGTGGTTTTGTTCGCTCAGGCGAAACATAAAGCAAAGATGCAGTCCTGTAAAGCACTCTGGATTAAGTCTCGGTACAAAGCTCTGGCTCAATGCATTAAAGATAATCGAGGCCATTAAGTCAACCCTACATATGTGATTGATTGACTTGACAGTGGAGATGAGAGGCTGCAGCATATATTCAGTGTGTGTGACTTCTAGACCTCCATTTTCAAAAGGTTTATGAGGCATTTATGGAGCTTCCTGGAGGCATGAATTCATCATGGCTTCATTAATGATTGACCTGCAATCTGCTGCTGAGCTATCAATCTGTCAGGCGTTTTATCATATTTCTTTGTTGGATTTTAAACTCGGTGCTTTCTTCTCCACTGACTTAATTCATATTTTTTGGGGGAAAGTCATCAGCAGCATGGGGAATTAATTCTCTTTTATAGTGTTTGTGGAAATGGTCATATAAACTTCTGCTTGCCACAAAATCTGACCATTTGAACCCTGTGACATCCTCAACCCACCCACAGTGCTGCAGTGTTGCTCTGTGGTGCTTTCAAGTCCTTGCAAGTTCAAATGGTGAATTTCTGGTTTGTTTTTATGTGTAAGCCTACCACACACACTTTAAAAATCATTAAGTGTTTTCCAAATCGTTTGCATGACTGCACACTGCCACAAGAGTTCATGTACATTTCAATGACACTATGACTGGAGCTCGCCAGTGAAACTTAAGCAGCGACGTAGCTTTACAGCTGCTGGTGTATTAAGTTACAGATTAAATCGTCTACATTTGTAAAAGGCAATTTCCCTAAAGGGAGAAGTTTGCAATTGCCACATAAGTCTCAAGTGTCACAAAAACACCTTTTAAAACTGGTTCCTTGGTTCACCTTGAGTTCTCTCTTTACCCAACGCTCTGATGACTCATGATAATGTAAAGTCACTTAATTTGCTTTGGTCTGGCACTACACAACATGGGGATAGGTGTGCCTGATACCACTCTGTTTGCTGTCTGACCGTTTGTTCCTAAATATCGCTGAGGTGTTGAATTGATACCTTTTTTTAAATAGTTGACCAGGGAAGCTGACACTATTCTGCTCGGTCTGAACAAACGGATCTGACACTCATCTGATTCCTGATTGTTTGAATAGGCTGCAAGTTACCTGCTATTTTTTTAATTTCAATTTTTGTTTTCTCTGCAAAATGTCAGGAAATCACGTTTTTCCAGAGTCCAAGGTGACGTCTAGTTGAGTCTGGCCAGCAGTCCCATGATATCCAGTTTAAATAATATTAGACAACAAAAAGCAGCAAATAATCATATTCAAAAACCTTAAACCAAAGAATATTTGGTATTTTTGCTTTAACAAACATGCTCACAAAGACAATGCCAACATGCTGATGCTAAACGGGTATAATCTTCATGTTTTCATTTAGTTTTGACACGTTAACATTCGCTAATTCTCACAAAGTCAGTAGGATTCATCTTCTGGGAACCATGAATGTCTGTACTAGATTTCATAGCAATCCATCCAATAATTGTTATTATTGTATTGTATCGTATTGTATTGTATTGTATTATAGTCCAAATATGGGAATGTGTCTGAGCAAGCTTTCAATCAGCGGATGTGGAGTTGAAACGGGACAGGACTCGTTTTGCATTGTTTCCCCATTTGAATTTTCTCCCAAACCTAATCAAAAGTCACATCTTTAGATCATCGATCACAGTATAAAACATCTTCAGGATATTTGCATAACTCCCTCTGCTCCGTTTCCTCAGAATGCCTGCAGACGACGGTCCGACCAGACAAAGGCTCGACAGTGACGGTGTCCACTGAGCTGCCGCTGGATCAATGTGCCGTGTGTACAGTGAGCGGGGTGAATGACACGCAGACATCCTGCCACTCCTCTCTGTCTCTGGTACCCGAGGAGGAGGTCAAGCTGCTGTTCAACTGCTCCCAGCCCATTGAACAGGCGTACGCTGTGACGATCACTCGGACTATTGGTGAGTTCACTGGCCTCATTTGTTTAAGAGGAATTTATTTTTGGAAACAACGAGGCACGAGTATAGTTTTGCTCTGAAAGGCATGGAGGGATTTTCTTTTGATGAGAAACCCCTTATGAAGAGTTGTGTAGATGTGTCTGTCAGGAAGTGTTTATTTCACTTTCAAGGGGTCAACCTTCTCCGTAGAAACCTTGAGATAAGAACCCAGAATTCTGCATCGTCCAGCCTCAGTCCATTGTGACGTTTGATACAGCGTTTGTTGTTGGGATCCTACAATTCATTGAATTCCTAATGACTTAAATATGTTTAATTCACATCAAAAGATAATTAATAGACTTACACATGTACTTTGCACTGACATTTCTAAAGCTTTGGCTAGGCAATTTGTTTTAGAAGCATTTTTGTTCTATTTGTTGAAATTGTCTTTACGTACATCTGACAGCAATCAATAAATCATATGCTCTGACAAAAAAAAAAAGGAAAATAATCTGCTATCTGTGGCTGTTGCAGGCCTGTAAAAAGTGAAATAATTGAACGGTCTTCTTACAATTTAATCAGATGGTAAAATACAGAAAAATAGACAATGCTTGTAAGAAGGCTGTTCATGCTGCTCCGCGGGACCTCTCTGCTTTTCTGAACTAACATGCTGTCTTCACAGCTGTGAGTATTGGCAATAGCCATGTCCGTTGTTCACGCTCATCTTACAGACACTTGGCTTTAAACCAATCTGTGCATCTTTTCTTGCCTTTTTTCATTTGAATGCAGAGTGCACTCAGGACGCCTGCAGCCCTACAACCGTAGAAATCCAATCGTCCATCCTCCCAGAGTTCAGCAGAACCTTCTCCTGGGAGCTGAAGGCGCCGGAGAAGACAGCTGTGGGTCTGGACATCCTTGGAGATGGACTGATGGAGACGGCACAACCATGCACTAATGGATTTCAGTATTCGGTGACCGTGTCCAAAACTAACACTAAGGGCCGGACTCAGTATTGTCAAGGTGGTTCTGTGACGCGCTTCGACCTGCCCAATCAAGCTGTCGTGTCTCTGCAAGTTAAACCAAATTCTCCGGTCGACACTGTGGGGTTCCATGCCTCCGCTGGACCACTAAGTAAGAACAAATGACTAAATACAAAGTCTGTAGTAACACTGGATTTATACATTTTTTGGAGCTGCAACAGCTGTCCTTAAGTTGAAACTTAGCCTAGATATAATATATATGTAATATATGTAAATATGTACATATTTACTCTGGATATTTATGACTTAACGTATTACCCATTTTCACAAGCAAAATAAGTTATTGACTCTGGCTGACGAACCGTACCTGAAACCTGAAAACTTGAAATACTGTTTAATAATGATGTAAACGTCTAACACATTACACACATAACACAATGTCATGCTGCTAAATGACTAAATAATGACAGTTGGCTGAGCATAATTGGATGTTTCATTCTAAACTGCGTAAATATTAATTAAACTGTAGCACATATTTCTTCATGTGTTCATGTATAAAGCAAGAAAGTCATACGTACATTTACAAATGATTTTCAGTTAAGTTTGTATGGCAATCAATTTACTCATTACTAGACGAAATTTCAAATTTAAGGAAGAGTTTGACCTTTTGAGAAAGGTTGATGCCACTCTTTGTCCTAAGATAACAAAACATGTTACAACATGTTATATTTTGTTTGTTTAATTGGTACAAAATAAATAAATGGGATTAAACAAACGTGACACTGAAGGATTTAGTCACCTCTGCACTAAGCCAGTTCAGCCGTTTGCCAGTCTTTGTGTTGAGCTAATTTAGCTGGCAGAACCTTTATTATTTAATTTTTTTACGACAGTCGTATCAATCTTCTCGGCAGGAAAGTGAATAAGCTTATTTCCCTAAAAGTTTTCATGGTGCAACATGAATTCAGTAGTTTGAAATTCGCTGGTTGCTACTAAGATCTGAGGAAGCACTTGGCACAAACTTACTGATGGATTTACAAAGAGCTGGTGTAATCCAATCGTGTCACCTTTTCTCACTCTCTCCTTCTTTAGAGGGCAGAACAATGGTTCTAACCGTTGATTCAAGCACGACCGTGGTCGTCAGCCGGGACCCTGAGGAGCCAGAATGTGACGTGTGCTCCGTGGATGGCTCGACTCCCGACTGTAGCCCCACAGAGAAGACACTGACGAACGTTGAAAAACTCTCGCTGGAGTTCAGCTGCCAGAAACCTCAGGAAGTGTACAGCGTGAAGATGAAGAAGAAAATAGGTGAGAACTGTTGAGGCTACATGTCAACATTTACAGCAGAATTTAGATTAAATAGATTAAATTAAATAAAAAAGGGATTTATTCATCCCCTAAAGAAAATAATAAACACCTAGTAAAAGCTGAAATAAATAGCTGAATATTGTTATGAAGATAAATATTAAACACGTATATAGAAGCTTTAATGAGCACGTAAATAAATTATTAAATGCAAAATTAAGTAAAAATATAAATAAATGTTGGCAATTTTTTGGAAATGAGTAAAAGTCTTTAATTATTTTCTACAATTCAACAATCTACTTCTACCATCTATAATTTATTTCTAATTTTCTACTTTTATTTCTTTATGTATTTGTCAAGAATACATGAATAAATAAACAACAAAACAATTGAAATAAATAAACTTAGAAATGTGGTAATACAAAAGTAAACAAAGATTTGTAGAAATGTAGAGATAAATTAAATATATTGTATTTATTTAATTGTGTCCCAATCAATAACCATTCATTTAGTTAATTATTGATTTAATCATTTATTTTTGTATTTATTTCAGCATCTATTTATACATTAATTTCTTATTGATTAATGTAAATATATTCTTTTCTGTAATTATTCCAACATCTACTTATAAATGTACCTATTTATCTCTAGCTTTTTTTGTCTATTCAAAGTCTAGGCTTTTTTTCTTTGTGGTACTCAAAAAGAAAAAGGAGAAAATGCCTTTTTAACCTCGTTTGAATAAATGTTTTATTGTTTTTATTACTCAGAATGCACCCAGAGCTCCTGCTCTCCAGCTGCGGGGGAAGTTGATCCCGACCCCTTCAAGGACTTCAACAGATCCATAACATGGGACATTAGTGTACCAGAGAGGACTGTTTTAAATCTGGTCTTCCCCGGTGGATTAAAGGAAAATACTGGAGCTGAACTTTGCGAGGACGGCCAGCAGTACTCGGTGAGCACAACTAAAAGTGACGGAAAGCCCAAAACTAACAGCTACTGTAAGAGTGGGACAGCCTCTCAGCTGGATCTGCTCAGAGCGACAACGGTGACCGTAGAAGTGCCCAAAGGAGGTGAACTGGACTCATTCACTGTCAAAGCAGCACCAAGAGGCAAGTGTCTGTTCTCTGTTTGTTCACACCAAAAAGAGAAACAAGTAGCTGTTCATTTACAGAACAATAAAACTAAAACATATTCCTAAAAATGTAAGCTACGTCCTTTTAAATGACACGGATGTTTCATAATACTGTAAACCTCTTTATGGGCACAGTTGGGCGACTGAAGCTTGAATGTAATGACTTTCCTAGTTTTGGTTTTTAGTTTTATTTGATGCTCATTGATCAACAGAAAAATAATTACTGTAAATGAGCTGGAGTTAGCAGAGTAAAGATTGGAGAAAATACACGCAGTGCACAATTGTTCTGTATTTAACATGTTTCAACTACACTAATTAAAACAAACATTATGCACAACAAAATAGGAGGAAGGGGAAAAGAGAAAACAACAGTAACGCACAAGACAAACGTATACAATGCACATTCGTTTTACAATAACAATAAAGCACAAAAAGACAAGCAGCCCCAGCAAACCCCTGCTTTGTCTTGCTTCATTGCACTTAGTATTAAATCATTTAAAATAAAGTATTTTGATGTAAAATAAAATGAGGTCCATATGAAAGTAAAACAGTAACTGAGTCTCAGCCATCACATTTGAGTCTTTTTTACATGTGTGAACCACATTTCATGGGAAATGTTCTGTGATCTTTGGTCTGATCAATATCTTTTTTCTTTAGGTGGCAGAATGATGTCCGTTATGCCCGATCCTGACACCATCATTACCATCAGCCGGCTGACCAACGAGCCCGAGTGCAGTGTGTGTTTGAAACAGGAGCCCAAAGACATATGCAAACCAACACATCTTACCCTGAGGGATCCTCACAACACCACAGTAGAGTTTACCTGCCCTCGGCCTCAGGACCATTTCACTGTGGAGATCAACAGAGAAATTGGTATGAAGGTCAAAAAAAAAAAGAAATTGGTTAATCAAGCAAACATATCAGTCAAAACTAAAGTAAGAAGAAGTGAGAAGAGCCATCTTGCTGTGCAGTTCACTGTCAGTGTAGGAGGAGACCTTAAGTTTTTATTTATTTATTTATTTAACTCTTATTTAACGCAAAGTTTAACAAGTACTTTAAAAATGTTACAAACCTAAATCCCTTTTTATGTCTCTTCACATTGTGACTTAAAAAAATTAAAATAACGCCCAACTTGAGTCAGTTTGTTAGTAATTGAATCGATTTGCCTTATGTATGAAATTAGGGCCACAGTCCATTTTAAACTGTTTAAAAACAACCCTGACTGACTGTATTCATTTAGGTTGGATTTCTTAATAATCCCTTAGACTAAACGATTACACTTAAGTTTCTTGTTTTCATGCCTTAACGATGCAGTTTTTTAAATCCTTGTCGACACAAAACTAAATCACCATCCCTTGTATGCTCTTCTCTACAAATCCCAGACTGCACAGAGACCTCCTGCTCTGGAAACATTGTTCAGGCCGAGTCCTCACTGTTCCCCGACTTCAACCGGACCTTCACCTGGGATCTGAAAGTTGAATCCACTCGGGCCTTCCAACTGGACTTCCCCGAACCGGGAATGCGACAGATTCCCAACGAGGAGACCTGCCCAGATGAGCACACGTACTCTCTTGTTACTTATCTGCGCACAGGGCCAGTGACCATTGGCACCTTTTGCAAAGGAGGAACTGTGACCAACATCCTGGCTTGTTACAAGGGCCGCATGTCTCTGCAGGTGCCTGGTGACAGGAAGCTGGAGCCTATCGACTTCAAACTCCATGTTGGACCCGAGACCACCAGTAAGTTGGGAGATGTCTGAGCTGCATGTTGTTTCTGTGTCGTGCATCCCACTCCACATGGGATTAGAATTGTGTTAACGAAAACGGCGAGACGGTTCTGACGTCATTAAACACTAACTGTGAGTGTTTCAACATGCAATATCATTGATGGAAAAAAAAAAAAGACGAGAATAATAAATGTAGTTAAAAGAAATGACCAAAATCTTTTTTTTTTTTTTTTTTTTTTTTTTCTTCACAAAAAGGAAGAGACAAAATATTTAATTTAAAAAAAAATTTTTTTTTAAATGCAGCAGTTTCGTGTCCACATAAGGACTACACCTGCAGCACACATTGAGCAGTCAGGAGGACTCGGAGTAATAATATTAATAATAATAATAATATCTTTATTTATTTGGCACTATGACAAAGTGCTTCACATTCAAATACATCAATAACAAAATAAAAGTAGAATGAGGTAAAATCAGGGTAGAAAGTGCAATAAAAGTAAGTTTTGAGCTTAGATTTAAAAGAAGACTCAACCTGCCGTATATCCTCGGAGTAATTTATGGATCAAGGTGATATTTTGGCTGGACTAAATTGACTGAAATATTCATATAATCTGATGGCTAAAACTAAACTATAATAGTTACGTTTTCTTTGACTAAGATTAGACTAAAATGGCTAGATATTTTTATTTTTGTCAACTCAAACTAAAAAGATGAGGTTGACTAAATAAAATTTAAAAACTAGCAAGGACATTTGACACGGGACTAAGACTAAATAAAAAAAGCTGACACTAAAGACATCTTCTGCTCACAATACTCTCTCCTTGTTTCCCTCCAGTGGTCGCCATAGTGAAGGTCAACCTACCACGAGGCGCGTCAGACACAGACTTCATCACAGCCAACTATCCCAGTGATTTCCCTGATAACCAGCAGATGCAGTGGCACTTCACGGTGCCCGGCATGCACAACTACACGATGCATTTTCGCAGTCACACCGCTCCAGAGTGCCTCAACAATGAAGTAGAGGTGGCGTACCAGAAGGAGGGAAAGAAGTTGGCGACCCAACTGACTCTGACGGACTCTCAGCCGCAGCACCAGCAGGGCAACTTCAACATGGTGCTGAAGAACTGTGAAACCAACAGGACGCTGCAGGGACTCACCCTGAACTTCAGAGTGTCTGTAATGAGGAGTGGGCATCCAGGTACAGTCAGTGTTATGCAGCACGTGCGCTCATGTAACCAGGCTACTCGTGTTTTACAAAAAGAGCAAGGACGGGTGTCATTTTCTGGCGACGTTGATTGGGAAATGCAGTCGCCGTCTGAGAAACAGGTTAATGCAGTAGACGGAATATTCTTTTAATGCAGATGATTAGAAAAGTCTTTGAGAACGTTTAAAAAAAAAAAAGAAGAAAAACATTTTTTTATTAACTTTCTGGGTTTTTCAAAGCGTGTACATTTAAATAATAAATCCAAAGCTTAGCTCTGAGGCTTGAATGCAATGGTCATGCATGAGCGGGATAAACGGGGGTCAAGCGAGTCCAACCAGACGTGACTTTACCCATAAAAAGCCATCATTTTGCACTTATAGATCAAAGGTTGGCTCAGATCAGAGTTTTTGCTTTTCCATCAGCCTGTCTGCAAAGTTATAATGGCATCAGAGGAGGAATTTATCAAAGTACATAAACTCAAGTACTGTACTTAAGTGCAATTTTGACACACTCAATTTTATACTGTTTTATATTTTTGTATTACATGTACACATGTATTACTTATATGATATTATGCAGTACTATACTACTAATCTACACAGTAGCACTCAAAGTATCTTAAATTAGCTCCATGTTGATGAAAAAAAAAAAATATGAAGTGTGAATGAAATAAAATGTACTGTTGGTGCTAAAACAAAATAATATAACCTTTAATAATATAACACTGTAAAATACTTTTCTATACTATACTTTTGATTCTTTAAGTACATTTTACTGATAATACTTATGTACATTTAGCTAAGTGACATTTTGAATTCAGGACTTTTATTTGTAGTTGAACATTTTTAGAAAATGGTATTTTTACTTTTCTAAGAGTCTGAATACTTCTTTCACCTCTGAATGGCATAATGCTTCATGTGTTATATGCAGAAAATAGACAAAAAGAAATCCCTATTTTTTAATCTATTATTTATGATAAAATATTGTCACAATAAAAGCTGACATGAAGACTTTTTGATCACTAAAATATTGTCTTTCTACGTTTTATTTCTGCCTCAGTTCTGTGTGCGGTGGATCTAACCAAACACAAAGGAGTGTCCCTGCAGATAGAGAAGGTGGGTTCTGATCCCTACTGTGAGATGAGCATTAACTCTAAGGTTGAAAAGAAGATAAATGTGGATGCAAACACGAAGGCCAGCCTCGCCTTCCTCGACTGTCCAAATGAAGATGTGCGCCTGACTGCCAGTAAAGTTATTGGTAAGAGGATTTCATTTTTTCATTTTCATGAAATGATTGTAGTTTGTTTTTGTTTGTTTTCTTGATACTGTAAAGAGATTAAAGAGTCGTTGTCTGTCACCGTACATGTCTCATGTTGTTCCTTTTTAACAACAGGGTGCCAAAATGTGACGTCCTGCTCTGCGACTCTCCTCACTGTGCCCAGACTGGACACCTGTCTGCCGATGCCCCTCCACAGCTTCACCTGGCACCTCAACGTCCCTCAGGACGGCACCGTGAATCTGGTGTCGCCGACGGGAAGTCTCCGACAGTCCCTGCCAGGCCAGGAGTGTAATCAGTCCGTCTCCTTGCATGTGGCGGAGAGCGATGGGTTTTCTGTTGGAGAGTTCTGCTTTAAAGGAATGATCCAGAAAGTTCAGGTGCACGGCAACATCTCCGTCACTGCCAAAACCAATGACTTCACCAAGGCCCGGGGGCATTTTCTCAACGTCAGCTACAGCCAGGAGATCGCAGGTAAAACATGAATATACTGCGGGCTGCAGTTAGTGATTATTAAACTTTTAGATCAATCTGCAGATCATTTTCTCGGTTAATCGATTAATAACTTTTACGGACGGTTGTGAAATTCTGGGCCAAAAGTTTAAAATAACAATTTGGCCGATAGTCGATAACAATACAGATGTTTTTTTGTTGTTGTTGCTTATTGTGTTTTTGTTGATATTTATTCCCCCATGTGTGCCAGTGAAACAAAAAAGTTAATTCTAAAAAAAAAAACTGAACTATTTTATTGAGATTCAGCCCTTCATTATACTATCTTTGACTCGGCACAATTTAAACCATTTATTAAATAACAATTAATAACCTTCTTTCACATGAAAAGGAATAAAAACAAAAGGTTCAAAAGCCTTTTTATCTTTATCAACTACCTATTCCATGAGAAGTGTTTCTTTTCTTTTAAGCTTGAATCAGTGAATTGTTGGCCTTTTTAACAGCTTCAGCTCTATTATGTTGTCCTTTCTTTACGGTTATAATCAGTAGAAAGTTCTGATTATAATCAATTTGAGTGGACTTTTATATACCAAAAGATTCAATTCATAGATAATGAACATAATCCTTAGTTGCAGCCCTAGTAAGAGGATCTGTATCTGCATCCTCCTACGCTGTGATTCTCCACTATAATTATGGTGAAATAGAGCACATTCATTTTACTTTAAAAGTCCACACGGGGCCACTGTTGTACCATGAAAGCTGCCGGTTACAGTACTGACACTCTGCATTACTTCCTTTCTTTTTTTTTTTTTTTTAAGAGAGCATTATTTACAGAGTCAGTCCAAAGGAGTCGTCTCCGACCGTGCTGGCCTCCCCAAACTGGCCTCAGGGTATGAAGCCTTCGTCCACCGTAGCCTGGATCGTCACTGTACCGAGCCAGTACCAGGCGCACGTGCATTTTATCAACATCAGCCAGCCCAAATGCAACGACAGGCACACCGCCATCAAGGTGAGGATGCTGGATGACGACGAGGAGATGATGAGCCGCAGGGAGGATGAGCAGGCGGAGGACAAGTTGACAGTGCCACGAAGTTTCTATCTCAACATCTCCAACTGTATTCCAGAGGATGGAAACTTTGGTGTAATGACTAAAATCATTCTGCAGAAGAAGTCCAGTAAGCAAGCAGGACTCATTCAGGCCTTGTACACACAAATAATCCCTTCGATTGCTAAAGTAAAGGACTTAATTCTACCACGTCTTCTTTTCTACAGATCTCTTGGCCATCATCCTCGGGATAGCAGGAGTTCTGCTGCTGTTGCTCATAGTGCTGGCTGTTGTATGCTTCGTCACAAAGTGAGTACGCCTGTAGAAGTAAGAACGTTAACATCTGGGCCCGTAATTATCAAACCGTTCAACGTGAGATTTTCAATTTAAGTGAAACATAAAAGTAACAATCCCACGCTTTGACTCAGACTCTCACATTTAAGAATAAAGCTATTTATCATCATTCTCGTCACTTAGAAATGCTCTTAAGTTATCTATCAGCGGCAGAATTTTCTTCCCAGCTCCATGTTTATTTTTTTTTTGTTTACAGTTCAGCCAGTTTTCTTTAATTTCATCCCTATTAATACATTTATATACTACACGTATATTAAACTGTGCATTTCGGTATTTATGGTATTTTTTTTTTACTGGAGATATTAAAGGTTTTGCACACAGAAAATAAACTTAAAAATAAAATCGCGTGTTTTTTCAGAAAAGCACACCATATCATAAGAATGAACAATATGGTAAATGTTGAGTAAATCCTTGTTTCTGATTGGCTATCCCTGTTGCTAGATAAATGTATTTTATTCTTTTAGGGAATAACTTTTTAACTATCAGCCAGTCAAAAATATAACTGAATTCATAAATTATATTGTTAGTTAAATAATAGATAAATGATACATTTTATCAAGACTCCCAAAAAAGGAAAACTAAAGACCTGAAAAATAAAATTAAAGAGTTTAATATACATTAGAGTCAAATATTTTGTTGAGTTTTGAAAAGAAATATGTGGAAAAAAAAAAGCTTTTTGCTTTTTTTTTTTTTGTGACAAAGTATAAAGTTTAATATTTCTTTTAACACTTTACAATATTATTTATTTATGTATTTAGTTATATTCTTGACATTTTTTGAAAATATTTAACTACATTTATTTATTTTTAAGACTCCATTCTTAAGTGTAATTATTAGAAGTTTGGTGAATTTCGGCCCTGGTTTGCGTGTGTGTGTTAGATAAAGTATCATCATTTTGAAACAAACTGGTTTAGTGATATTTATTTGTCTATATTCTGTAAGATCGGACTGTACCTGATGGCGTTCGTTTCTTATTGTTTGTGTTCTGCCTTCATCTATTTAAACAGGAAAAAGAAAAAAGACAAAATGAACAAGGAGTCGTCCATCTACATGGGCAAAGGGAATATCTTCCGCCCGGGTGACAGGCACTTCACCAAAGTTCGGTCTGATAACGAATCCCACGTTTACGACTCCATAGATGAGACGATGGTGTACGGCCACCTGCTGGGTGACGCCAGCTACGCCGACAGCATGCAGGACCACTTCAACGGGATTCAGGCGGACTCTTACAAGACATTTACCGGCCCCACTGAAACAGAGCTGCCTGTGATCAAAGAGCCGGACCACGAGCCCGAGATGGACCAGTTCAAGACGTTCCTGGACCCGTCCGAGTCTTTCCTCCCGTCCCGTCCTCGCACTCCCATCGACCGGCAGGACAGCCTCGGCTTCGAGGACCGCAGAATGGTGGACAATGAACTGTACACGTTCAAGAGCACAGGGGACTTAAACACCATCCGGCTCTCTGGGACGGACATGGAACCACAGCCATATATCATAACAGAGGACTCCTTGTAGCGCGTCAGGACTGTCGCTGCCTGATGGACCGCTGTTACTGAATTCTCGTTATCTCTGGACTGTACTGATGTGAACTCTCTGCCTCGATCACGCTCGGGGAATCTGAGATCGATGAACTTCTGAATGTGATTCAAGGGTTGAAGCTGTTTTTGTTCTTTAAAGGAAGTTTGTCATTTTGGAATATACCTTTTCTCTGTCTTGCAGAGTTGGACGAGAATATCAATTCTATTCTCAAGTCTGTCCAGTTAATATAACCTCATCTAATAGCACCTCTAAAGCTTGGATTTATACGGATTAAACAAATAAGGTACGACGTATTAATCAATGAGCTTTATAGTTGCTTGTAGGTGGATTTCTTTTACCTTTTAAACGGAGCCAGGCCAGCTGTTTCCACCTGTTTCCAGCCTTTGTGCATCTTTCTGTACAAACATGAGAGAGATCGATCTTCTCATCTAACTCTCCACTAGAAAGCAACAAACTACTTCGGACTATTCCTTTAATGTTTGATTTGTTTGGTTTATTAAATCTCTGCCCATGTGGCATGGATTAAGGAGCAGGGACTATGAAAAATGTGCAAGTACCTCTGGTCCTTGTTTTAATAGTGTTTTATATTGTTTACTTGACTTTTAAAGAGATTTCTGTTTTTTTTCCTTTACCTGTAAATATAATGTCGTTTTTTTTTGCAATAAATTCTAGGAAAATGGTCTGGTGGGGAAACTGTTTACTTCTTGAGGTAATGGCTGCCATCACACTTCATTTTCCTTTGCATGCTGAGACTGTCACCTTTTGCATTCTGGATGGGGAAAACAATTTCAACCACAGGAACTCTGGCCATGAAAAACAGTGAAGGAGGGAGTGTCAGACTTCAGACTGCAGCGCTGCAGCCAAAGTTTACCATGGAGAGGTGTGTTCTGACTGGAAACAACACAATAGTTGTTCCACATTTCTAGCAGCTGCAGATTCCGCATTGCTTTTTGTCTTTCTGTTTGGAGCTTTTTAACTCTCGGGAATACGTTTAACATTTTAGGAAGCACAAAGTTTCTTGCAGAGAGTTGGATGAGAAGATCGATCAATCTTCTCATCCAACTCTGCAGGAAAGTGAATAAGCGTATTTCCCCAAACTTTTACTTAAAGAAAGGACATTAGAGGAATTGCTTTTCATAGTTTATTGATGGTCATTTTTCAGGTTACATCAGGTTAGTCCTTATAAGAGACTACAAGGCTGCAAACAATCTCTTTGAATGAATGCGGTTGAAGATTGAGCTATGTAAATGCAATATTACTTAGTATTCTTCTTAAAGTCTTCGTCTTTTTTTTAAGAGGAGACAAATCTCTAAAATGATTGGAGGAGAGGATGTCCCACAATCTGACCACAAGGAATGCTGCAAATGATCCTACTTTTGTCAAAAATAACAACCTCATGTCTCTCATGCAACCGACTGACTTCTAAATCAGTAGGGCTGTCCTGACTGACGAAACTCGAACCATTTTGACGACTTGTTGATTTAATCGACAGATCTGTTTAAAGAATCATGCAAAAGCACCACTTTAGATCTTGTGTTTATTAGACATGTGCTCATAAGTTCAGGGGAAATAAGTAATTCAACATGAAAAAATTACTATTTCCCTAAAGAAATGTTACTCAACTTAGACCAAACGACCTATTAGCCCGATACATCGGAATTTAGTCCTGATGCAAAACCAGCTGAGAACCACTGGTTTAAATCTCCTTTTCTAATAACAGGCAGAGAGGCATTGCAGCAAGAGCAGTTACACTGGAAGCAGCTATAACCATGCGCAGTGTGATGAGATGCATGCGATCAAACAATGTTGAACTGGCAGACGGAGGGCTTCTTCTCGCGACAGTTCTCGTCAAACCACTTCCCACGAGAGGCCCCGGACAGGACGGCGCAGTTGTGGGACTGTCCGCCGTCCGGCTGAGGGGACCGGTAGTTGGACGTGTCCCAGTTTTTGTATGTTATGCTGACGCCGGTCTGGTCCACCCACTTGCCCTCGGTCACCATGTCGTTGACGCCCAGCCAGACCTGCTCATCTGGGCCGACGCTCCGGCGGATGTAGTCTCTGAGCTGGTCGTTGTCATCGCTGGATGTGGGTGTACCGAGGACACCGCCCAGGGCGTTGCAGTCCTCACTGGCAGTGGGATAGCTTTTTCTCACCGTGTCAGCCAAGAAACACTTGTTGTGGATCTTTACGCCTTTCAAACACACTGAAGAGAAACACAAAAGGGAGGTTAGATGGATCCAAACTGTGATTTAGGGTCATATCCTATTAAAGTTTTTTATCAGTTCATCATGTAGCACTTAAATCAGTTGGCTTATTTAAACCTAATGGTTGAGTTTTCATTCTACTGTTTCTGTATGTAGCACTTGGTTTAGCTTATTCAAAGCTATTTACTGCACTTAAAATGATTTCACTTATTTGAAGCTAATGTACTTACAACAAGGTTCTTGCTGTTCAGAGTTGTATCCTCATGATTGTTTGCACTTATTGTAAGTCGCTTTGGACAAAAGTGTCAGCTAAATGTACTGTACGGGTGTCCTTTAATATTATGAATAACAGTGCTCCTGTGGTATTTTGTAGCTATAAGCACAATATCCTCAAATAAAGAACATGATGAAATGGTGCTTTTTTTTTTTTTGCTTTTGCAGGAACAACTGGATATACTTTTGTGTCCTGATACCTGTTTGTCATATACTCTCCAGATGCAAACTTGCAGTTCCCAAGGCCACGCCTGGCCCCAGGCTTTCCATGGTCATTTCATTCGAAATAGAAAATAGAAATAGGGATATGCACCAGAAGAGCACAATATAAAGTCAATTAATGAAGTTCTCCAAAATCATGCCATGTCTCTAAGGGTGACAATCTTCCGCACACAAAGAAGTTAGATTTAGTTTTGCTGTCTGGGCCCCTCAGTAGTGAAAATCCAAACACTTTTAAATCTCTTCTTAAAATTCCATTTTATTCTCATCAATTTCTCTTAACTGGTGGAATTTGTTAATTTGTTATAATTGTTTTTAATAATTCCATCATGTTTTTTTCTTGTTTGACTGTCATGCACTTTTACATTTAGAATAAGTTATGATTATTATGATTGTTATTATTAAGACTAGATTTTAAAAAGGGCCCCGCTACAAAACAGGGCCATAATATAACATAATAATGAGGACTTGCCTCGGTTGATTATGTGCTTTAGAATTAGTAATAATTGGTCTGAAGCCAGACTCCATCATCTCTATTGTTATGGGTCTTAAGTGGATTATTTATATTCCTCTATTAATGTAAACAAGATCAAACTTATGATCCAGCTTTACCTGCCTGCAGGGCTTGTTGTTCCTTCAGCAGGTTGAGCTCCTGGACGATGTTGTTGATCTGTTTTTGTAGATCCTCGATGTGACCATCCTTTGCTGTGTCAGCAGAGACACAAGGAAATCCAAATCAGCTGTTTGCATTTGAATCATTTCATGTTTCAAGGAGATTTGAGCACATGATTATAAAAAAAAGACATGCTGTTAGAGAAATGAGAGGTATCCCAAACATCTCATAACACAAATATGATATTCAAATAATTTGACATTCTTTCTACATATTTTAATGTACCACATCTTTTTCGTCTACCTTTTTTCACTGTCTTCTTTCTCGCTGGGCTCTGCTGAAACGAGCAGTTCACCAGTATTAGTACTCCCAGCAGCACACACACTCCTTTGAAGTCCATGGTGAGACCTGTTGAATGAGTCTGCTCCAACGTGGATGCTTGCAATTTATCCACCTCTCTCTCTCTCCTCTTTCTCACACCCTCCCTCTCATCTCTCCATACAGGGAAAAATACTGAAGTCCAAAACTGCCATTTACAGGAATAGCAATCTGACCTCAGGAGCCTTAAAGGATGGTGTGTGTGCGCGTCTCATCTGGCTCCAGATGCTTCACGTAGAGAGCCAGTACAAACCAGAAGCAGGACTGGGAAGCAGGTGGAGACTGGCAGACAGTGTGAAGCAGTTAAGACGTAACCCTGCGCAGCTTTCATCAAAGTATATGAAAAATGAATAAACAAACCTAGACTGTTGCAGAAATTCTTAAAACAATTGGTTACAGTTTATTCCTTGGCTTAAAAGATGAGTTCAAACCTGAAATAAAAAAAGATGGAATAAGACTTTCTTGGCTTAAAGGTGTTTTGGAAGTCTTTAGGTATGGTCTCATTTGGAAAAATCTTAATATTTCCAGGTGTTTTTGGCAGGAGTGAGGCAGTGAAAAACAAACAAAGTCATTTAGAGAAGTCTCTTAAATCACTCATTTAGATGCCTGCAATGTTTTCAATTATTTCCAGTTTTGTACAATTTTATAAATCATTCTCTGCATACGTTTTCTCGTTTCAGAATTGGCAGTGATAGCTCTATCCATAAATAGGAGTTTGTTTTGGACTGGTCTGCTTTCAGCCAGCGCACACACCCAACAGCAGTCTGAGGGAAGAGTGGAAGTGATCCAGAGTCACATCTGGTCCTCCTGGAAGACTGACACGTGGCAAAAGGACGCAGAGAGACTAGAGAGACTTCTTCTGTGCACTTCTGGACAGAGCCATCTTTGTTTCTTTATCATCGAATAAAGAACTCAAGCTTGGCGAGTGTGGAACAAAAGTTCCAGGACATTTTAAAGTTTTACAACATGGCACATAGTTAATTGTGTAAAATATACTGTTCAGCAACATTATTTGATAGAGCAACTTGATTATTTGTCAAACATAAAATTACATCCCCTGTAATATCCTTAGCTTACTTATCATAAAATGCATCTGTGCAGAATCTTTACACGAGATCTTACTTCTTTTTTTTTTTTTTTTTGTTGAAACCTCAACATCTCTAAATGTAGACACAAACACGAGAAAGCTGTACAAATAAAAAGTTTTATTAGAAAATTCTGTATACATGTACATAATACACTGCAGTTGAAGTTAACCAAGGAAGCCAACTTTCTGTCGCGTCTTTCCCAAACTCTCCTCCTGCTGCAGCAGCTTCATGAGCGGAGCGTGAAGGGCCTTCCCGACCCGTTTACCTGCCTGGAGACATCAAAATACTGAAGTACCTTTCTACCATGCAGCCTTATTCATACGTAATCATATTCAAAACCGAGAAGGGGCCAGATGGCTGGACTCACCTCTGTCATTTCAAAGATACTCTCTGGATCCAGGCTGCCTCCGCCCACCTTCCTCGTGCAGGTGACCGTGCCCTTGTGCGTGACAGAGATGATCAGGCTCGCTACGGAGCAGGCCTTCTCCTGCAGAGTCGCGTCCACTACGTGCCTGTGGCCCACCTGCAGGAAAACGGGCAATGTCAAGGTCACGTTTTGTGTGATAATGGGCTTTAGAAATTCTTTACTTCAGAGTATCAGCAGGGGAGCGTACCTTGCACAACGTCACTATGCAAGGAACGTTTTCTACATCGAGTCTAATGCAGTCATACGGGTCATCTGACAGCTCGATTTCCTTCCCTCCTTCCTCATCAGCTGATATGTGCACTCTGGGAATTCTGTCATTAACGCAAGAGGAAAGTTGAGTTTCATTTCACTGAATAAGAATTTGAGATATGACAGGTGTAAGACATCATAGGATTTAAAAACATCAGCATAACATTTGACTTACTTTGTGTTGAAGAGAGCTGCTTTGATAGCTACTGAGATGGCATCGTACAGGTTTCCGTCACACTGCAGGAGCTGTGGAAACATGCAACGGTGAGATTTTAGTGAAGACCATGGAGCCAAATATACACACCCCAAATAAGCTGTTCTGATGTAAAATGCTCCGCTTTTATTTATTCTCCTACTGAAACACTTTTTCCTCTGCTCTACATGATTTATCAAACAGTATTTTACATGCAAAGATTAGTTATGATATCTTGTCATACAAGTAGCGCAGCAAAAAATAGTGAAAAAATTAGAATTTTGGTGATATCTACATACATTTTACTACATATGAATGTCTTGACTTTTGTCAATTTGATGAACAATCCTAACAGCGGGGGGATGCTTGAAACGAAGGCACGCCTGGCCATTCGCTGCACGAAGTCGCCTCGAATATTGAATTGCCGTTTTTGGGAAAGTGAAAGACATTATTGGACACTCACCAGAACATCCACGTAGAGGACCCAGCAGTGTTCTCCTGCACTGATACAAAGGCTCTTCAGGTCCACACTGTGTTTGTTGTTGAAGACTTTGTAGAGAGTGTTACTCAGCTCCGTCCCCAGCTCCTCGCCGCCTCTGCCCTCAAACTCAGGGGTCGCATTGGCCGAACTAGGGATTAGAAAATGAAAACAAGACAATTAACATGTAAGGTACCATAATATCCATCAGTCTGAGATGTTTCAGTCTTACTTACAGTAGGAACCGGTTGACTCCACACACGCTTTATTATTAATATGATCATATTCTTTTTGGTAATGTGTTTTGTGTTGGGAGATGCATCTCACAGGGAACAGATGATACAACACTACCTCCTAGTGGCAGGGTATCCATAAAAAATGTTTTAACCTATTACTAAGAAAAAACGAGTCTGTTTCATATCTGTCAGTTATGATAACATTTGTCTTTGTAATTGTGGGATTGTTGGAAGATTATAGTGGACATGCCATGGAGACATTACCTTTTTTTGTTCCATGGTGAAAAATAAACTATATAGTGCACTATATAATACATAGGGAGTGATTACTGACGCAGCACATCTGTGGTTATTTTATTTATACAGTAGGAGCATTTCCACATGATTTTCCAGAAGCGTCAGTACATCATGATTTGTAGTGATACTGTGATGTAAAATGACTTACCATATTATTGCGTCCATTATCAATGTTTTCATAACTAATTGGTTTGGTGGCAACATCTATAAAAACATAGGCATCAGGTTCTAAAAAAATAAAGTCTTACTTTACTCATGACAAAAGGAGCCCGCACCTACCAGTCAACAAAGAACTCCAAGTAGCCTTCATTTGGCACCATGGGCCTCGGTTTCCCAATGTCAGCCTTAACACCAACTAGCACCGCCGTATGCCCCTGAAAGAGAGACAGACCAGAAAATAGTAAGTAATCAATCAGTCAACCTTCCTGAGAAATAACATGCTATTTGCCAACATATATCCTGGGACAGACTCCGGCTGTGACCAGGGCTCCTTCTCTCCAGCCAATCTAACAAACTAATCTTTCTTTTTTTTTTTTTTTAAACCATCAGTGCTGTTCTTGAGGTGACATTAAGACATAGCCTTTTTATAGCTGCATCTGTTAAAGCAGATCAAATGCAAACCAGTCTCCACCATCTGCTGCTGCTTGGCCGGAGGACATAATGTTTTTCTGAAACAAGAAAAAATTGAACTTACACTGTGTGTGTGCGTGCGTGTGTGTGTGTTTGTGGGGGGGGGGGGGGGGGGGGGGGTTTGCTTTATTGATTCCCTCACAGGATGGCTGATGCATTATAACTGAACCATTTAACATGTTGTAGATATGTGTGGGCTTGTGCCTTGGAAGAGTGTAGAAGTATGGACATGTTGTCAGCTGCCAAGGTGTGTTTAGGGAGGATAGGTGAGGGGAATCTTACATTAAAGAATATAGTAGAGATTATAATAATATTATATTATCATAAGTGTAGCTCAGATATAATAAGAGTATGTGCAGTGGGAAGTATTGACAGTGAGAGATTAAATATTGTAGAGTACTAACAGAAAATGAACCAACATGGAGGACTTCTGCTGTAAACATTCATATTGACTAATACATATTAGACTTTACCAGTGTGACTTTGGCGGAGCCGTCTGTGTTAGATACCACATCAGTCTCTATTTCCATGTGTCTGTAGTCCTCACAGCCTCTCCCGTCCACTCGTAAATCATCCTGATTTAAAGAATACACATGAAATACTTTATATACAGTCTGTGGTCAACAGCACGTCAGCTAATGCTAGTTAGCTGTCTGCCGTTGTACAGCACAAAACACCTTCGTGGCATTTATCGAAACCTTTTTCACTAACAGAGGTTAAAGACTGAAATACAGTTAAACAAACTTACCCGTATACCGTGTAAGATGTACACTTTTTCAGCCTCGCTAACTTGTACTGTTGCCATAATGTAAAAAACACTACTAGCATGTGTGTGTGTCGCTCTTCTGCTACGTCATCAAAAGACGACGCAGTCTGAGTTTTTTTAATTTAATTTTTATTGAACACACATTAAAGAACAAGATCTTGCAGAACATACATACATACACACAATATAATACAATATACACGTTATCGAAATTAATGAAAACATAAAATAAGGGGGATTTATATAAAATGATATATAGAAATATATAATACTATATATATACTGGCTCCTATTGTGTATTGCAACTGTTGCACAACAATTTCTTTCGGGATAAATAAAGTTATATCTTATCTTCTTTTATAATAAACATGTTCTAACTAGATAGGAACAAAAAAAAAGATTAAAAATAATCTGGCCAATCCACAGCCCATGCTGCAGCCTGAGCCAGCCTGTGCATTACTCCACCCTGGCCACTAATAGGCCTAATCATAAAACATTCAGGATTTCAGAACAGCACTAATACATTTGTTATCATTTAAATTAGCCCACAATTATTAATCACTAAATTCGGCAATGCTGATTTAACATTTAACTACATTAAGGTGTTTTGGAATAATTAAATCAGCGATATAGGGGTCACTTTATCTCGCTATAGGCCTACTCTCTGCAAGTACAAGGCAGAGTATTGAGTTTACAGGCTGCGAGCAGCTGCCGCCTGATAGACTGAGCTCAGGGCACGAACGCCCAGACAGGCAGTGTCGGACTTCCTGGTCTGCTCTGTGCTGCTGCTCCCGCAGAGCTCTCTGGATCACACAGGGGAGGAAGTGAGGTTACGGCCCGTGTCAAGGCTCGCTCCCCCCGCTGTAATTAGCATACTATAAAGGTGGGTTAACACCTCACTGGGACCGAGGCGGCGGCATTGAAAGCGGGAGCCGAGCCGCGGAGCTGCGGAGAGCATCTGTCCGCATATCAGTGAGGTTAGCTGGGCTTGCGCTAACAGACGGAGCGGCGGAGGAGACACTCGCACTTTGCTGTGTTTTTAACTTCCAGGCACGAAACTACGCGACGACTTCAAGAATAGCTTTTGGCGACAAACCTGGAGAGTGCGAGGTACGTTTTTTAAAAGCAAGTCGACGTGAAATAACGCTGCTTTAATGTAACGTGGCTCCCGCTGTGTGGCGCTTACAGTCAGCTATCAAGAAATGCCAGAGCTACTTCCTGCTCGCATTAATTGCATTAACACTTTCTGGATAATTAATTAATTAACCACAGCCCAATGGTGCCGTAATAACTGTACTGGTCCCATTGGTGATGGCAAGAGAATCCCCCCTTTTCACACCCATCTTTAGGGAGGTCAGAGGTCAATACAGCTAGAGTCCTGCTCAAGGGCACTTCAGAGATTTTTAACTCCCTAGTTATTACTTCTAATGTTCCCAACATATATATATATATATATAATATAATAATATAACCAAGCTCTTAAGCAGTGCCAGGTTGAAGTGTGTTTTGCATTATCATTGCATTGATTTAGAGCTGAAATTATTAGAAAGCATCCAGCAGGACCCTGATGTTTTTCTCAAAAGAGGCTGGAGAGAGAAAGATTCAGGTAACCAGAGACAATGGGATGTTCATGTGTCTGCTGGACTGAGAGTTGGCATTATGTTCATACTATTTTGATAGTAGTCATCAAGAAAACATTCACTGGTTTCAGCTTCTCAAATGATAGATGGATGGATAGATGGATACTTTATTGATCCAGAGGGAAATGTATGCATCCAGTAGCTTAAAAGACATATGACATTACATATCTGCCCCCCCCCCCCCCCACCCCCCAACATTAAAAGTAAGAACAAATAATAAAATTAAGAGACAAAATATAAGCATAAAGCTTAGCCTATATGAACCCTAACCCTAAGTTCTGGACCTAAAAGCAGTTTGAAGGAAGTCACCTTGGACTTTGAGGATTTTTTTTTTTTTTGACATTTCATTGATTTTAATGAGTAAACGAGAAAAATAATCAGCAGATTTATTGATTTTAAGGAAATGATCATTAGTTGCACCCTCCTTTACTGTCAAATCCATATCAGCTAAAGTAAACTAAAAGTAGAACCTAAATCTTAAAGTTGTCCCAATGTATTTTGATGTATTTCTGTTTTATTCGCCACTAAATCAAATGAACCAAGCTCAAAAAGAGTGTACCAAGTTGCTAGTTTTACTCCCCAGTGTGTTTTGTACTAATATAGAACTATGTTAGAATTGGCAAACATTTAGCAAGATAAAGTCCCAGATATATTTTTCAAATTTGAGTTAAAAGTCAAAACATTTTCTACTTCTGGACTGAGAGTTGGCATCAGTGCTGACAGTCGAATACGAGTCAGTCAATCAATAAACAATGAAAGGGCAGCTGTTTTTGATAAACTGTTAATCATTTGTCATTTTTCGAGCAAAAGCTCCAAACATTCATTGGTTACAGCTTCTCAAATGTGAGTATTGCTGCTTTTAGAGTACTATTAACACCTCACATATAATCAATATCTGGTTGACACTTGCAGTCATTAACTTCATGTCGTTAATCCTCTAATTTCACAGAATCTTAAATCGCATTAATCTGTAAACTATAAAATCAAGCTCTCAAAATGTGCTACTAATCTAAATGAAATTAGAAGTCCTGAAGCCTTTGTTTTCTAAGTTGCCAGAGGAGGTTATCAGTAAAATGAAATCACATTACAGTGTTAATTAACTCCACAGGAGGTCAAATCAGCTGCCTCTCGTCTCCACTTCCCATCTTTCCTCACGCTTCAGATCCTGCCTGTCCACATTAGTTGCCATCATCAGTCAGTTACTTTGAAATGCGTTCTAGCAGCAGGGTATCAAACCTTCCCATAAATCATTAATTGAATATCTGATTATGTCGTGCATACCTTTTGAGTCAGTGAGTCACTACCACAGTACAAATGTAGTCCTCGCACACGCTGTATCTAATCTTTCAGTACTGCAGAGGCGTCCTACTGCTGGTGGCATTTCAATACAGAAACTATTAACTGCTGTTTCTTTGGGTTGTTTCTGTTACAATCAATTCATTCACTTGTTTTCATTGTAAAAAAACCAAAACAGTTTTTCACTGAGAGATCTCTATTGGCTCATTCTCCGTTCTACAAAAAGAAACCATTGACTTTGCTGATGTTAACGAACTCTGGTTTTGCATTTAGTTTCACTCCAGGTCTTCTAAGCATCTTTGTTTCTAATGGAGTGAAACGCTATCGCAGTCTACATAACAATCGCATTACGAGCCGTCACAAGGCATCCTGTGTCCCCCTCACTGGAACACGACTTTCTTGAAATGGGCTGCTCCCGCTAACTGAATCAGATGTCTACTGGTAAACTGTTAAATGAATCACTAACACTTAGAACCAGTTTAACGAGAATTTTTCAAAGATCCTGAAATTAAATTATTCAATCTTACAGTGATTAGCGGACAAGTAAAGGCAAATAAGTCTGACGTGTTCACATTTTATCAGAGGTATTGTGCAATTCACAATTGGCTATAATCCCCCTTTTTTAATATGTTGTATTATCTGATCATTATTACTGATACATTAACATGTAAGCAACAAGTAAATGTTGTAGTTTGTCAAGGTAGGAGCTAATTTTACCTAAAATATACTGTTAGGTTTAGAGTGTTTCATACAAAAAGGCAACTTAAAGTGCTTTACATTTAAAAGAAAATGCAGTCAAAAAGCAAACTAAAACATTACAAGCATTGTAAAAGACATTAAAAGGATAAATAAATATTAGATGGGGAAAGATTTTTAGTTTCATTTCAGCCAAGTGCAATGGAGAGAGCATGAACCTGGATCAAAGTCGGGCGTGGTAACTAAATGCTGCTTCTCCAGGCTTTTAGTTTAAACTCTGACAACAGTTAGCTTAATGCTAATAGATGACCTGGGAGGGGTCATAAGGTAAAAGACTATCACAGGTGTTTTCTGGCCCTGAAACATTCAGAGATTTATAAACAAGCACCAGTACTTTAAACTCTATTCAATGACGCACTGGAAGCCAGTACAGAGATCTGAGGACTGATGTGGGAGCAATGTGTACCACATCAGATTTAGCTGGAAATCGCTTAAGTTTTTTTAAGTAAAAAATAAGCATAAAAAATTACAAAATTTTAGCAATCATACAGATGGATTAATTCAGGTTGTTAAACTGTAGAAACTTGCATAAATCTAGTATTTGCCTAAATGATTTGAGACTAAGAGTCTGATCCTCTATTCATTTTGAGACCTGTTGTCTCATCTTTGTTGTCTTTTTATATTTCTTTTTCCTATTCAAACAAAACGGCTTGATATCAAAAGATTGCTACATAATGTTAGAAGGCAGCTATGTATAAATAAAAGGTAAAGGTACTCCATTCTATTGTTACAAAGTCCATGCAGATCACACTTGGAAGGTCGTCTGATCGTATGTTGAGTATTGCAGCGCTATGAGCTAAATGCTAACATCAGCATGCTCACGACAATGCTAACATGCTGATGTTTAGCAGGTATATTGTTTACCATGTTCACTGTCTTAGTAAGGCTTGTCAGCATGCTAACAGTTTGTTTAAAGTTTTGCAAGTATTTGGTACCAAATTTAATGGCAAAATCCCAAATGTCACCTTGTAGTTGCGCTAGACAAACAAATCAGAGGATCGCCGATGGCCAGGTGTGTGTGTGGGGCTGTGTGGAGGAGAAGGGGCTGGATAATTCAAAGCATACAAAGAGGGAGGGTGAGTGATCTGGAGTTCAGCTGTAATGGACTGTGAGATGTTTTAGTTAAATCCAGAGGTGCCGTTGATTAATTTAATCCCAGACGTGCTGTAGGAATGCTGTATCGTTTTCATCCTGAATAAATTCCTGTCCTCAGCGAAGCATGCTTAACTGCCAGGATCGTTGGCCAAGACCTAATTAATAAGGACATAAAAGTGAAGATTAGGCTATCGCTCAGTTAAGCCTAATGGATGGATTGAATCTTCAGGAATGACCAATTTGATTGCACTGTAAGGTCAGGTTTTAGTGAGGCGACGGGCGCCGGGGTTCAGCAGCCATCCTCCAGGAATTAGGGGTTTTATTCCAGTCTGTCTTATCTGTATAAAATAGTGAGGCCTAGTTTTGGTTTTCTGACATTTTATCCCTTTTTGAAGTCAAATCCTCTTTATCAACACGCCCGCAGACCTGCTAAATTGCTTATTCATAAGGCTCAGGCACATGCTCGGGCCTTGTGCAGCTCAGACAACTCGAGGCAGTTTTGTTGAAGCATTGTTTGTTTCACTTTTCAGGCCAAATGGTGAATTGCAGTTTCCAAATCCAACAACAACCTCTTCTTTTTGCTGAGAGAGGAATCCGTGTGGATTGTTTGGCCTGTTGGGATTAGGCCAGTCACTGTTCCTCCTCCCAGTTAATGCTTCCTGCTGTGTATTGTCCTCAACCTTATTTGCTGATTCACTCTGTGGATTTATTAGCACCTACCTTTTGTTTATATTCCTCGAGGTTGTTGAGCACTTATTGGATGTTTTACACCGACTCTTAAACGGTGTGGCACTCGTACACTGTGATATTGCTGCAATGCAGACAGCACACTTATTAATATAGAGAGACGATTTGTTAATTTGTAGATTGACAGAAAAATAATCAGCAATTATTTAAGGCATTTTAAGACTAAAATACCAAACCTGCTCTTGTTCCAGCTTATGTTTTGTGAGGATTAGCAGATTTTCTTTGTTTTACCTGACATTAAATCTATAATTTCAAGGTTTTGGATTGTTGTGTCACTATTTTCTTAATGGAGAAAATAATCAGCAGTTAAGGGATAGTGAAAAGAATTGTGAATTGCAGCCCTACACTGATGCCCTCCCTCTTTAAGATCCTTTTCCTAATTCTCTAATTCCTTTCTTTCATTTTCTTCCCATCTCTCTGCTCCCCCCCACTTCCTCTCCATCTGTCCCTCGTCACTTCGCGCAGTATGTGGTTGGAGCCACGGGCGTTGTAGGATGAAGAGCCCGGCGCACCGCACCAGGGACATCGAGAGGCAAGCTGGCTACCTGAGGCCCGAGCACTGCGCCCCTCCCCCGCTCCGCAACGGCTCCGACACCATGTGGTTCATCCGCGACGGCTGCGGCATCGTGTGCGGCGTCATCACCTGGTTCCTGGTCCTTTACGCCGAGTTTGTGGTGGTGTTCGTCGTGCTGCTGCCTGCCAAGAGCGTGATCTACAGTGTCTTCAACGGAGTGATCTTCAACAGCCTCGCTTTCCTCGCCCTCGCCTCTCATGCCAAGGCGATGTGCACAGACCCGGTCAGTCAAACTCAGATTAGGTTACTTTATCTAATCTTCGTATGAACGACCTCTCAATACTGTAATAACAAATGCATGTCGATTTTAATATTTTTTTTTTGTAGCTTTCGCAGATACATGTGTCAAGATCTAGTTTTAATACTTTTTTTGATTTTTCAGTTGATCCTTACATGGTCCATATCCTTTAATGAAATGATCACAGACTAACCACAAACTTGTGGCAGGTTGGTATTCCAGCGTAGAAATACTGGTTGGTTTCTGGGTTGGGACCCACTGCTCATTTATGACCCGGCGCAACCTACTGGCTTCATCCTGCCCTGATTGTAATTGTTTTATCGTTATGTTTGTCCCTAGTTTTTAACTTTTACAAGTTGAGCGATTTAAAGCCAAACCACACATGTTTCTTTAAGTAATCCTTTTTCATGTGAGGTCATGTGAAAAATTTCTAATTTTAAGGAGCTCCTGCAGCTAAATGAATGACAAGGAAACACTGTTAAAAATCTGCAGCAACACCCAATACACTTGAATTCCTGGTCAACGCATCTTTTTTTCTCCCCCCTCGCTCTCAGGGAGCCGTGCCTAAAGGGAACGCTACCAAAGAATTCATCGAAAGCCTGCAGCTGAAACCCGGACAGGTGGTGTACAAGTGTCCCAAGTGCTGCAGCATAAAGCCTGACAGAGCTCACCACTGCAGGTACAGCACTCCCTGCGACTGTGTGGATTGTAGGGATGATTACAAACTCTGCAACTTTTAAGCACTGTGTTCTGCTGAAGTCTGCACCTTTTTTACAGAAGAAAGTCCCGATGCGTCTCTGTGTGTGTTTCTGCACCGGTGGTACTCCTGCCTCCCCTGTGTGTTTTTGTTTAGTGTAGCATTTTCCCTGCAGACTTTGCAGGTGGATGATAAGGAGTTCCCTCTGAGGCTGCTCAGTGGTACCCTGGAATCTCGAGGCACGAGAAGCACAAAAACACTGCAGCGTAACTGAATTGTAAAGCCAGTGAGTCATTCTGTCTCGGAGGGAGAAAAACAAATGGGTGTCAGTTTAAATGAAATAGAAGATTTTTTTTTTTATGAGTCATTCTTGTGGGTGGTTCAAATGATACACTGCAATGATAGACTTGTCTCTAATGACCCATAAGAATAAATTACACACAAGACTGCAGCTTCTTAAATATAGATGTTGCAATATAGAAGTGTGTAAATAAAGCACACGGATAGGTCGAGTATCCCTCTCTATACTATACCACCCTATACTTTTTTTTAATTTTTTGCCTCGATAGGTCATAGTTTGCTGGCAATGTGTCGTTCCATTTCATCATGTTTTATCTTTATGCATCTGTGTGTCCACAGTGTGTGTAAGCGCTGCATCAAAAAGATGGACCACCACTGTCCCTGGGTGAACAACTGTGTCGGAGAGAACAACCAGAAATACTTTGTGCTCTTCACAGTGAGTCTTAAAACGCTAGAGACCAGATGTTACGACGCAGAAATAATGTCATCACCATATTTTATATTGCATCTTTATTGAAGCTCTGTTGTTTAAAATAAGCCAAAACAAGAGAATACAGAACATGATGAAACCACAAGGACACACAGCAGAGAATAAAAAGAAAGTTAAATAAATGAGTAGTCATTCTGCCTTTTGCAGTCTAGCTGTATAGTATAACTTCTATAAACTTAAATGAGTTAACATTAGATTTAACATATATAATGACCATTTATTAAAACAGGCGCATTCTTGTTGTGAGTTTCTTTTTAAATCTTTCTTTATTTTGTGTCGATGCAGCAAGTTCATATTGTGTTCTATATTATATGAATGTAAAAGGCTGTATTTCATGGTGTTAAAAATGTAAATGAAAATATTGTGGAAGGGAAAAAATGGGTTAACATAAAAATATTATCCGCATTCATGTCAACAGGCTAATTCTCACACTAACCATAGTGCTGTCACATCTGTACCTGCCTCTCGTATGATATTTATTTGCTGTATATATATGTAATATATATCTTAAAAGATATATACAGCAATATATTCTATAATTTGAATATTAGCAGTATGAAATATAGTTTATAAGTTTTGCCAAAAATAAAACATTTGAGAAGTTTTGTTGTGATATGAAGATTATTCTAACACTAAGTCTATGCTTTGTTTTGCCCCCCCCCCCACAGATGTATATTGCACTAATATCCTTCCATGCGCTAATCTTGGTGGCCTTCCATTTTGTTTTCTGCTTTGAAGAAGACTGGACAAGTAAGTCATTTACTGCTGTCGTGGCTGCTAAATTTCCAAATTTACTCAGGGACTGTACTGTTTTCCCACCATCCAACATAATGTTGATGATTACACCCCAGAGACGATAGTTGGGATAGAGAATGGAAAGCTGCACATTTGTAACTCTGATGCCTTCAACTTCTAAAGATCAGCGTCCCTTCAGGATAAAAGCCAGAATTTACCATCATTATTTATTTGCTTGTCTCCTGTTAGCGCTGTATTATTAATGTACCTGGGCCATTTTAGCAAAGGCTCTTCACTCTTATTAAGTGACTTGTTTTGTGGCTGTAAGGTTTCACACGGGTAACAAATCTTTTTCTGCTCTTCCTCTCCAGAGTGCAGTAACTTCTCTCCACCAGCAACCGTCATCCTCCTCATCATCCTCTGCTTCGAGGGTCTCCTCTTTCTGATCTTCACTGCAGTCATGTTTGGGACTCAGGTCCACTCTATCTGCTCCGACGAGACGGTGAGTGAAAACAGCAGCAGTTTTACAACCGTGCACCATGAAAGGCAACCGGCCAATTAGTCTCGTATATCCGTTTTTATTTCCGGTCAAATTTACACACGATGGTTCATCGTTGCGTGCACTTCGTGTCCGAACAGCAAGCAAGCGCCCGACTATCACATCGCATAACATCGGTCACTCTCTGTCCAAACTGAATCTGTTAAATATTCACTTCTGTTACGTCACGTAAACAAACTGCGTACCTATCAGCTCTGAGCTCAGACTACTTTTTAAACAGAAAACACGTTTTATATTGTGATTTTTACTGGAAATGTCAGACAATATAACCAACCTCAAGTAGGATGTTAGTAGGGATTCTCAGCTCCCTGGTGATCTCTCACACACACACAAACACACACAGACACACACAGACAGACAACATGCACGTCAGTATGAAAGTTTTGATGTAAATTACATTAGATGTGTTGCTATATAGATATGTTGCACATGTTTTCTTCTGGGAAAGTAAAACATGTTGGATGAAGTGGGATAGACCAGCATTTGTTTGAGTGAGAAGCTCCTGTAACCTGGTTCAGTTTTGAAGGGCGTGCGTGCGTGCGCGCGTGCGCGTTGTTTTCTGACACAGGAAATGCTGAGTGAGTCGCCCTAATGTAAAATAAATACTTCACCCACATGGTGATACCTTGAACTCTTGAAGAAAACGTAGTTTTTCCCGCATGCCTCCACGGTGAGCAAAGAATCAAAAAATGGAGAAAAGTCTTGATGAATTGAAGTTAATGCAACACTATATCAAAACATCCGTTTACAAACTCTCACAAACTTGTGTGGTAGCATTTATCCAGTCGTAGGCTCACTACTTCCCAAACGCATGCATTCACTGAACAAGTCGTGAGAGTTTGTAAACTGATGTTTTGTCGCTGTTGTTAACCCAAAACTTTCAAGACTTTTAAATCTGTTTTTTGTTTCTTCGTTCAACGTGAAGACATGTGAGACAAACACAGTTTTCAAGCTAACACAGGGCGAATATTTGACATACAAATAGTCATTTTGTGGGTGAAGTATTACGTTAAGACGTCGTGAGAGAAAACCAAATACAATATATGCTCCATTTTTAATCCCTGTCACTGGTGGTGGTATTGTCTGCTGCTACGATACACATTTAAAGACACAGCTATATGTTCAGCTTTGAGCATAAATCAGTCCTGGAGACTCATCTTCTCACGTTTGTTAAATCTTTTACCTGCAGGGTATCGAACAGCTTAAGAAGGAGGAGAGACGATGGGCCAAAAGGTCCAAATGGATGAATATGAAGGTGGTGTTTGGTCACCCGTTCTCTATAGCCTGGATGAGCCCCTTCGCAACACCTGACCACGGCAAGGCCGACTTGTACCAGTACATTGTGTGAAGGCTGGAAGCTTAGCTGAGCTCTGCTGCTGTGGACTTCCTGTGGCGTGCCCTCCTATTGGCTGGACCTCATCGAGCATGAACTCCTCTTAACCACTCTACATTTTCTTTCATTTCTGGATATTACCTTTATCGATATTTCAGGGTGTTCCGTTGTGAGCTACGTTGTCAAACCTCCTTTTTTTTTATATAAATTTTTCCCCTTCTTTGTGCTGACTGAGATTAATGAAGTGTTGCTGAACAAAGATAGAAAACATCTCAAAATAAGCAGCAACAGCTTGGCAAGAAGCACACGACACCAAGAGACTGAATTCTTCCTGCAGTTTGTCTGATCATTTACTGCTTCCAAACTAAACAATAATGTCAAAACTGAAGTCCAGAACATTTTCGCAGTCCAGGTGCCAAGAGGGACTCCTGGTTTTGTCTTCCTGTAAACATCTTTGTGATCCTTCTTCATTTGCTGTATTCCTGTCGTTGCAATAGTCTTTTGCTGAATGCTGCGGATGATTTGCCTTAGAACAGTGCATTAGTGACGGTGGCATCTGCTATTTAAAAAAACAAAAACAAAAAAAAAGAAATCTATTATTTTTGCCTTATTGTGACTGTGGTCACATTAGTTAAACTTTTATTTAACTAAATTAGTTAAATACTTTTTAATGACTTGTTTGTGTTCTTTGATACCAGCTCGGTGGATTAGTTCAGGTCGTCTAAGAAATGTATTTTGACTGGTTGATTGGTTAAGTATGCTTTTGTTTTTTTTGTCGTTTTTAAACTGGCCATTAGCCAAGTTCCAGCCCAGACCAGAGCTGTGAAGGACAGAGAGAAGCCTCAGTCCAAGTTATAAACATTAAGATTTAAATCCTAGTTTATACAGCACCACCCGTGGTTACCACAGTTGGTGGTTGTGACAGTTACTCTGTGCTACTTTGTCAGAAATATGATATGTTGGTGCAGCCAAAGCAACTCTCAATCATGCCATAAGAAACCGCAATCTAATTTTACTCTTGGGCCTTGAGTGCATCGAAAAACTGTTTCTGATGCTTATTTTTCAGTCTGGTGCAATTTTAAATCACCATATAAAGATGGTACAGCAAGAGGACGTCATTATAGTTTAACTAGAAACCATCTGGGGACAGGATCAGACCAGCCGTGCTGCCAAATCGGGGCAAGGGCGCCCTTGCTCAGACCGCTCCCATGTTTCAATCTATTGCAATTTTTCATCTCTTTAGTGGACATTTAAGTCACGTGCTTCATGAATGTCATGATTTATTCACTAAGTCGGTTTCCATTGCACTTTGTTGCATTTATCGATGCGTCAACTTTTTCCCCTCAGCCAAATCGTAAAAACTTACTTTTTTTTTATGTGGATGGAAACACACTTGGTGAGGCTGATATCAATGAGATAAAATTAATAACAGTAACGCTGTGCGTCCCTTATGCGTGTGAAGGCTATTTGAATGTGGTTGGAGAATGGCGGACTCCACCACAAACAAAGAAAACCCCTACGTAGAGAGGAAATAACTGATGGATAACTCATGGAAATCTTAAGGATTCTAACTGAAGAATCACTTTGCAGGTCTTGTTACTAGTCCTGTAATGGCACAGCTTTACAATGTTTTAGAATCCAGACCGTGGTTTGACCAGCGTCCTTCTTTTGTCTACATGACGACTCCGTGTGCAGCGAGTCTCGTCGACCTCTTTTGCTTTGTAACCATTTTAATCACAGTCACCAGCTCGGATAGAAAGTCAGGGAATAAAAGCAATACACCGCTCTCTGGATGCATTGGCCCTAAGTGTAATTCGCTCACCCTCGATTGATGGAATTTGCTTTTTGGATAATCCAGTTTGTCATGGATTGTAGTTGTGAGCCTGACTACAGGGGAAAAAAGCCTTAAAGGGTAAAATGTTGATTCAAATTTAGGCCAGTGGAAAATGTTTACCGAGGCCTGAAAGATCACGTTAGAAAGGCACCTTTTAACGGTACTGGACGACCCAGGGTGAGGAAATGATTTTACCTTTTTGTTGATGAGAATTTGGTGCAGATAGGAAATAAGAAACTTCAAAGCGTTTAACACAAAAAATGCCTTTTGCTCAAATGTGTTCAAAAGCCTTATTGTATTTATAAAACATGCGTTTTGAGGGTGGTGAAATGACATTTTTGAAGATACATGTTGCCAAATTGAATGCTAAGCAAGGCATTGAAGTAACCATTTCAAGAGTAGAGCATAGTCAAGTGGCTTTTTTAGGCTTTTAAAAATCACTGGAGTTTTTAAGAAATGTAAAAATGTTTTCATTATATGAAGATGCAACTGTTGCTATCTAGTTTACACATTCTGTACACCAGCTTTCTTCTCTTTCGTGAATTGTTCGATATGTTCTTTGGTCAGGTATGAAAACCATTTGTTGTACTTACTGTGGGCCACTTTCTTTTTCTTTTTGTCTAGTATTTGTTTAAAGGGGAATGAAATAAAACACTATGTATGTGACAACTTTCTTTAAGTTTTATGCATATTTTATTGCCTTGATTATTTATTTTTTTTTCAGTTTTCTTTATATTTTGGCTGATACGGTTTTCCTTTTGTGGGAATTTTTTTAATTCAGGGACATATTTGATACTATAGTGTCACCCAACTTGTAATTAACATTCTGCCATTTCTAAAGAGTTACCATTGAATTACTGAAAAATACAGTAAACTATTCTAACCCTTTGTAATATTGTGGCTCATCATTAGAAAACATGTCTAAAATGTGGGGGAATCAAACTGTTACCCCTAAAAAACTAATAATAAATAACACATAACTTTTGAATTTTTTTCACTTTAATGGTTGCTTTTAAAAAAAAAAAAAAAAAACTTAATACTTTAATCTTGAGAAATAAGGTCCTTTGTAAAATTTTTTAAATATGGACACTTTATTTTTATGGCAACCAAAAAAGACATTAGTTACTGTTGCTTAAAATAATCTAAATAAAATTAAATGAACATATTCTGTCTTCTGTGCAGAAGCATGCTCTTATCTGACACGTCACTGGAGTGAAAGGCATCTTACGGGCTTTAAAGGGATTTATCTTTCTTCCTCCATCTTCACGAGAGGTTTTTAAAGGAGGGAGCTGGTCTAATAGTAGATGAAGACTAGCTCAGGGCCACATTACATCCAGCCCCATTAACTAAAGCAAGAACGCTCTTCATTACATCTTTGTTACTGTTTGAATGCAAAGTGAAGACACTGAGCTAAATGAGTGCAACGTCCCTGTTTGTTGCTGGAAAACCCAGAGCTTCACATCTTTACCTGGTTCAATACGAGTGCATTCACATCTAATTCAACCCATCTGGAAGCAGAAAAGCTCTAAGAAACTCCTCCGTTTAAAGAACAAAGCTTTCATGAAGACTTACTTAACATCTTCTTACAGCCGACAGTATCTGAGTGATGGAGACGAGAATCTTTTTTGTCAGACAAGATGTTTTATTTATTAATTCAACAGTGTTTCTTCTCTCAGTGAGGATGGCAATTTACACATCCTTTTAAAGTGTTTCCTTTTAACAGAATATATTTACACTTTTACAAATGTTTGTTTCACATACACTATAAGACACATTATGAACAGTTTATATCAGAGCAGTAACTCCCTCTTATCAAACTGTCTTGATTCGTGTTAAAAGGTTGAATATAATGTTAAATTTGTCGGGTGCCACAGCCTTCAGATTAAAGTGATGACTGATCTGCACATATAGGTTGAAGAGTACCAACAAACTAATGCAAAGTCTCTTTTCCATTATTCTAACAAGAGATCGGTCAAAACTTTACTGATTCATAAGAAATGCTGTTTTCTAGCAGTGCAGCACATTAACTCGTCAATGTGACACAAACCGTGTCAGGTTAACATCGTAATTCTGTGATTTTCTAATCTCTTTGTACAACCACATCTACAGTTTATGTGCACATGGATATAAATACATCACACTCAGGGCCATGCCGCTGTCACAGGGCTATAAATGTGGCTCCTGCAAAGCTCCGGTAATATTACAGTGAGAGTGGGTTCACAGGTAGAAGGTTTAACTTCATATCATGCCGTTAACTGGAGGAAAAGCCAGGCACCAAAAAAACCTTCGGAATCAAAAGCAAAGATTGCAGATATTAACGTTTTGTTAAAGGAATAGTTCAACATTTTGAGAAATACGATTATTCTCTTTCTTGCTGAGAGTTACATGATAAGATCGATACCAGTCTCATGTCTGTATGCTAATATGAAGCTACAGCCAGCAGCCAGTTAGCTTAGCTTAGCATAAAGACTGTAAACAGGGGGAAACAGCTAGCTTGGCTCTGTCTGAAGGAAATTAAATCTACCTACCAGCACCTCTAAAACTCACAAATTCACACTTTATATGTCGTCATGACATCACATGTGTAATGCGCATCAAAAATAAAGTTCTAAAAATGTCAAGTTGTGAGAAATAGTCCGGCAATAACCTCCCATGAAACCAATACAAAGCCAGACTGGTTAGCTTAGCTTAGCATAAATACCACAATTCACCTACTGGTACTACTGGTGGTGGTAGGCAGACTTTATTACCTTTGGACACAGCCAGGTTTCCAGTCTTTATACTAAGCTAAGCTAACTGACTGCTAACTCCAGTTACATATCAATCAGACATGAGAGTGGTATCAATCTTCTTATATAACTCTCCACAAGAAAGTGAATAAGTGTAATTTCCCCCCAAAAGTAATGCGACACACCCAGGACTTGGAAGCACAGACAGCTGAATACACTTCTGAGGCTGTGAGGTACAGCACTGCTATATAACATCACTCAGCCGGCCTTTAACATGAGAGCTCCATAATCACATTGTCACAGCAGTCACATTAATAGGGATGCATGTAAATCACATGATACAAAACCTGCACAGCAGCGGCTGGAAGGACATCTCATATATTTGTGCATTGCTGCTGTTAAATATTACAGACAGGTATTATAGCTACCATTATGCATTTATATTAAGATATGTATCCAAACAACAGCAAAGTGTGATCTTTAAATAGTTCAATAAAGCAACCTTTCATGTCATGTTCAGACAAACCATACAACTTATTAGCTGATTTATGCTAACGGAAACGTCCCTCTAGCAGCATGTATTGCCATTTTTCTATGTTACATTATGAAGGCTCAAAGCTGCCTTACTCTTACACACATCACAGTGTTATGAGATTTAAAGGAAGAATAATGTTATTGCACTCTCACTGACAACTCCAGGGATGTAGAGCGAAGCTATTAATGAAGCCAGGTGAAACCCAGAGAGATGATGGGCGATGAACAGCGTTATATGGGATTGCAAATGCAAAACAGGCAAAGTGGCCATGTGACGTCTCTTACGCTAGAGAGACAGTTTAGACACTTAAGTCACAATATTGTGAGTTTAAAAACATTAATCAGCTCACAGGGGCATCACTCTGAGTAGACTGACGCGCCAAGATGCTTTGGTGTGAGATATTAAAGTTCAAGCCTCAGTAGGAACATGCAAACGTCTCATGAGGTGGAAGAGCAGCTGCCTCTGAATCAAAACATTTGTCGAGCTCATACCTTGATGTTCAAGCAGTCAAGAAAGGCGAATAAAAGGTAAAAAGAAACCAGGGACGAGCCTTTCAGCGCTACATTAGTATTATTACTTGTGAAAATACGAGTAAACCTCGTCAGCTAAGTGCATTTATAACATTGCCTCAAGCATGCATAAAATGCAACGTGAGTGTAGGATGTTTACAGTGAGTGTCAGAGGAACTTAAGGGAATGTACGAATTAAGAAAGCGTTGGTGGTCAGACGGCTGCGATACATAATGCACAGGCCAATTAATAGTGAAATCATGATCATAGCCAATGATGCTATTTTTCCATTGCTCGTGAACAAAACCCTAAAGATTGACTTCGGATCGGTCTGTCCATACGCACACAGTTTTTAAAAATTGCACTTATTTTCTTACTTGCCAAGAGTTAGATGCGTAGATTGTTACCACTCTTATTTGTCTGTTAAATATGAAGCAACAGCTAAAAGACGGTTAGCTTAGCTTAGCACAAAGACTGGAAATGTGGAAACAGCTAGCCTGGCTCTGTCCAAAGCCAACACAATCTGCATGTTTGTTTAATTAGTGCAAAAACTAAACTGTTAAAAACACTTTGTTGTTTTACTGGATGTGAGAATTGAATAAACAGGATAAAACATGTTCATTATTGAGCTTTAGCGGTGCTGGTGGGTAGATTGTGTTAGCTTGAGACAGAACCATGCCAGCTGTTACCCTCTGCTACTTGCTATGCTAAGCTAACCAGACGCTGGCATCAGCTTCATGTTTACTGTACAAGACAAGAGAGTGGTGATCTAACTCTCAATAAATAAGTGCATTTCCCAAAATGTCAAATAATTCATTTTAACCTCTTCCATTGCATCACAACTGTTCTGTTAGCTCACAATTTTTTTTGCTGCTGTTGATTGAAAAAGTCCTCAAAAGTAACGTAAAGCTAGTATAATTTTTGCTTCATTGTAAGCCTGTGAACAAAGATGATCTTAGAGCGTCTGGGAAGCTGGCCGCAGGCATCCATTAACTTGTCTCCACTAGCCAGGTTGTTGCCGTGCCATGGCCGGACTGGCTGAATGCCAACATCTCCTCTGATTTTATGACGGGGCTAAACAATGCTGCACCGCAGCTGAGCCAGCAGTGTTTCTCAGTCAAACCGCAACCTGAAGGATAAATAGTAACATTACAAATAACGCCAGCCTGGCCCAATCCTCTTCATCAGAAATTATTCATTTTGAGCAGCATTTAGTTAATCAGGAAACAATATGTTTAATAAAACTAGTGATTCAGGGAGTACTAACAGCAAATTCTTTGCAATTCACTTTTCTTTGTGAAGTTAAATCAGAGGAGATGCTGAACCCAAACACTCCTCATACCACAGCCAGCTGGAGCCAGGCTCAACTCTAGTGGAGACCAGACATATTATTCGTCCTTGGTGCCTGCGTCATGTTGTCCATCCTGCGGTGAAACCCTCTGCAGTACCAACAGACCAGAGAAGGTGAGGGAGATCCCAACCCACCACAACGTTATCTGGGCTTCACCAAAGATAAGCTGGCCCAGGAAAGCCTGCAGGGGGAAAAAGCAGGGTTTCTTTTTGGTCAAAGTAAATCTGTCTCTACAATTCCATTTAAATAACCCCCAATAATGATGCCTTGAGGGGATGTGTCAAACAAGGAGTTAAACTTGATCAAGGCCTAAATCACTGCGAGTTATTTCTGAATATAGTCCTAACCTATTTTCTAAAATAAAGCAGCTTATACAAGAACGAAAGGTCACTCTGAAATGAACATACACTCCACTACAGTCTGGTGTGAAGTATTATACTTAGAGGACAAGTAGTACAGTGAAAAAGACTCCATGTGTAGGAGTTACTGTAAGAGAGACTGTTACTTACAGAAGATATGAAGTTGGAGGCGGTGGTGGTCACAGTGGTTTGGGTGGAGGAAGAGGAGTACCTGAGTGCTTTGGCAAGGAAGGTCCACATCACAGCATTGCAGGTGAAAAGCAGCCCGCCACACAGCAGCCTCAGAGGGATGTGGAGCTGAAGAACAGAAACAGAAACTCTTAAATTAATGACAAATGATTGTTCTTGTTTTGTGTTCGCTAGAATGCAAAAGCTATGGACTCATATAAAAAATGACTTATTATGCAGCAGAGTTACACTATTATTATTTTTTTTATAGGATTTATATAATAGACATAATAATGTTTAAAGTAACATTTTAATGTTGCTGGAGGTGAAGCAACTATTCCCCATTTTATATATTTTTTGGTAGTTTACTCTGTAAAAAAGATCATATTTCATAAACTGATAACATTTTGTGTTAAATCAAAACCTGTAAAATAACTTCCCACTGATATCTAGTTGAGTAGAAGTAAAATAAGTACAGTAAGTACAGTAAAGGTACCTCAAAATGATATTTAAGTGCAGACTTGGGTAAACAATAATAATAATTATAATAATTCTAACTTTATTTGTAAAATACCTTTAAAGAAAGAAATGCAGCACAATGTGCTTTACAATAAGAGAAAATAGACATAGAATGAACATAAAAACCTGGATAGAAAACCAATAACCACACCTGATAAAAATATACTTTACATTCCACTACTGCAAATATCACATATAACACAGTGTTAAGAATAACATTTTTGATATGAATGATCATATTATATGTATTATATTGTGAAAGGTCCGTGTTATTTGTCTATTACTGAATGCCTGAAATCTCATGACGCATTCAAACCTCGTGATGCATATTAAAAGCATTTGTTTTGCATCCACCTGAGCTGCACACCTTATTTTCTATTTTGAATACATTTCACATTAAAGGTCACTGTTTCCAGACAGCTGCCTGCAGATGTTTCTGACATCATCGTGTGACGTGTGCAGAGAGCGTGAAGGTCACACACGAAGCATGACGCCCCTTTACAGAAACCAGCCTCTTCTCCGCGCCTTTAACACAACAACCACGCTGAGACAAGTGGCTTGTAAAATAGCGCGATAACACACATACACACTCGCACGAGCTGCAATGTCATTCAGCACGCGGACACGGCACGAGAGCGCAGCTGCTGCATGGTCTCCCCCTGCGTGATGCTGCTGATGGTGCTGATGCTGAGGGGAGTCAGGGAGGAGAGGCGGGCGGGGATAACCCCCCAACTTCCTCCGTGAGAAATCACCCCGCTTGCAGGCATGCACGCTGCATTATTCACAGCCATCCTCACTGTGTAAATAATTTACTTGAGCTAAGGCGAAGCCTCACCCGGTCGCAGGCGGTAGTTTCATCCGCTTGTCTAAATTTCCGCTGCTCTCCCCACGTCCGGAGTCCGGTTTCACAGACTCCCTTCAGGTAGTCGGCTCCGAGGGACAGTTTGGCCGACGACGAGGCCACGGCTCCGAGGAAACCCGCCAGCAGTGCATAGAAAACTCCCGGGAACATGTTGATGATGAGCCGAGGCGGAGGCACATAATGTTCTAATCCATCTTTTAAGTTTGTGCTGC
>CALSBV010012213.1:12095002-12118877 GCA_943590825.1 Bovichtus diacanthus
GATACACACACACACACACACACACACACACACACACACATATATATATATATATATATATATATATCTTTTAATCAAAATATCTGCTCTATATATATATATATATATATATATATATATATATATATATATACAGAGCAGATATTTTTGATTAAAAGATATTAAGCAGACCATTAATACACAGTGAATTAAATTATCCAATATTTTTCTGTGCTATTAATACTTTGTGGAATAGAAGACAATCGATGCTAATGTAATATCCTGTGTGAGCAGACAGCTGAGTATGACTTCAGTTAGTCAAGACCTCAGTTCCCTTCAGCATACTGAAGAGCTGCATTATAAAGGCTCAATACGTTGAAACACACCAGGTATAAGTGGGATGGTTGAGTATGGGTGTAATGGATGTAATGGATGTGTGTGTGTGTGTGTGCGCGTGTGTGTGTGTGTAAGCAGTAGATACTCACACATGATCCTCCTGTCCTCTACTTGGTGCCCTTTACAGAGAGATGAGCCTGTCTGAGAGGTGGGAACCAGAACAAGACTAAATTATTCCCCTAATTAGGAATATAAAGTGGAGTCATGGTCATGAATGTATGGGCCTGTAATGACTGTATTAATCTGAGCATTGTAATGAAGACAAGTCATCAGAGACAGACATTGTAAATGATAAACAATAAGAAATGTGCTCATATAGTGAATATGCTACAGGAAATTAAAAAAAAAACAAAAACATTTGATTGAGGTTATAATAAATAATTGTATTTTTTTCTTTTTCTTATTAATATTATATATAATATTTATAATAGTATTAATATATATATATATATTAAACAATTTTATTTATTTTTATTTTAAACTATATTTCAGTTACCTTATGTCCTGCTACCATGTTGAGAGGAGATGCTATATATGTTATGTTATACTTAGTTCATTATAAAACCGAAATGTTTTGTTCTGTCTTAATGTCACATGTTGAATTAATGTATGTTGATTTATAAAATAAAAATATTTTTAAAAAAACAATAAACACAATAAAAAATAATATTGTTGGCCACTTGGAGGCAGCGGAAGTCAGCCGTGAACATATCGCGAGCACAGACCGTTAACCAAAGATCGGAACCTTTGAAGTTGACGTTGTTAGCTTGTTAGCTTGTTAGCAAACAGTTGCTACACATCCGGCCGTCACGAGCAACATTAGCATCGGTTCAAGGGTCGTGTTTCCGGCTACCTGGCGAATGTAAGACCAAAATGCTCTCTATTTTAACTTACCTTAGCTTGTGTTTTCGTCTATACCAACTCCTTTAGCTGAATGCTCCACAATTCTGCCGTTTGGTGCCGCTCACGCAGTGTAGCCGACAGCCGCTTTTAGGAGCTTTACTCCGGTAGCGCCAAGATCGAAAAGCGCCTGATGGTTTGCCGCTGTGCTGTGGTTCAACGGCATGTACCGTTTCCTAACGGCAGGTGCTGCTGGACGACTGTCACACCAGTAACGTCCCAAGATGGATATTTCTCATAAATTTAATTTGTCTTTATTGACAATGTTGCGCAACATAGCGCCATAAAGATAAGGATTGTATAACATCGTAGCAAGTCTGACAAATTTATAACAGAAATGTAGAGCCAAATAACTAAACATTATAAACGGTATAATGTTGGAATCGTAATAGTAGAATGCGATAATGCATATAAACGTCGGAGAACATTACCAGGCAAACGTGAGACATATTATTTATTATTCACCACACTTTGAATGAGTACATGTTGCTATCATTGTAGCATTAGCCGTTTTTAACACGAGCATATCAATCCGCCAGCAGCGGCATTAGCCGTTTTGTACCGACCGACCTACCGTTTTGATCCATCCGCAGAAGACGTTTTTTGTGTGTTTTAATTTTTTAGACCGGTTATCAGGTGTAATCAATACATACACACGTTGTCATACCAGACTATCCGAAGATGGATCATAGTGAGACATTTCCCCGTCTATCATATCTATGCCGATAGAAAACAGCTCATGCCACAATAGCAACAAACTATGTGTGGTGAATAATTAATATGCCATGTGTATGCTTGATTAATGTTTCGCCAGGTGGAGTTGTATATAACGTCTGATCGCATTTATCCCATTTAACATGCAAAACGTAATACAAGCATTGCTGATTTAGTTGGCTCTACATTTCTGTTATCGATTAGTCAGACTTGCTACGGTGGCTAGGCTAACAACATCCAAAAACTTATTTACGGCGCTATGTTCCGCAACATTGTCAATTAAAACAGAGAAAAAATACATTTATGGCAAATGTGTATCATGGGACGTTACTGTTGTGAAAGTCTGACAGTGGCATACCACTTTCAAGCGGCATCTGTCGTTGGGTATCGGCACATCCCGGCGACACATAGCGTCAGACACCTTTCTATCTCACGTGGCTGATGGCTGAGAGCGAACCAAAAAACTGTAAAGTTGCTAAACAATGAGCTAAAACTCACTATCAAGCCCAGGTGATAATACTCTGTAAATTCATCACTACTAGTGACTGTTGTGTTCTTTTAATTTGAAATAGAGACGCATAGAAATCAATTTCAGAAAACTTCTCTTCATTTTAACTGTATTTATTCCATGATGATATGGTACCATTACAAAAGTACTCAGCTGAGGACCCATGTCACTGTCCACAGACCACATTTAAGTAGTTACTCTCACAGATCCACAGAACTACCACAATCTCTAGTTTACAACATATTTTATACCGCTGCCTTTCAGGTATAGTCTTCTCCCATTGGTTGGCTGGGGCCAGGTCCTATTGGCCCCTTGTTGGCGCTTAGGCCACGCCTCTCAGCGCTTCTCTGCTCCAATCAGATCTTCTGTCACCCTTTTAGGAGGTGTACTCTTCCGCTTCACAGTTTACAAATATTGCTTCTTTTGTCACAGTAGATTGGCCACTAAGTTACTTAATTCAATAACATCTTACATATCACATATTACATCTAAATAAGGCACATTGTAACAGTCTACATATTGATTATTCTCACATGACCCATTTCACATTTCACACTGTATGCAGTATTATTATAACAATATCAATTGTAGCCAATTTAACCGCCAATAGGTTATTTTTTTTCACAGCACGCATTTTGATCTGTCCTAATAGTTAAAGCACAGGTGTTAGCCTCCTAATAACATTCACGTTTTTCCATTGTAGGACTATTCAAGTGTTACAGATATTCATTTTATTGATTATCTCACATTTGTGCTATTTTCTTGCTTGAACATGTCAAAATGTATGCTGTGAAAAGCTTTATCTGCCTACCAGTCTGCCTGTCTGTCTAAAAGTGCATTGATAAGGGTTAGCTCCATTTTGTATAGCTACGGCACATTTTACACGCTGTTTCCATGACATTTCCACAGAAATTATACGCTGTATACCATAATAATTGAATCCAGTACTTTTCTTTTGACTTTTTAGGGCTGAATACCTTAATCCTCTGAAAAAAAATGACATTATATCTTGAAGGAAATCTCATCATTTTCTCAACCAGGCCAAGTGTAAACCCAAATGAGTTTTCTGGCCAGTAGATGTCTCTAATGTGCTTCAGAGTAATACATCCACATCCACCAAAACCTGCTGTGGATGTAAATCCATGACTTTTATGTATTTTTTCCTGCAGCTATGTAGTCGGTTGAGGTAACAATTGGTTTGAAATACAACCTGCTTTGCCTTTTTGAAGCTTTGACGACGTGTTACCACAACTCTGTATTACCTTTCCATCTTGACTTTTGTGAGCAATAAAATCTTAATTATCCCGTTAAAAAGCCATTATGGCATTATAGCTGCTTTGAATACATCTGCATATGTCAAGTTAAGTTATAGAGTGATTTTAACTATAAGAGGCTGATCACAGAGTCCTTAAAGGAAATTAGAGACACAAAAAACAAGGAAGATATAAAACTTGGAAATAAAACAAGCACATAACAAAGCAGGGCCAGAGCTTGTGCGGGTGTGTTGTCTGTGAAAAAGGATATTAGACTGGTGAGCAATGACGGTGATAAGGTGTTTCTGTCACTGTGTCCTCTACTCTCGTCCCCCTGAAACCGCGTCAGGGAAATCACTGTCTTCGGTCTGTCACATTTTGACTCTGGACTGTCTGCTTAGCAGGAAAGGTCTGAACTCAAGACGAGCCATTAGCTCTTATATCCTCAGTTGTAGTTTCCAGCCTGAAGCTCCTCTGACAAACACAAGTGTCAAGTTAGAGTGCAAATTGGCCGTCCCTCTGCTCCTGTTCAATTGAGCAATAATTGAGCAATAACTGAGCCCACAGAGCTTTAGTGACATTTTTACTGATGATCTGTCACAGCCTGCCTGTGTCTTTGTCCACCTTTTGTGCTTTCGGTCCAAGAAAGTGATTTAATAAGGAAGAAAATACCATCCTGTATAGGGTTCATTAGTGTAACAACTTTACCTATGACCTTTTAACTCAGCTGTCAATTGCTTGCAGACAGAAATAGATTTTAACGAATTAAGAGGAAAATTCTACCATAAAAAACGGTCGCAAAATGGATATTTTTCTCATATTATTGTATATTTCCCTTTCTGTTTTGCCTTTGCATGTATAACCATAATCACACTAAATGTTAGACCATCATCTCTTGAGATGCAGCAAAACACAGTAACAACCTTTCATTTAACAGATTATTTAGCTAATTTTACTTTCTTGGCATAAAGCTGTTCAGGTTTTTGCTGCAAAGTATGCATCAGTTGACTGCTTTTGACCATTTTGGTTATGGGATTCCTTTTTATTTAGCACAAACACCCAACAACTACACAAAGGAAACTATATAACTATACAATAGTAATACAAAGATAGAAAATTAAATATAAAAATACCTGCACAAACTGCTATCTTGTTCCCAATTATGTTTCTTTTAATTCTTATTCTACAAGGATAAGACAAAAGAACGCTTTGGGAAGATAGCTTTTTGTGCGTTTAATTGTTATCCAGTACCTCCAGATAATTGATATGCTGAACACAGATGAAACCAACTCAACAAAAAACTCTGTTATTTTGTGCCTGCAGTTGTAGTGCACACTACGATATTTCCTCGTTAAAAGCATAATAAAAGACCTTGAAAGCCACAGAAGCAACCTCTCATAAATAATAAGCTGCCGAGCTATTAACCTTGCCATATAAAGTACTTGTTTCTAATACTTTTTGTACTGAAGTGAATGTATATAAGCTTGAACTAGCAACAGAATGATGTAGGCCTACTATTGAGCTCAGAACATTGTGGCCGTATGAACGCTGATGTGTTCACTTAGTGTTGTACGTACTCGGGCTGTGTATTGGCAAGTATCTGGCGATACCGTACGTTTCATGATACAGGGGTTACGTTTCAATATATCGTGGTTTTTTAAATATTTTAGGAAAACAGTCATAGTATTAAAAAAACACACCCCTATATGCATACAATCTGAGTAAAAAAAAAAAAGAAAAAAAGTTGACTTGCATTTATCACAGTCCCTGTAACATCCAAAATCGAGACACAACACACAATAAACCGCTGTCAGCCACACAATTTTGCATGTAAACCATTAATTAAAGTGTTTTTGAGAATCGATACAGAATCACAAAACATAATATTACGATACTCAAGTGTAATGATATTTTATTACACCCCAAGTATGTACTCAAGTGCCTCTGCACAGTGATTTGTTCACTTACTGTTGTACATACGTAAGTGCCTTTGACTGGTGATGCGTTCGCTTAGTTTAGTGGAAAAAAATGAACAAACTACATAGTGAGTGACTGAATCTTGTGTACAAAGTGATTTGAATCAGCAAAGCGATTTGTGATTTCCACCTTGATGCTGTACAAATGAACGTGCGTTGGCTTTCTTTTAACCTAACTCTTTGCTATGAGACGATTTGGACATAAATACTCTTGTCATGTAGGCAGTTGGGTTTATAGTGTTGTCGATGTTCAGATGCTTAGTACTTTTGAGTTGATATACTGGTGTATATTACCCGTCGTCTTTTCTGCAGAGGTGTTGAGGTATTCTGACCTTCAGAGTAGTGAAGGTTCCTGAAGTACAAACATTACAGCCTCCATATTAATTTCTAGATATCCTAGAGCCTTATAGATTGCCGCAGGAATCCTAAACCCTGAAATTCAGTGAGTATTTTTGCACTTCCACGTCCCTCGTCTTAAAGTCAATAGATTTTTTTTTAATGGGTTGTTGCTTAGATGCTGAAATAAGGTCTGTTGTTAACACAAGCTTTAGAGATTTAAAAACACATTTTTATATCCCACTTGTGATTTTTGAAGTGTCCAAGATTCTGAATCCCAAACTGTGCGTGTGTGTGAATGTTTATCGGCGCGAAGTTATGCAACCGTGGTGTATTTGTTTACAGCATTTATATAACGTAAGCTTATAATAACGTCATGAAAGTGGTGTTCATTTGTGAAGATTATCTTGCTTGACAAAATGTGTAAGTATCATAAACATTTGTTTGCCACAGAGCTTTCTGCAATAATCCAAAAGATGATGGAAAAATCCCATTGGCTTTTTGTTGAGGGGACCAGTGCGATGCCAACTTCCAGGTTGGCCAACAGAAATATGTCATCCCCCATCTTTAGCTGCCTTGATGAATATGCATTGTTTCATCTTTCAGCCCATTATGTAAAGAGGCAGCAACCAGAGAAGTCAAATATTCACTCACAAGCACACACACACACACCCTTGAACTATAAAATCTCTCCTGCTCTCCGCTTACAGTCTGACACACCACTACTGGCACAAACTTACAGTCTGCTGACCTTGTCAGCGTACAGGGTCAACAGCCCTCTTCCAGTCCATTAAATAGTTATTGGCGAGGTTGCTGTTTTTCTGTGAATAATGCATGCTCTTGTGCAAACACATACAAGCTTTTTGCAGGTCAAGCATCACCACGTGATTTATAACCTGACATCTGAACTCCGTTAGAACATTTAATAAAGTGAAACTGAATAAACTGAACAATTGTAAGATAAAATTACAGTAAAACCAAAGTTAAAGCCGACAGGAAGTTATTTTAATCGTCAAGTAAGCTTCTTTCCAGAGAGCAAAGGGAGAGAGACATTTTATGGAGACATGTTGGCTGGCAGCAGAGTTTATGTGCTGATAAAATGTTCCCAAAAACAAACAGGCTGAAGATAATGTCAGTTCCTGTGGTTGCCAGGAACAATTATACCAGGTGAAATGCTGATCTGATCCAGCTGTTCTTTGTAAATGCAGCGTCAGCGGAAACATAGAAAAAACACCAAGGTCGGTCATGTCTTTTCGGGTTTTGGTTTTGACTCTGTCTGAGAGGAGGAGATATATGTGGATTCTGTTTGTGTGTATTTGTACTCAAAATAATAGGGACAAAGACAAACAAGCTCACACTGATAAGATCAATGACAAAATACACGCATCATTATTCAAATTCTGACAGCATGCTCTGAAATGAACCTTGCTACTCAGGAGTTTTTCCAATAACCTTTCAAAATGTGCAGTGACTAATAAATGATAGTTTATACTGATGTACAATGAGCAAAACTCCCCATCCTTCCACAGTCACCTGTGAGATGCCAGGATCCATTAAAAGCTATGAAATATTATGTTATGGCATTAGAACTGATGGTTAAGAACGTGTGCTGATGGGAGGACTTCTTCACACTACTTTATCTTTAAAGCTGAGTCCTGGGCTTTTTCTTTGCTGAGCCTTTGTGATCAATCAATCAATTATTTTCTGAAAGGCTGTCCGACACCTAAATGCCAATCGTGCTGGACAGCAGCAGCACACTTTGATCAAGTGAAGGTTTGCACAACTTATGGCCAAAAGTATGTGGACACTTGAAGATTACACCCATATGTGTGGCGTTGAACATCTCAGTCTTAAAACCATCAATCTTTAAATACAATGTCTTCCCATTCAGCCACAAGAGCACCAGCCACTGATATTGGGCGAAAAGCTTCGCTCACAGTCGGCGTTCCACTTCATCCCAAAGATGTTGGATGGGGTTGAGGTCAGGACTCGTGTGCATTGTGCTTTGTCATGTTGAAACACAAAAGGGCCTTCGTAGCGTTGTGTAAAATATTATTACCGGTATGTGTATTAAAGGGACATAGTTTGGGATTTGGCGGCATCTGGTGTTGTGGTTGCAGTTTGCAACCAACTGAATGTCCACTCACCCCTTCCTTTACAAGAATGCGGTAACGAGCCGCCGAGTGCAAAACTGGTTACGCCGCTGTACAGTATCTTTCAGGACCTTTACCTCACTCTGATTACTACGGTGGCCTTCAGGTAACATAAAATGTTTGAGAAAACAGAAATTGCTCCTTCATGAACTGACAGTTGGGTTTATAACTTAACAAATAAAACAGGCTAAAGTCACCATACAAATGAAGAAATGTGTTGCTGTCCTGCTCCAAACAAGGCTGCTGTTCTTCGTTCCTAAAAAGAAAACTGACATTTTGGAGCTATTAGGTTTTAAAGTATCTCCTTAGGCTGTAATGGCTCTGGTGCCAGTCACAGCTGCCATAAATCTGACTGGGCTGACCCATGGCTGTAATGGAGGAGATTGGTGCGTCGTCAGTGTGTAGCCGGGCAAAAGAAACTCATCGAATCACAGCTCAGGGGAATGAGTTCTTTCATGTTCTTCAGTGCTGAGGTGAGGAAACACATATTACTCTGCCGTGGCGGCGGCTGGAGCAGCAGTTTCTTCTGCTTCGGCAGAGTGATGGGGGCCGAGGCAGTGATGATTCAAGTTGTTTCAAAGTGATTATGGATGATGATGATGATGATGATTGGGTGGAGGAAGGAGTGAAAGATGATTAAAGGGAAGAAATAATGATGATGAAGATGATGTTAAATGTGATGATTCTGCAGAGTTTTCAGAAAAAATATAGAGAGCCACAGTCCTCACATCATTGTAATGCAATCTCTCGTTCAGCAGTTCCTTCATCTGTCTTTCTGAAAAATTGAAGTGCGTCCCAGAGGTTAACTTTATATATTCAAAGACAAATCCTCATCCACTCCAGCAGTTGCTATTAGAAATTGAAACCTTTTAATGTAGGCTATACAGTTAAATAAGTACTTAGTGAGCACAGAAAGAACTACAAGCACAGCAGCGTGGGTACTCGTGTCATCAAAGTCATTTTAACAGTTTTTCAAATATTTTTATTGAACCAAACACGATTATACATACAATATTTTGTTGTGTCAATTCTCAATTGTAAGAAAGAATAAGAAAAAAATATTTTCATGTACATTCACCAATATAAAATATATAGGATTGTATTTATAGATTGAAACAGTGTAAAAAAATAAAATAAATGTTAATTTATTTAATAGAGACATAAAGTAAATCTTAATATAAGAAAAGGAACATAACTTAGATAAGTGATTCTAATTTATTTGCTGTAATCTCTGCGGTCTAAAACCTGTCCTAACTAACCAGCTGTCCGCTAGCTTCAATGATACACTGGCTACAGAAAATGAGCCAAACACTCTGGGTCACAGAGCTCGGAATATTTCTCAAGCCCAACAACCTGTCTCTTCTCATCCATTATTTGACACGCACGAGAGACAGCGACAGCAAGAGGTGAGGAGAGGATTGAGCTGCCACGGAGCAGAGAAGAAGAGCTTAGCCGCCGGTGCGGGGGATGTAAAATAATAGGGCTGTTTTGACTAGCGCCGTTCAGCAGCAATGTGTTTTGACCTTCAAAACACATTGCTGTCAGTATGTCTGTCCTTGGAATTTTTTAACAACTGTTCATCTGATCGACTTCACACTTGTATTGAGTGTATTGGCGAGTGTATAGTTGAGAACCCATGGAAGTGTAGTGTTGAATGGCAGCTCTTTAGATCCACAAGACATATTTATTTATTTATAACACTCTGTAACTCAACCTGGCAATGTTAACGAAAGTGAAACATAATTTATGTATCCGCCCCATGATTCGGATCCGCTCCAAAATGTAATGGGTTCTTCCGTGGCTCATTCTACACCCTTCCACCAAGTTTCATATAAATTGGGCTATCAGTTTTTCTACAATCCTGCTGACAGACAAACAGACGAACCAAGCCCGAGAACATGACCTCCTTGGCGGAGGTGATAAAGAGAAAATAAACACAATTAATGGAAAAAAAGGAAAAACAAGCTATAATCATAACAGACCTTTAGACTTGTGTGACAAAGGAAAATATTCTTTGGACCCAGTTTATATAGGCAGTCTACTGGAAATATTAGTTGGTTAGAAGAAAATGATTTCAGGCTCTTTGAAACTGCTGTGAAGACATGTTCAAAAAATGTATAGGCAGAGAATTCTACATTATGGACCCTCTGGTAGAATATACTGAACTGAGATTGGGAAGTACGAAAATGAGGGAGTCTAAAGAGACAAAAGCTTTGTGTGGAATAAGTATGAAATTGATCATTTTATTCAAATACGTTGTGGCATGATATGAGTTCTTTTTAAGGCACAATGAACAAATGACACAATCTTTTAACATTTAGCAAACAGACAATACCTTTATATTGAAAAATGTACATATGTACATTTTCTCTATAATTTATATACACTCTAAATTGAAAGTTAAAAAGAAAGGCCTTGGAGTCAAACTGGCCTGACCTCTTGTAATGAAATGCAGCCGACCCGAGCCTGACTCTCAGCACAAGCTTTTAACAAATCTCTCTGAGTCTGTTGCCCAGGGATCTTTTCTTTACTCTCTTCTATTGATTGTTGCTTTGTGGCTGCCTCAGCTGACAAGAAGCAGGAATCTATCCGTGCTCTGCTAAGTGTCCTGTGGAGATCCATTGAGGCATGACTTCAATTGCTCCGCCCGATCTCTGCCTTTTCTTAATAGCCTGCAGTGCTCCTCAGGACTTCATTAACGTGTCCTTTTCATTCTGGTTGTCATGGTCGTATGCGTAAGTAGGTTATATAATACTTTGATGAAAAAATATCTAAAGAATATATAACAGTCTGAATATTTATTTATTTATTAATTAGTTTGATATAATAATGATGATAATTTGATATCCACTCAAGAATTGATGAAACAAATTAATATTATTAACATAAATATTTAGTCTATGTTTCTTTATCTCTTCCTTATACAGTAAACATTGTGTATTTTTTATCCTGTGATAAAAAAAATTTCCCCTCCTTGTTTGCTTCTCTTTAACCAGGTGACTTTTTTTCTTTCTACCTATCTGACAGAACAGGTGTGTACAACGCTTTATGACTAAGGGCTAAGACTGCGAATAATCCACAAATTGAAGGAGCTGACAGGTTTGTGTTTTACTGGAGTTGAAATACAATGAATTGATTGATATTAGAGCGCCCTCAAACAAAAAGCTGAATGCTAAAGTCAGCATGCTCACAAGTTGATGTTTACCATGTTCACCATCTTCGTTTAGCTTGTTAGCATGCTAACATTTGCTAATTAACACTAAACGCAAAGTACCGCTGAGGCTGGTGGGAATGGTGTCAGTTTCGCTGGTATTTTGTTAGAAAACAAATGATTGGACAAAGTTATTTTTCCTGAGCGGGACATGGATGTCTGTACCAAATGTCATGGCAATCCATCCCATAGTTGATGAGTTATTTCAGTCTGGACCAAAGTGGTGGACTGACTGAAAAATATTACAATGTTGTCAATAAATCAAACCAATATATTGCTAGTGCCCATTGTCACTGGTTTATTCTTGTAAATATAAAAATGTAACTTCCAGGCGGGCTGATCTGGCATCTATGTGATTACCTTGTTATTTTATTCAGCCCTGAAGCTGTTATGTTACAAAGCCAATAAATATAATAGTTTAAAAATACTTCTAGGACATGTAGTGTACCATAGGATAATTGCACTAGTGTGTTTCCAGCCATGTCTTTGAATTACAGGCCTGTGGCGGAGTTTATTCAAGTTCACTCCTAAAAGCCTTTACATCGAAATGAGTTTGATGTCTGCATTGCAAAGGTCACAGGTCTAGAAAAAAATGTCCTTGAACTATTTTAAGATTTAAAAAAAATATATATATATGAAATGCTTATTATAAGTGAAATGTTAAATTTACCCTGAAGCACATTCAAGGTTGCTCAGCTCTTTAACCTGGCACAGTTACTATAGACAGAAAGTGCTATTTGTCTTTTTCTCTGAGGGAACCTCCAAAGATAAGATGAGGACAACATGTAACTTTTATGTACATCCACAGTGGAGGTTTATGGAGTTAATCCAATTGGCACATTGCTAATACTTCAAACTGCCAATCGGGACAGTGGGGAAATCAGTTTATTTATATATATATATATATATATATAATACTGTATTACTTAAAAGTTTCCTTTAGAATCTATGCTATTTGTTAGTGTGCTTGGAGTGATTCTCTGTATGTTTTATCTTTTTATTATTATTACATATAGAACATTGTGCTATACTACACGTGTATTGTCTGTAATGTATTCATAATATTCTTCTGCGTATCTACAGTAAAGGGTCCCAACTCAGGGGTCGGGGTCTTTTTAGAAGGGTCACATGATAAAACTGAGGGGTTACAAAATGATGAAACCCAACTTCTTAGGCTAGATTTAGCGGTGTTGTTGTATTTAGTGCTGGAATGCCAACTACTGTTCTTAAGCAAAAGTGCAAAAAGTGCACAGTTTTTAAAAAAAACTTTTCTCGTGAATTTCCTGTAAACTGCTCAACTTCTGTACAGTTAACATGAATTATGCAGGATTTCTGTTCTGCAGCTGTAATGTGATTTGGGAACGAAATGAGTTATTTTTCACCAATATGCACACAAGAATAACACTGAAGCAGTGCTGCAGAGAAGAAAAATACATTTTTTTCTGTTACACAAAATTAGCCTACATTTATTTTAAAATGTTGGGGGTCACAAGAACACCTTTCTTCATTGAGTTCAGGATAATTTTGCCCTGTGTTTCGCCTCTCAGGCTACAAAGAGGCTACTGCCCTTCCCTCTGATTGGTGGATGTTTGTGCCTGCAGCCTGAGAGGAAGTCTGCAGGCGAGACTCAGGGCTGTAAAGAAACTGAAAGTCCTCTTTTTTTTTTTTGAGTCAATGAAAACATTTATTTTATCTATATTTTTGTTTATGTAATTTGCTGACGGGAGATGCACTTCAACATTATTCAAAGATGAGACATTAAACGGCTCTTTGTAGTAAATATGTTTATATAGGCTATAATATATATCATTAAGTGTGGCCTCGTCACGAAAGATGATTTTAATTGGCATACATGTATAAATATTCCCGCAGTTTATATAGCCTAGCGTTACTTGTTTGTTTTAACCAGTTTAATAGTTTATGTGCTAGATAAATATGCAATAAATAGCATTTAGTTATATTTGGGTTGTTACGCCCTCGAAAATATCAAATAAATTCTTGATGTGTATCAGCTTCATACATGAGTCATCTCAGGCTTTTCCTGCTGCCATTTGGATTATTATTATTATTATTTATTTTATTTTTTTTGGGTGGGGGGGGGTTACTTTTTTGTTATGATGATGTGTATAATATGATTGCATTGTAATATCCGGGGGCCGGTCCAGAGTGGAGTGGGAGTGTCTGCGCTCTGCTGTCCCTTCCTACCAGGAAAACGCTGGAGGAGACCCACAGTGTCTCACAGCCGCGCACTGCAGAGGACACACACACCGCCGGGGAACATGTCCGCTTTCTCACGCACCGAGGGACGCGTAAACCACCGGCGCAGCGCAGTCAATGCATATGCACTGCCTCTGCTTTAGTTCAGCAGACACACATCGCACTGTTTGACACTTATGCTCTGCTGAAACCTTCCCTGCTGCTGCTGCTGCTGCTGCTCTTGGTCCATCCCCGTCCCCTCCTCCCCCCCTCTTCCTCCTCCTCCTCCTCCTCCTGCTTTCTGCCGTCCCGTTGCCAGGATGGACAAGACGCTCTGCAGTCCACAACCCGTGACCAACAAAACCAACTCTTCCTCGTCGGACCGCGGGAACTCATCATCGACGAGGAAGCCCGGGAGGAACGGGTCGCACAGCCCGGGCTCCGGCTCCCTGGGCGGCCCGGCTGGAGCTGTGCTGGGGAACAGCATGAATCTGCAGCAGCCGCGCAAGAGGCAGCTGGAAGGAGTGCTGAGCAAATACACCAACTTGATCCAAGGCTGGCAGAACAGGTAAGGGCATGGATGGGAAGAGGGCACGATTCACGTTCAGTTCAGGTGTCAGATTGTTGTTATTTGCCTTGTCCACGTTGCACTTTTACCTCCACGTCACTGTGAGGAGAGGGGAGGAGGAGGGGTAGGAGGGAGGAGGTGAGGGGGTTTAAAACCCTCCACACATGACTTGTAGGCCTGCTAATGAACTACTTTACTGACTAATATAAGGTAAGCACTAAAACATAATCAGATAGTGGAGTGTTCACTTTATATAACACATCTAAGAGTCCTGAATTATATCCTGGCTTCGGTTGACATTGTGTCAGAGGTGTGTTGACCCAACTCCGTAGGCTGGATTTAGTGGTTGTATTTAGAGCTGGAATGCCAACTATTTTGGTCACTGGTCGGTCGTTGTACTCGCTTCTTAAGCAAAAGGGCTAAAAATGCACAGTTTTTGACTTCCCAAATGTAAATATTTGCTGGTTTTCTCAGTGCTCTATAATGGTCAACTGAATATCTTTGTCTTTTTTTAACTGTTCAGACAAAACAAGCAATCTGGAGACGTCCAAAATGGGCTTTGAGAAATGTTGAAGCAATAGCCAAAAAAATAATCAACGGATTAATCGAGAGTGAAAATAATTGATAGTTGTGTTGCATTGCCTTTTTTTCTTATATTATGGTGCCACATTAAGACACACGTCTTAGTATTATGCACCCCAGTATTCGGATGCAACTAATGATTGTTTTCATTATCGATTTAATCTGATGACTTATTTTCTTGATTAATTGTTTGGTCTATAACATGTCAGCAAACGGCGACATATGCCCAATCACACGACACGCAGGACTTCTTCTCATTAAATAACCCAAAGATATTTAATTTACTAGAATGTAAGACCAGACAAGGCAGGGGATCTTCACATTTGAGAAGCTAGGAGCAGACAATATTTGACATTTGTGCATGAAAAATGATTGCTGTTCTGTCAATCAATTGTTCGACTGGAGCCAGAGCTATAAATCGCCTGGGTTGATAAAGAAATGTTGTAGTCTGCTGTTCTTTTAGTAATTGTCTCCATTACGTACAGTTATTTATCCAGTTATCAGTTTATTTTTCAACTGTATAATGTACAAATATTGTGAGAAACTAATGATTATTTTCATTGTCAATTAATCTGCAGATTATTTAAGTCCAAAACCCAGAGATAGTCCTTTTACGATCACATATGACACAGAAAAAGCATCAAATCTTCTGTTTTGGGAAACTGGAAACATCAAATGTTAAAAAATGTTGCTAGAAAAATGACTAAAAAGATGTATTGATTATCAAAATAGCTGTTGATGAATATTCTGTCGATCTAATAATCGTTGCAGGAGTAAAATATCGCTCACAATTTCTTAAAAACTAGCACAGCTGAATCAACAGCTCTGTGTCAACACAATGATGTAAGTAGAGCTGCTTCTTCAATATGAATATTGTTTTGATTAACTGATTAATCGTTTAACCTATAAAATGTCAGAAAGTATTGAAAGATGCCCAAATCTTCAGATGACTCGTTTTGTCCGACCCAAAAACAAAATGTTCAATCGGGCATCTCACGAGACGAAGAAAAGCAACAATCCTCACAATGAGAAGCTGAATGTAGAGAGTGTTTAGCATTTTTACACAAAAATCATTGAAACAATGACGCGATTATCAAAAATAGTTTTTCTGTATCGATTAATCGTTGTAGCTCTAGTTATAGGATTCCCAAAGATTTATTGTAAGGCTGTTGAATTGCATTGTATAGGTGGACATTTAGCCTGAAACCTCTACAGATGCATTCCTGTGTTCACTGTACGTGCACTATTCTCTGGTGCATGTTTGGTTTTATTTTGTTAAACAGACATGGTGGTCGTATCCTGTGGTTTTCTGAGATTCTGCTGCTCATGAAGCACTGCAGCTGCTCTCATAATGAGTTGCAGAATACCTAAGCAACAGCGGTGCGTTATTGTGCAACTGTACTTCATGCAGCATTTATGGGTGCACTCCCTGCCCTGTCCGATTCACTCGACTCAAGACGCTGAGAGAGTTTTTATGAGACGCTCTGAGCTTTTAATTTACAAATATTACCACAGCCTACACTTGTTGTTGTGAGCCATGTTTGCAAAATCTGCTTGGGGTTGTGTTTATTATCTAAAGACGAACGAAAGACTTTTCTAGTGAATTTCCTGTAAACAGCTCAACTTCTGTACAGTTGACATGAATTGTGCAGGATCTCTGTTCTGCAGCTGGAGTGTGATCTGGGAATGGAGTTCTTTTTCACCAATATGCACACGAGAATAACTGTCCCATTGTCGCTGTAGCGATGCTGCAGAGAAGAAGGAAGCTGAGACTGTAGCGTGTATGATCTGGGCTGGAAGCCAGTGTATATGTGAGAGAGGGGTGAGGTAGGGAGGTGGAGGTGGAGAGGCAGAATGGCGGCTCCCTGCTCTCCCATTAAACTGACAGGCAGATGATGCACTGAACTGCATCTTGATGCACCCACAGGAATTATACCTGTGCTCAGACCAACACTTGAACACTGACATATCATATAATGTGCAGGGCGTTATGAGCAGGATGTAAGCTGAGTTGTTATCAGGAAGGGTGGTGTTAAAGAATCGATTTGTTCTTTGGGGTGATGGTACCTGTCCCGTTTCAATTTCAAAGTGCCTGAAGGTGAAGGGTTCGCTTTCAAGGAGAGATTCAAATAAATGTGTAGACGCAGAGGGTGAGCGCTGGCTGAGACTTCACGCCGGTTGCTACTAACACAGGATGTGACCAATCAAAATGTGATGATTATTCTGTACTTGGAATTAAAACGATTTAACTCCTTATGAATAGATTAAGATTATTCCTGGAGTCATGGTATAATTATGGTGTACATATTATTTTGGATGAGACCAATATGCTAGTTACTTGCACGTCCAGAAGGCATATTTCTCCATTTGGAGGGAAATGTTGCATGACGGTCATGATTTTAATACAGGAGTTTGCATGTTGTTGTCAGTATTGTCGTTTATAAAACTATTTTTATTTTTCTACAGCACTATTTAAACTTTACATGGCCTTTTGAGACTATTTACCATGCTATAATTTACAAAGTAAAGCACAGATTTACTCCAGATTCATAACAATAACTTGAAGTTTTTAAAATATAGCTATCTCCTTTTTGTTTTACAATAATCCGTGTGAGGATTAAAGGCACAATCAATCATTTTAGCCGTATAAATACTTGAAATGTTCATGCTTTAGTAGAGTTTAAGTTCCACGCAAAAAAAAAAGCATTTTTGCTTACAAGCTTCTCACCTTGACAAAATGAAAATAAAAGCCTGTGTTCACAAGTTAAATCGATGTAAACAAACCAGAAGACATTAATAATCTTAATTACAAATTGTTTTATAAGGCCTGTTACTCAGTTAATTGTTGAAATCAGGTTTCAATTTCCCTGCAATTCAATTTTTAGAACTTTTGTTTACATTTGTTCTTACTAGTGGTGGTCACAGAAATGTAAAAAAAAAAAAAAACTAGAACTGGAATTTCGGAAAAAAAAAAAAAAAAGCTTGTTGCAGCGAGTTCAAAATGCCTCGTTATGTTTTGGGTTTCATTTCTCATGTGTTAATATCTTTAAGTGCCTACTGCATTTATATATAGAAACACTTGAAGGAGGGGAGGCGGTGCTCTGGTGGAGACTGCCGGTGTTTGAGTAATTACAGTCGTCAGTCACGTTCCAATATTTATCAGGCGGAGGAACACATTGTGCGTTTTTGGCAGGTGGTGCCGTGGTGGGCAGCAGACCTGAGTGGAGCTAATTCTGCCACTGTGTGGGTGGCCATGTGTCAGCGTGAAGTGCTGTTATGTTGTGTAGGTGCTGTGTGTAGGTTTCCGTCAGAGAGAATGTGTAGCCCTTTTTTGTTTCTATACACGCGTATACATACAATACTTTGTAGTCGTTGGCATAATGCATTCCTTAACCCCTAGACCTGATACCTTCAGTTCATTTGAACTTGGGTCCTTTTTTATTTGTAGCTTTTCATAGTTTATAGAATCTATTGGTTGAGACACTGGGAATGTGTCTTATGTCAGAGCTTGTTTGTTTTTCTCATTTTATTGCGTGTTGATAAAGACGTTGTTTTTCGGTCACACTTTATTTAACCGGCGTCTGCATATTTCATTGTAAGTTGGCGATAATTAGCAAGCAACCTATTTGAAATTTCTTTGAAGTGAACCCCCCAAAAATGTACTCCAAATAATTTCAAAGTTGATGCAATGCTGTGAAGCACGGCTTTCATATGAACTTACATTTTGAGAGAAACCTTAGGGTTTCTGTGCGTCGTAGATGTGTTCTGCACTTTATATCTGGAGACCAAACTACTCTTCGTCCACTCGTCTTGCTACCGTTACCAGCGGACGTCTACTTGTGTTTGAGTGTCCCGGTGCAATAGTATGTGACCTGTCTATGGCAAGCCTAGAGGGCTAACACCCTAAATATCAATGTGACTTCCTAGTTAAATAAAGGTTATATTTAAATAGTCTCTCAAAGCCTCGTGGGACAGCAGGCGATACAGGAGCAGTGAATGTTGAAAATATTTGACTTTATGTAAATCTGACAAAAAAAAAAAAAGTTAAGTAATGCAGGAGTGGACCCGGAAGTTGAACTTTATTTCACAGTTTGAATGAAAACCAATGTTGTCTATGATAATTAAACGCTAATACAGAGAAAAACAATGAACGCACCAGGGGGAATCGTTCATTTACATTTCTTCTATTATAATTACAACAAACTTTTTTTTAAAAAGTTTTTTAAAAGTATTTTACAAAAACGCATGCATTTACTAAGCCTCGAATACACACTGGAAACACGTTGAGCATGGAGACAGTGTTTGGATGATAACTGCGAGCCGGTGGATTTTGGATTATTACGGATACAAAGATGGCCGTGTGTCAGACAGGATTCACCCATTGGAGCTTTTGAGCTTGTGACTGTAACGTAATGCAGCGTCACACAAGACCTGAAGCGTGTGTGTGTGCGCGTGCATGTGTGTGTGTGTGAGATTACCATCAGCCTCTCCTGCTTAGCGCGTGATAGCTCAGGTTTTTCAAACTGTAGAGGCAAATGAGGTCTAGCGTTCTTTTAATGCGGGATACATTACGCCCTTGTTAGTTCCCAATCTCAGCCTGATGAGTTTATGTAGGTACTCAAAAATGTGCATGCAGATCACAGAGTACTAAACATTCAGAGCTCTCTGTCTCCTTTTTCATCTTTCATATGTTGTGATACAAGGCTGGATCTGAAAGGATTGCTACATGTGTAGGTTCTATAATGTCTGTTTTCCAAAGCGGTCAGCAGGCTGCGGAGTACTTTGTGAGCGATGAATCATTTCTGTGCAGATGTGTTCACTGGAAAAGGAGCACTGCTGTGCTGCTTTGATTAAAGCTGTGAGTCGGGGTAATGCGGCTTTGTTGAGTTTTTCTGTGAAAGAAAAACTTAGGCTGGTTTTCTTTTGCTGCCCTTATTTAGATCATTTTTTTTAGGTGGCTTGAATTTGGCTTTCCTGTAGCCTTGTCTGTTGGTTTGCTGGTCGCTGCAGAATAGAGTTTTTTTTTTTCAGGAGTTGACAAGAATCATCTCAACTCAATCCCGCCTACAATGAGGGTTTGCTTTTTGCAGTGGAAAACAAAATCAAGGAAAGTACCTGGTACCAAAAGCGAGTCGAGCTGAGCTGTACAGCACCATGCAGTGGAAATTCTGCATTAGAGGAAGAATAGTTTCTAGAATCTGAGAAGAATCTCTTCTAAACTTTTGTGTTTCCTAGTTTATTCAACTAGTTTTAATTTCATCTTCTGATATGTTTTACCTTTTGCTGCTGCGGCCTTTACAATAATCTAAAGGCATTCGATTCAGACTTGTGTCGTGTTGAAAGTGATACAGACATTTTACTAGATCCAAGTTTGAGTTCAAGTTCAAGAGCTTTATTTGTCCCAGAGGGGAAATTGATTCTGCCTTAGTAGTAATAAAAACATCTTACACGATCTGACCTAGTAAGAATGATGACTGAAAGAGACCAGGGTGCTTGTTCAGAACATGAGACTGACATGTTAACTTGTCATTAGATCAACTTTAAAGGGGTGCATGTCTGAAAGTGGCTACATTTAGGGAACTGTTTCGGATAAATGTAGTGTCCGCTACATGGCCAGAGAACCCGAGTTGAAAAGTTGAGTATCTACTTTGTTTTGGAGTTTTTTTTTTTTAGGCTCCTCATGGTTTAAAAGTCATTTAAAACGGCTTAAAGACTGATAATAGTGTGTGATAATAAAGCGTTGGCTTTACATAACCCCTTTGACACTACAACGCTACACATCTTATTACTCTACAAGTGTAACTCACATTTCCTGCCAATAATAAGGGTGATTTACTGCCTTCCCCCCCGGTCTGACGTTTCTCTGAAAGTTTTTTATTAACTGCCAAAAGAGCAGAGCGGAGATGCAAATTCTGCTGACAAGCTATTTCCTGCGTTAGGAAGTGGCAGTGTTTCTGTTGATGTGGATAAATGTACGTGACTAAGCTCTTTTAACAGTGTTGTTATTGTTATGGTGCCGATTTACTTGAATGGTATCAGCAAGGAAAGGGAAAAGACAAGGATCCGTGTTGGAAAGCTCTTTGTTGTTACAGATGTCTATTCTTGAGTGGGTGATGGGGCTCGTGGGCATAGCTTTTGATGAAAAATAAAAAAAGAGCAACTGAAGTTAAATTTAGCGTTTTCCATGATGGAAAAAAATTATATTTGTATGATGTTTTATCCTGATTAAACCAGTAAAAGCCTTAAAATCATGATATGCAGTTTAACGAGGGCAGTGACGGGGCTGCAAATATTCCATCAGTGTTCTGTCGTTTTTTTTCATTCGGCCCAGTTTGCTGCAGCTTCACGCTACCAGAGGGGAAAAGTTTACTGCAGGTCGAACATTATCAGCACTGTTTTGACACGAGAGGCTGAATGTAAAGCCCAGGGTTTGTTATCCAGTGCCATCCATCATGTTAAAGGTCTGCATTGTGGTTTAGCTGCAAAAGAAGCACTTGCCTGGAGAGGTCAACGATAAAAGCCACAACTCTGCTGACTGAACAGGGGATAAGACTACATGTACAGTAACAGAGTGTGTGTGTGTGAGGGTGAAAAAGAGACGGCTGGATAAAAACTGACGAAGGCAGATTGTTCCCTGATCGGCTGTGGTCGACATAAATCACCAGCTCTCCTGACGGAAGGGGGCAAGGCCACGAGTGGGGATCAATTTTCAGAGAACAGTATTCACTGCATCCTCTCTGGGGAGCTGTGGAGGGATCATGGGAAAATGCCTGATGTGGAAGAGGCAGTAACAGAGTTCCTTTGTCCTCCTATCGTTTGCATATTTGAAGACGGAAGCCGTTCATGATGTGCTGAAACAATTAGTCGATGATTAATAAATTAGTAAATAATCTGGTCAAGGGAAAATGTAATGGCTCACCAAAGTCACTGGGGTTCATCCTCTGGGCACCGGGGATATCTGTAACCAAATTCCATTGCGATCCTGTAGTTGTTGAGATATTTCAGTCTGGACCAAAGTAGTGGAACGATTGCCACATTGTCCCTTGAGCTACACACTGCTTGAGTGGCTCAACATTAGGGAGTATTGATCTGACGCCAGGGCTCTCTTGTCCCCAAAATGAAAGTGTCAACATCTCACTGTGTGGAACTCATTGGGATCAGTTTTGCATAAGGCACCATGAAACCATTTATCACTGTGGCACAAAAAAACAGGGCTAAATGTATTTTAAGTGATGCATCTTCATAATGACAGAAACTGTATTTACTGTGGAACAGACGTGTCCGGCTGAAGTCTGATCTGCTTATTAAGGTCACAATGCTCAACATTTGCTGGTACCAACTTCTCAAATGTGAGGATTTGTAGCTTTTCTCAGTTTTCTATCAATTTAAATTGAATACATTTGGGTTTTGTTGAACAAAATGGGAAACATGAGGATGTCCGAATAAAAAAACCCAAAAAACCCACATTTTTTAGACAAATATAAGATCATATTAAATACGGATCAATCGGTGAGAAAAACAAAATCAGCAGATTAAATGATAATAAAAGTAATGAATTAGTTGTAGTCCTAGATATGTATAGCCATGACTTACTTGGCTGTTTTTCTCATATGAACTCTGAGTTTCCCTTTCACACATGTAGCACACAGCAGGAGATCGTCCGTGTCAGAAGCGTTCTCACTTACTGGAAATACTCTGTTTGCTTTAGGCGAGGGGTGGCACCTGGGCAGAGCGTGCATCGGCCCTATCGGACAGAAATTCCCAAATCTCGTCATAATTTTTGTTGTTTTCGTGTCAATGACCCTTTGTCTTCACCCTCGGACGTTTGTTTTCTTCCGGTTTCATGGCAACTGCGATAGAAACGTCTTCAACAGTCCCGCTCGCTCGGCGTGAATTCTCCGGACAATGAGCGGCTCCGTCCGTGTGCAGAGCGATGCTTACTGGTAAAGGCCAGATCAATACTGCAGCTTCTGTAGTCTTGTTTGGAAAGAGAACATTGATTGTGAACACGGGGATTATCAGAGCAAAGAAGGGCAATACATGGAGCATAAGACAGGACAAAGACAACTGCTGTTACCTCAGGCCACTGAGCACAAACATGGATATGTCAGCCAAAGCCACCCAGTGTCACTCTGGCCTGTGTTGAACTGCAGAACCAAACGTAAAGCTTTAAGCGGAGCAGACAGGCCGGTTTCTTGAATGTCATACACAATCCTCTCTGGCCACAGGAAATGAAATGCGTCTGCTTCTCTTATGTGTCCGTCTGGCTTTGAATATCCAAGCCTGCGATGAGCGAGGCTGAGATTCAATTATGCAGTGATTGAATGTGATTTATTAATCACAAAGGGGAAAATGTGAGGCTTAATTTCCACGCCGCCTCGAGCTGTGGCTTCTGCTGAAAATGACCACACTAATCGCTACCTTGAGTAATTTGGAATTGAGCTGCTGGCTTGATGTTTGTGAAAGCAGGCCTTTATGTGCACGGAGGGGTATTTTTAACGAATGTTGCGTGAAAAACGGTGGCAAATAATATCCTGCAGGCGTTGTTGCATGAGAGGTGAGAAATTTTAAGGTTGTTGTGTGTTTGCACGGCATCTGTCTTTTGCCTCATCTCATCTCATCACTTTCTTAATCTCACTCACACATCCTGAAAAGTTTGCGCAACAGGAAAAAAAAGAAAGAAGTTTCACCAGTAAACAAGCTGCGATGATGAGAGCATAAAACAAAATGATGATACAATGACGGTGCTGCTTTTATTTCCCTCTCCCCTTTCTTTCTCTCTGGCCCATTACTTTCTTAACACTCTGTTTGTTTTCCTCCCATGCAGGTACTTTGTGTTGGATCCAGAGTTGGGACAGCTGCAGTACTTCGTCAACGAGCAAGGGAAGAGCCAGAAGCCCCGCGGGTCCCTGCCCCTGATAGGTGCATCGGTAACCCCGAGCGACGAGGCTCCGCACATGTTCGTTGTAAACTCTGTCAATGGAGAGCTGTACAAACTCAGAGGTATGACCTCATGCCGGCTGCAGGCTGCCCATACATGGAAAAGTACAAACACTGAGTGCTGTGTGTGTGTGTGTGTGTGTGTGTGTGTGTGTGTGTGTGT
>CALSBV010012213.1:12118887-12141968 GCA_943590825.1 Bovichtus diacanthus
TGTGTGTGTGTGTGTGTGTGTGTGTGTGTGTGTGTGTGTGTTTTATGTTGGAGTCGCTTGGGGTGCAGTGTGTACACACTTGAGTGTTATGAATGAACATTTTCCATCCAGTATTTGTAAATGCACTGGACGGCTGGTTATGAAAAGCACAGCATTTTACTCTTTAAGCTGCTCTAATCGATATTTTTAGATGAACAATGGATCCCTCATGGAATTACTATTATTTTCCTCAGCTCTAGGGAGCGTATTAGTGTCTTTCAGCTACTTGTCTTGTTTTTACGGCCCGCACCTTTACTGTTTTGATTCACTCTCACCACTCTCATATTCTGCTACTCAGCTTTTTTCCAGTTGCATCAGGCAGCTCTGATAAATCCGCTGCACTTTACCTGCCCTGCACCAATCAACAGACAGACACAGCTGATGAACATCGTGGAGCATTTAGCAGCTTAAGAGCCTGATTTATTACTTTAATTATTTATTTACTTCAATCATCCTAAAAATAATCAACAGTTTTGACTTATCATTTATGTAATTTATCAAACAAATTAAGTTTCAGCTTCTCAATTGTACATTTATTGTCATTATACTTGCGTACAATGGAACAAACTCTTGTCATTCCTAGATGGTGCAACTGGCTAAAAATAATAAAGTACCGTAATTTCTGGACTATTCAGCGCATCTGAATATAAGCCGCACCCACTGAATTTTTAAAAAATATGTATTTTGTACATAAATAAGCCGCACATGTCTATAAGCCGCAGGTGCCTAGCGGTACATTGAAACAAATGAACTTTACACAGGCTTTAACGAAACACGGCTTGGAACAAAAAGAAATAGGCTTTTAAACGCCTTCAACTTGAAAGCTGCATCATATGCCTTTCTCCGTGTCTTTGCCATGATGAGGGTGACAACATGACCGTAATCAGAATCGTGACCATTCATAATGTCCGCTGTTTAAAATGTCCGCTGTTCATAATGTCCGCTGCTGAAGACATTCCAAGAACTAATAATGCAATTGAAGGTTGGCATAATGTTTTTAGAGGTTAATTTGGTACACTGAATGAAACACCGAGAAATTTCGTAAAAAAGTTAATTACCGTAACGAATGGGAAGTTTGAGCGCGCTCGATTTACGTCACATTATGTGACGGTGCTCAGTTTTTTGGCGACATGAAGCTTGTGAAAGCGGGAAAAATCCATAAATTAGCCGCGTCATTGTATAAACCGCGAGGTTCAAAGTGTGGGAAAAAAGTAGCGGCTTGTAGTCCGGAAATTACGGTGTATATATAAAAAAACAAAAAAACAACTGCAACATCATTTTAAGACAAAAATTCTGTATATCTGGAGCAGTTAGTGGCAAATAATCTATGATTTATATAATGTATATAAAATCAACCCCAGCTGTAATACAAATATAATACCTTACCCTGCTTGTCTATATTAGCTGCTTTATTTTTCAGCATTTTCATTGTCCAAGGAATTTGAAAAAAGACCTCAGACATATGACAGACAATGTACAGTTTTGTGAAAAACATTGTAGAGCATTACATCTACACCAAAGTGAAATATTGCTTTAAGAGCCAGTGCCAGACAAAGAGCCTGCAGCCGGCCACTGTGTTGAAGGCCTTTTACTTTCAGTGACCTGTGTCCACTAAAGCGAGAGAAACTCCTTTTTACCGTTGCTCCACTTGAGTCGCCGGAATGTCCCCTTGCACTCTCGAGGGGGAGCATATCAGAATAACTTGGCCTATATTCCCTGAATAACTCAGTGATCCATGTGTATTGAGCTTAGAGGAAACAATGATCCAACAGAGAAGAAGAAGTTGGGCTGAGTGGCTCACAGGCAGAGGTTCGAACGCCTCAGTGAGATCTGTGAAACATCAAGAAAGTCATTGAGCGTGAAAAGCAATCATTTGATACAGCTCAGCTAAACAAGCACAAGTCCTGTTTAGAGTTTGACCGGCGCCAAGACTCCCAACATCAAAAAAACTGCTTTTAAAATATTCTTCTTCAGACAATAATTGCAAGTAAATATCAGCACTTGAACTCAAAAACCTCCAATTTGCTGTAACAGCAGGGTACAAAGAGGCTCACATGAACGTCCTGAACAGTTGGCGAGTAAGATTAGCCGGTACGCCTCAGATCTGGTGTTGGTTACCATGGGAATCCCTGAAAGCTCACCTTGGGGGTGGAAAAAGAGTAACTTCAAGGTTCAGTCGGAAGTCATTCTCCAGTATTTGTAAGCTGATGGTTTGGGTCTAAAGCTTTAAATGCCACCTTTTATTCACGTGTTGATACCAGTTTTGTCAAGAAGGTTTTGAGCAAATGTCATTGTCGCTAACTTGTAAGAAGATACTGGATACACAGAATCTGCTGCTACTTTGAGGCCAGGGCTTTTGTTGTAGTTTGTTGTGAGGAAGACTGAAGATACTCTTCAGGGCTGAAAAATGTCCCCAACTCCACTGCATTTGCAGTAAAAACATTTGTTGTTTTTATTTAAGGTTAATTCACCTAAAAAGAACAAGTGATCACCAATTAAAGATGGTGCAGGGAAAGAGAGTGCTCTTTGTAGTAAAGATTGAAATAAACGCATTATTTTCTAGAGTTAAAGGTTTATTGTTGATGTTGTAAATGGTAGTGTGAGTCTTTTAGCCAAACAGTTTTTACATAACAATATTTATCAAAACCGGGTCTCTTAAGGAAATTATAGGTGATTATTGGGTTAGAGCATTATAATGCAGCTAATGTCTAATCGGGTGTCTGCTGTGTAAAAGTTGTTCCCAACTTTTAGTAAGGTTTCATTATAAATGCAAGAATGTCTCATGTCATCCATCGGGGGACTTACATGCGTCATCTAACACCGCTGTAAAGTAGCCGGAGGGGTTTTCTGGCTCTAAACCAAAGTGTAATTAGCTAAAGCAGAGTAATATAAAGGGAGTATTCCATTATCGGATGTCTGGAGACTGTCGGGCCTCGCGTTTTGCTGCTGAGCAAAGGTGACGAGCGGTGGGACTTTAATCATGTCTGAATGCACAGATGGCAAATTAAGCTATTTATCATACGATGTCTCCGTGAGACAGCCGGTCAATGAGAGGGTCAAGTTGTGTTCAGCTTTCAAACTGGCTGATTAGGATGTCTGACATAATCCTCCTTGTGCATCATAGTAATAAAAACATGTTGCAGAATTTTGAAGCATCAACCTGTTCTTAGAATTGATTGATTACAAACCTGCCAAGAGCATTGATCACCACAAATATGTGTAGCATTTGCAACAGCAAACTATTTGTTGGGTTTTTACCAGATTTTTACATTTTGGTTTTCTTGTTGACGGTTTGATTAGAAGATCGACACCACGGTGTGTTTAAATATGGAGCTACAGCCAGTAGTTAGCTCAACATTTTAATCTTTACAAAAACGGAGATGTTGTGGTTATTTATGGGGATGGGTAGTTGTTTTGCTTCTTTATGCTAAGGTAAGCTAATTGGCTGCTGGCTGTAAATTCATACAGGCATCAAAAATTTGAATGAAAAAAAAAAAAGTATTTCCCAAAATGTCAAACTTTCCTTTAAGTAAATTATGAGCATATTTTAGATTTTTTTTTTCTTTTTAATGTTAGCATTTCTATTTGTACCTAACTAAGCTTTTACTTTAGTTGCGTGTTTTACTACATTTAAGCTCTGAGAACAAATTGGGCCTGTTCTCTATAAGCAGAGAAATGGACTCATTGCCTTTATATTACATCTGTAGTCTTTTGTGGCGCCACCATTCAAGAGCAAAAATCCATTGAATCGACAAATAATTTTTCATATTATCAAGTCCATAACAACAGTTTGCTTCCACACATGGATGTTTCAGGCTCTGCCTTCCTCCATAGTGTTTGTTTACTTTTCCTTCTAATGGGGTGAAATATTATTTAAGCATCTTTTTAATCTGCTTAAATATGACATTGAAGCATAAAAGATTTAAATGAACTGCTCAGCACAACACAAGGTGCAGCAGTCTCAATCACGAGTGAATTAAAGCTTTGAAAAGCCAATTAGACCTAAAATAAATGTGAAATTAGAAGACATTTTCTCTTGGCATATAATATAGTGTTACTGATTTTAGTGTGAATTATTACAGGGGTGTCATTTTGATGAGGAAAGTATGGTTGCTGTAATTGCTCGGCCACTCTACTAACCTTTCCAGCCCCGTCAGCTTGTCTGTTTTCTTAAAATATATCTTTTTAAAGTACTTCTCTCATTATATCTCTCAACACTTTAATCCTATCTAACAGTAAGTCTGAGTATTAATCCTCAGACTTACTGTTATCATAACCAATATCCTGTTTCGCTGTGCTGTAATTAAAATGGGTGTAATAAGGCGATGATGGTGGTTTCTTTCTCTTTCACTCGGAGGTGTTTTTGGATCTCGTTCTGCCGTCTTATCTGGGATGGATATTGACATTTAAATAAGACACACAGACCAGTGCGAGTGTCTATTGTTGCTCATTTTAAACGTGCAGAGGGACCAGCTTCTCATGTCCTCGTCGGTCCCCTCGGTCTCCAGCGCCAGCCTCATTCATCACATGAATAGAGCTGTCTGCGTGTCACCTCCAAGTCTGCACCTCTTGTGACACAAAACCAGCTTTGAAATTTTCATCAATATCATAGTACTCTCCCTGAATGAGAACAGCACGTCATGCGCCGAGCTAAGCAGTGTGTACATCTCTTGCGTCACTATGCAAACAGGTGCAAATTAGCATAGCAACACTGCTCTGCTCAATACAGACAGCTAATTATCCTTAATCACAGCTAGGCTTGTGCACATCCCAGAGAAAAATATCTGATTTAGACGCTTGCTCACTCTCTGGGTAAGTGGCTCCTTTTTAGAGTGCGACATTTCTGTGCAGGATGACAAGTTGGAATCATTTTGAAGGTATACTTGGTATATTTGCAGAATGAGCTCGGCACAGGTGTTTTCGGTGTGAATATCGTGTTTTTCCCCGTAGAGGCGAGCATCCACCCCCAGTGGGAGAGCGCGTCTCGAGCGCTGCACTTGTCTGGAGTTTCTGTGAACGTCTCGTTTTCTCAGAGTTGCCTCTTCACCTAAAGAGGCCTTTTGTAGATGTTTGATTGACAAGTGCAAATGGATTTCTCCATACACTGAAATACCTTTTTTATCAGCATGTTTATTAAAAAAAAAAAAATGTAATTTAATTTGGTTCATTATGGTGCCGATATAATTACTTATAAATCTAATATAAGGAATATGCATCCTCGTTATCCAGTCTCTAAAAGAGACAGTGCTGCACTCATTTCCTTTCTTTGGATGAAAATCAGGGGGAAAAGATTAAAAATAGTTTGATAAAAAATGTCCTACTACCAGAGTTTAATCAAGATTGGATTAAAGAGTACAGAACGCTTCAAAGGAACCAGGTCGTACAACACGTGATTACATTTTTTTTTTACCCAAAATGAGGATAATGTCTTGCAGTCTCTTCTCAAAAGCATTAACGGATTCAGTTGTATGTGCAACGAGTCGAGTTTCCTGTATTTATATCATCTCACAAATAACAAAAATTATAAAATTGGTTATCCTGCTTTCCATAATAATGGTAGTAAGCAAGAAAAATGCAACGCAATTTGCTGTATTTATACTTCAACCCTATAATCACCTGATGGTCGAGACGTGATAAATAATGTTCTAATGTTATTTAAATTATTAGTTGAATACATTTTTGACAAAACATTCTAACGTGGTCATTGAAGAACCTTTTTAAACCTAAAAAAAATGACTATCTGTGCAGCCCTGATTAGTGTCTGCAGGCTTCCTCCGTAGCAGGATAGTAAGAGGCCATTGTTTAAAAATATTTTAATAATTGGACCGAATTGAAATGGGGGAAAAAGTGAAAAGGACAAAACTATGATTCTGAAAAGTCCTAATGGAAATGTCAACCTCTGTTTGAATCTGAATGATACCTAATGTTTTTGGCTGTAATTGTTCGTGATTATGAGCAATCTTGTACAACATTAATTGAGCTTTACATATCACTGAAAAGAGCTCAGCGGAACTGAATTACTACTAGCCATGGTTAATAGGTTCTGTGTGTATGATAGTGTTTGCAAAAATACGGGACTTTTGGATGCCATTTAATACGGGACCTCAGTAGTCACCACTGAACACGCGGGGTTACAAAATCCAGCGCACTCTCCAACAAGGTTGTGTTCAGGTGCACTGCCGACCTGCCACAGAGAGGGATCTTTGTTTTAAGTGAGCTTTTACAGTGTTTGAGTTTTAGTTAATAATGCAAGTTTGAGTGATGCTTCTTTGTGTATTTCAGTAGCAAATACTAAAGTAGAAAGAAGCACATAATCACCAGATTCAGTCATTTACATATCAATCTGAAATCAGGTGCAAGCATCTTCCATCTTTATATCTTTTGTTCCTCTTTTTAGTTTGTTGGTGCTCCAGCTGGGATTGACCTACAGCCTGAATGTTATCAGACCCACCAAAGACCTTGTTCTCTAATAATTAGTCAGTGAAATGGGATCAGAAGGATATTATCTTCCAGTCTGACCTGCTGCAGGTCAAAACAAGCAGACAGTCAGCGTCTCCTTCAACTGGCAGGGCTGCAGCTCTCTGTGTTAGTCAGCGGGTCTGAGCTTCAACTGGCTATTTGTATAAAGATAACTGGGTGTATTGTCTATGTGCCAAGGGGAAAACCACAAGCATGCAGAGAGCATCAAGCTGCTTCCTGTGCTGCTCGCAAATCGGCCAAATGAATCGCCGCTATCTCCTGAATACTGAATGTTCAATTTAGCATAGAGGAGAAAATGAAGAGGTTGAGATGTGATACACAGACCTCAGGACATCATTGAATAATCATTTGGATCACTAACATCCAGCAGGTTGTCCTCACTGATTTCTTCACAGCACAGCTTAAGGCAGTCATTATTACGTTCCCTGGTCATTTGTCTCATGCATTCTGCAAGTGTTATGTATTTAAAGGAGGGTAAGAGTTAGATGAGGAGATGGAGACCAGCCTCATGTCTGTATGGTAAATATAGCTACAGACAGCAGCTGCTTAGCTAACAAAGACTGGAAACACATAGTCGTCATTACGCTTTCATTTTTTTTTACGTTTTCCCCATTTCCAGTGTTCATGCAAAGCTTAGCAAACCCGGCTGCTCTCTGTAGCTTCATACTGAACCGATGGATAGAAGAGTTGTATTTTTAATTTTTTGGTATTTACCAAAATGTCGGAACTATTCCTTTACATTTTTTAAAATATGCATCCATCTGATTTTCTCCGTTTCTTTTTGTGCTTATTGACCCATGTCTACTTTTTGGTACAAAAAAAGCCTTTAGTTTGTGGAATAAATGAAAACCTCACACACCAACCACCTGCCCTAAATGCTATATGAATGTGTGGGTTTGTGTCGCTGCCTCCTATCGCACCACATTTCCGCTCATTAAAAAAAGATGCATATTGTTCTCTGCTTTCAGCTTCTTGAATGTGAGGATTTGCTGCTTTTTCTGTTGGGTTCTGGGAAATTTAAACAGACATTTCTTTCTTGTTTTTAACAAATTTCAGGTCATTTCATAACCTTGAAAAATAATTGATGAATCAAAAACAATTGTTAGAAGAATCAACAATGAAAATAATAATTAGTTGCAGCTCTACATGAGTCCAAGTCTCCACTCTGTACAGTCGGACCAGATCCCATCAGGAAATCTGTTCGCTTCAATGTTTTGGATTTTTTATTGTTACATTAACATTTCTTTACATTTTATTACCCATTATTAAGGTCTGAATTATCTTTCAAGCCTTCTCTACACTACCAAGACTTCTGGTGCAAGAACAGTGCATTTATTATTCATTTATCTCGTTTGTTGGCCAAAAATAGCTTAAGTTTGAGTCATAAAAAAGCATTTAGCGAGTTATGTGCTGGTGAAACAGTGACTGTTTATTAAATAATCTTACAAAGAGACTCCCATTTTAAATGAATCTTGTGATAACTGGCATCTTATTCCTCGAGTTTTTGTTTAGTGCTCTGCATAAACCTTAGGCAATGATTTAAAAGTTCATCTATGGTAATGGGAGTCACAGTACAATAATAAAAAATATTTTAATGTATGTAGAGAGACACTTTAAAGCAGATGGCTTTCTTATAACTGCTTATTGACCCGGCTGTGAACTTATGTAAGGATTTATTGGTGATTCTCAATGTCTTGTGTGTGTGTGTGTGTGTCTGTGTGTCTGTGTGTCTGTGTCTGTGTGTCTGGAAAGGGAGTTGAGCTTTGTACTGTAATTATATGAATGTATTTTTGTTCTGTGTGTCTTTGTAGCCTCTGACGCCAAAGAGCAGCAGTTTTGGATGAATCAGCTCCAAGCATGTGCCAGACGTCACTCTGACAGCAGTGCCAAGGTAAAATACACATACACACACACACACGCATTCTTGCAGTAACAGAGTTGTAAACATGACTCTGGCATTTGCTCGTCAGGAAGAGACGTGAGTGGAAAGCCTTCACATTTCCCTTGTGATTCCTGTTCCCCTGTGTGTCTGTTTATAAATGCGACAAGTTTCCCGTTTCAGTAAACTCGGGTCAGGTTCATGAGAGCAACATGTTGTCAGTCTAGGTGCAGGTGCAGGTGCAGGTGTGCAGGTGCAGGTGTGCAGGTGCAGGTGTGCAGGTGCAGGTGCAGGTGCAGGTGTGCAGGTGTGCAGGTGTGCAGGTGCAGGTGTGCAGGTGCAGGTGTGCAGGTGTGCAGGTGCAGGTGTGCAGGTGCAGGTGCAGGTGCAGGTGCAGGTCCTCCAGCAGTTGAACACCTTCTGTACAGTCACGGAAAGTCCTGGCCCTCTCTTTTTTTTCTGTTGTGCTTTTAGTCCCCTGGCTCTTTGAGCCTAAAGACACAATCCTTCCATGGCATTTTCAATTCAAATGGCATCGTCTCCCTTGAGACTCATTTAACCATCCTTCTAAAGTTTTTCTAGTTTTAAAAGTTCTTTCTCCTCCTCTCATTCTCATCAACTTGGCCTGCTAACAATTCTTATTTTTCGTCTATGATGTCTTGCAGCAGCCTCCTCCTACGTACATATTGGTCGTAAGTTGTTACTAAATATTTCCAACCAGTAGCTGCCAGGTGTATATGTTGGTAGCTAACTGACAAATCGTACGTTAGCTTGCTACAGTGATACGTTTACGCATGATTAAAATGCTGTTTTAAAAGATGAATTTAAATAACATTTCACAAAAGAGAGACAATATACGTTCAGCTGGTAAACATTGGGCTATTAACATTCGACAAAATAACATTAATTAACTAAGTAAGCATGATTTCATATTTCCTTTATTTAAAAAATAATAATAAATACATTTCCATAGATGAAACAAAGTAAAGTCTACATTTACAAATAATTGTCAATTAAGTTTAATATATTATTAAACTTATTTTTTTTGCGGTTATATTTCGGCGTCTGTCGTGATTGTACAGTAACATTCTGTTAGGTTGTTACCCAATGCTGAGTTTTTAAAGCTGCATTAAGAAATATTTTTTTCTTGTCTTGCAGCAGCCTCCTGTGCTCTATATGTCTTAAAAAAATGATGTAGCCTCATTGTGGACATTTGCCAAACAGCGGTGACATAACTTAATAAAATAAAGATTTTCAGAAAGATTATACTAGGCTTTGGATTCACTATTTGGCATTTAATGAATTAACTTTAATTAAGACAAAACAAGTTGAAACAGATGGCCACAAAACATCTGCAGTACTGAGTCAACTTAATTGGGGGATTTTGGTCTCAACACACCGTAGCATCATGCATCATCATTTCTTTAATGTGTTATTCAGAGGTTTCTTCATTTTCTCACTCTCCTCAGGAACACAAACAGGCTGAGCAAATCACAGTTGCAGACCTTGATAAATGTCATCCAAATAAATCCCACGTCTCTGCAGACAACAAATAATGCTTCCTAACATTAAATCTGTCTGTGTGTATCTAACTTTCTAACCAAGCACCCGAATCCAGAAAGAAACAAGCAAATAAATGAAGTATGAAAATAAATCGTGTTTAATCGAGTAGAAACTAGTCAACAAGTGAAGAAAGACACAAAAAGAGAAGCAACAAGTGATTCATTTAAAATGAAATAAATAAGACGAAATGTAAAGATGGAAAAATCCAGGACTGGCAATCTTTGCAGAGCTCAGCTTCCACGTCATGTGTAACTTCTCTCTATATTTTAGCACTACCATTGACAGAAGACTTAGCAATTTAGGGAACTATGGCAGCACGCTCCTGAACTATCTTCTTCATGTCTCTGCGGGCTCATTGCTCTAAGATTACTGTGTGTGCATGTTGTCTTATCGTTTGTGGGTGTATCCCCATATGCCTGATGATGCAAGAAGTAATCCAAACTTCATTACTTTTGCAAACTTTGGGTATTAAAGTTGATTTTGTACTGTGGACGTGTGTGTGTGTGTGTATATATATATATATATATATATATATATATATATATATATATTTTTTGGTCTTTGCTGCAGCTGTGAATGAACAAGCTGATGTTGTGACGCGTGTAATACATTTCCTAACTTCTGAAGATCATTTGGTGACTGATTTCATAACACTGATGTATACTCGTGGACATTTCCAGGGTTGTGAAATGTAAACATTATCAGTGAACAATCCGTACAAGCTAATGCAAGTCAACTGACAGGCTCTGAAACATTCATGTTGAATTGTAGGCGTGGGATTGTGGGATGTGAAAACCTGCTAAAGCTCACTGTCAAAAGAAGACAAATAAGTGTGCATAGCATGGTCATCTTTATATAATCTGTGAGAAATGTTAATAAAAAAAGAACATTAACAAACTCTGTCCAACACTAAATATGGGCAAAGCTTTTGTCAGGTTTCTTAACAATTTATTTATTTTTTCTTCTATTAATCTATCTATATGTGTGTGTTTGGTTTCAGGGGAGGAAGCTGAAGGACTCCGATGAACACTTGAGTGTGGAAAGAGCAGGAGGAGGCCCGGAGATGCTGGTGAGTGGAACACTGAGATGCACCTACTTCCTGTCTCTCCTTCAAAACATTAGAGAGGGCACAGAAAACTCCCAACATCTGTCCTGCAGTTTTCTTTCCCATACTGACTCCTCTTTGCAAAGACACTCTTTCATGTGTCTTTTTTTAAACAATTACTGCAGCCTCATTGTGCTACCTCATCACCGGCTCGCTTATTCAGCATGTAGCTCTTTACCACTTGAAAACTGCTGCACAGCTGGAGGACGGGGGAAGTCCAATTACTCTGCTCAGCCGTGATGAGGGAAAGCGGTGAAAACGCGAGAGAAAATTGGATAAGCGAGGAAAAAGTGGAAGAAGGAAGGCGGTCTGTCTGTCTTTTTCTTTCTGCCCTGTGGAGCTGAACGGGCGTTTTGTTCCTGTTCGGTGACTGTGGGGCATTACAACGACAGCAGCTGTTATTACTGTACCTACTGCTGTGGTCTAATCCGTCCCTGAGCTGCGCTGTCTGTCTCTCAGATCATTATCGCAGCTTCTCTGCCAATGCGACAGCCAGCAGTGGAGGCTCGGCTACATCTCTGATAACAGAAAAGATGTAGCTGGATTTATTACGTACCAAAAAAAGGGCCAGGGGTTCATTGTCCTCGTCTTTATTAGAAACGGAGTAAACAAAAAAAACACATTTGTGCTGACACATTTAATACTGATGATCGATACAGATGTAGTAAATACATTTATCAGACTTGCCTTAGAGAGGCTTTTATTTTGAAGTTGATGAGGTAGAAGAACAAGAAAGAGTGTGTTGGTATGCTAGTTTCCCCTCAGCGTAGATGGCACAGTACTTTATCTGTGGAAAGCCATGGGCAGTGGACAAAAGAGCAGGAACACCTGAAGATATTGTCCACTTGTAAAATGTTATTAAAAATTGCCATTGAGCTTCTCCGCAAATGATGTTGTGAGATTTCCGTGGAGTTTTGACTGTTGGCTCAGTAACACACCAGGACACACGGACGTTGATAGTTATGAATGTGCTAATCGGCCCAGGCTTCACGATGAGCATCAAAAGAGAGACGGACAAAAGGAAAACGCCGGCATAGTGTTAACACTGACATGTGTTGTCACCATAACAACGAACAACAATCGGCATTTTCTTTCAAACTAGTCAAATGACCTGAGCAAACGTCTGAATGTCTGCTCTACTCTTGTTCTATCTCTATGGAGTGGACATTCGTATCTCTGTGGCTGCAGCTTTCTATAGATTCTCATCAGCTCCAGTAGGAGAGTTTGTTTGTGGCAGTTCCACAGATCTATCCGTTTCCTCCGTCACATTGTCCAGTTACTGTAGGTTATTGTTCTGTTGGCTGCTTTCAAAGTCTAGTTATCCTGGTTTCAGAGTTTCAGTTCTATCCAGTAAAGAGCAAAGATAAGAGCCTGTAAAAGTGTTATATTAGATTGTGTATGGTATGAATGGAGCTTTTCCATTTAAGTGCCCAACAATATAAAACTATCCAGTACAACAACACACAGGGCCATAACCAGGAATTTAGAAGTACTGAGGTCAAAGTCCAAAAGTGTTTTTGATTGTCAGTTAGACACTTCAGACCAACTTTATACTCATCTGGACTTCCTGTTAAATACACAACCTCCAGTTTTTAGCCAAATCTTCTCACCGTTAAAACACTGTCCTATTTCCACTATTTGTTTCCACCCAGACAGTTAACAGTTGTACTGCTTTTATTTAGGCTCAAATACAAAATACTCTTCATCATTGAAGCATTGACGCGCCTTTCCTTAGCGTTTTAAAGAATTCGACCAGCTCTGATCAGGGATAAGGAAACCTTCCTACGTAAAAACACACACACACACACACACACACACACACACACACACACACACACACACACACACACACACACACACACACACACACACACACACACAGGGAGGGCAGTAAAAGCCAGACCATAGACTTTGAGTGGGACTCGTAATGTTGTTTACTTTCTGCTTGAATAAAGGACGTGTCAGCTCCTGCCTGCTGGTGTGTTTGTTTGTTTTTGGCTTTAAACTCGGTTTTTGCTACAGTACTAATAATTTATACGTTTGAAATGAGGTTGAAAATCCAGAAATTCACTTAAAATAGTTGTATCTGTCTGTATGTATTTGTGTATACATGTATTTAAAAGCTATTGTCATACCCTCTAACTAGGATTATTACTGAGTAGCTAGTTGTGTGTAATTAGCGTTGTTCCCTGTAGTGCAGAAAATGGCAGGTCAGCAGCTGACCGTTGCACCAGCTACCCACGCTGCCTCTCAAGGGGCCAAGTCCGCCCACGGTCGAGTGACAGCAGAGCACCTGTGAAGCAGCAAGCCTCAGGACTTTTTTTTTTCTTAGTCTGTCAGGCGTAGAGTATCCTGCCTTTTATGTGTAAGATTAGAAGACTGGAGGCCCAATCATGGTCCGACATTTACCAAGGCCTAACATTTATGTCATGACTATATTTTCAAATTCACATTGCAAGCAGCAGACGTCACAGCAATGGTGTGTCATTGCAATCTTTCCCGAAGCGCTGCAATATTTTTCTTTTACTTTGTGCTCCGCTGTGGTGACGCCGACATAAATCTGAAGGTCACGAGATTACTGCAGAAATCTTCTTGCCAAGTCACTTTTGCCTGTAACTTGAGTCGTCACAGTCTTAAAGTCTTATGTTCTCGAACAAAGGGAAACAATCTGCCAGTGAAAATATTTTTCTTTTCTTTACTTTTTCTCCAAACTAAATCAATTTGTTTCAAGTACTAACTTAAACCACGTTTTACTTTTCTTCATTACATGCTGTGTTCTTTCTTGTTTCAAAACACACTTTCGGTGTCACTTGAAATAACTTTTTTGGAAATGGATTGAAATTCTCAATGTGCTGAACATTATAGTTTTTAGCATTTGATTTTAGACTGGAATGATCATCATTTTTATTATTTTCTTTATTTACTCTTTTTGTCAAATACTGGACACAAGCACATCTTCAGGCCTCTAAATTGCTTTAAACTAAACAATATGTGGGCGCCTACTAGCTCCTGGTAGAGCCGTGGCCCTTTGCTGTATGTCCTCCCCTTTCCCCCTTTTCGTTTCTATCTTCAGCTGTAAGCTATTTGTACAAGAATACATTGGCTGATTTTAAAGCGTCATAAGCCAAAGATATTGGGAAACACTGCCCTGTGTGACGTATATTGACCCTTTTCTGGTAAATCTTTAGTTTGTACAAGATCCAAGTCAGACAACCTTTATATTTAGCATGTTCCTCATACCTGTGCTCAATATTTCATCACTTCCCCTCCTTTCCTTTTCCTCTTTGCATTTTCTTGGTCTGACATTCCAGTTCATTGAAATGCTCGGGGGTTTTTGTGCCAATTTTGGAGGACGAAACCTCGAAACCTGTCTTATCTGTTTGCATTCCTGAAATGCTGTTTCCTTTTCTGCTTACTCACGCCTCGTGGCTTAGCCTTGCACAATACAACAGGGTTCTCTCCTGTAAGCTGATTTATTTTCTGTTAAAAAAAATAAATAAAAAATGACACAAGGGTCTACCCTTTATTTAGTGTTCGGATGCATCTAATCACAAGGAAAATTTTTGTAAAATGGGGTGTTTTTACTTGCAGGTTTATCCTATTGACACTATTCAAATGAGCAGAATAACAAGCAATTAACAGCTAATCATGTATGTGGCATTAGGTTACAACACAATGTTAGTAATTGGTTTGATTTCCTGCGTTACCGCGCAGTGAGCAGCATCAACATTGAATGCCGTGGTTTCCCTCTCAGTGAGCAGTGTCTTACGTTTGATTTATTAAATCTATTTTATTTTTAACGCTGCCGTGACCAGACCTCTGTGCTCTTCTGAGGAATAAATCTCTGTGCCGTTGTTTTTCTGCGCTGTTGTACACTGATGGAGAGTAAAGACGGGAGAGGGAGAGATGCTGGTGTGACATGGCTGCCTGTGTGAGCAGAGGTCAGTGAACCGGAGAGACAAGAGTCACAGAGGGGAAGCGGAGGAGGCATCAGAATGAAGAATATGATGCGACTTTAGCTGACAACAAAAACAAAACGACAAAAGTGATGACAACCTTTTTTTTTTTTTTTTTTATATAAATAAAACTCTGTTGAACTTGAATCGACAAACCTGATGGTTGCACCTACTGCAGAGTTGCAATTCTCAGGATTTCCTTTTTGTTTTGAGTAATATGTTCACTTTAGTTTTAATTATTTGGTTCTTTGGAAATTTGAAGATTTTATTTGATCGACAATCATTAAAAAATTTAGATTAAGAAAAATATGCCTTTACCCCCCTGCTTTCCTAAAACAAAGTGGCTATTTATTATTGAAATTAAGTAAAATTTTTACTATTATTAATAAAAAGAATTGATCGAAAACAGTTTCAATACAAAACGGCAAACAGTAATTTAATATTAATTTAAAAAATGAATGCAAATCTGTTGCTTCTCTAACACTATTTGCTACTTTTTTCTCTTCTTCTTGGACAACTGTCCAGCTGTGAGAAATGATTTCTGGTGTCAGGTTGAGGGGCCTTGTGGACAGAAAGAAAAGAGATGGCATATATGTACAGTAAATGTATTGTTTTACTGTGAAATGTTTGAGGTATTTATTGGTGGTAATGAAATGGTTAAACAGGCTATCTCATGTATACAGTGCAGGAACTTCTTTCACTGTCTCCTCTCGCAGTAGAAACATTTTCCTCTGCTAATCTAAGAAATAAGGACACAGACACAGGAAATGTCTCAATGTTAAAACTGAAAAGTTAGTTTAATCAACCTCTGACTAATATATAATAGCTAATATCCAGTTCTTTATTTACGTAACATTTATAGACTATAAGTTGTATGCTTTTAAGCAACATTGACAGAAAAAATCTTATGTAAAGTATTGAAATTATTATGTTACATAAAGCTTGAAGGTTACAATTAGTTAGAAGTTTAACTCATTTCTAGCTAACAGTTAGCATTAGCTGACATTTAATTGGCACTTTTGTGTATCTTACCTTTCTTGTACTAAAGAAACGGAGAAAAGAAATGTTTCTTTAATTTTGACCTTTGTTTGAAAGGTTTATTTAATTTGGGGGATAGTAAACCCTGGCATTCCTTATTGAAACTTTTTATTTTCTGAGATCATTTTTAAGAGCATGCTCTTCCTTTTGACATTTTCATGCTCCTTCCACGTTTAAATTCCCACACTACTCTCTCTCCCTTTCTGTGCCACCCCCTGCTTCCCCCCAGGGCTCCTCATCCTCTGGTCGGACCCGTAGCTTCTCCCTCCTCCCCCACCTAACCCCATCTTCATCCCCGGGTTCTCAGAGGCATCTGAGCCACGCGGCCTCACCCAGCAATATCGTCACCATCACCCACCACAAATCTCCGGCTGCAGCTCGGCGGGCCAAGAGTCTGTACCCGGAACGGCTGCTGGAGGTCAAAGAGGTGGGTGTCAAAGGCATAACAATATTTTTTTTAACCCTTGGCCTCAAGACTTGAAATTCAGAGCAGACGCCGCCTGGCCTTTTTGTTTTGAATGCTTTTGAGGGGTCGCACAGAAAGGAAATAAGGAATCGGAGATGACATGAAAGTATAATTCTGTTTTATTACAACTTCATTGCTGAGATCTGGGAACATGGCGGCGAATCAAAGTGGGCTAAAACATGCGATCAGATGATCAGACGGGTTGTAAACAAGCTGCTAACAGTCTTAATGTGCGGACTGACAGCTACAGTTTTATCTTCCGCTGCAGCCCACACTGGCTCTGAAGATGTGGTTTTTATGCATTTTCTTCACATTACAATGATAATATTTAAGTAAGAATCAATGTTTGAAAATTAGTTTTTTTTTAACACTACAACAGCATTCAGCTGTTTGCGCCTCACTGTCTGATGTTCTTCTAGTAAGACTTTCTGAACAGTTGCTGTGAGTCTTTTTGGTGACGACAGACTCAAAGATAAGAGCAAGATTTTGTGATAATACACCTGAAATACAGAAAAGTTTTTTTTAAATTGGCGTGTTTTCATGTCATCAATATTCTTGAGGGGTTTATATTTTGAGCGGACTGCGGAAAAAACCCGTTTAGTTGTCCAACAGCCCGTTATCCCGGAATAAACTGCCATTGTTCCAAAGGCCCATTGCTCCGAAAATACACGCGTTTCCTGCAACAAAGAGAAGCACTTATTATTATTATTATTATTATTATTATTATTATTACACACAATGACATTATCGGACCTTTCGAATGTTTGTTTTTTTTCCCCTACTGGAAAAAGGCATCACTACGAGGACTTCTCCCTACTAACATTGATTGATTTCTATATTTTTCTTTGACATGCGCACAAAGGGTCCAGCCCTCACGGGTTGACAGGACACCAGAAAATACAGTTGCAGTGGTCAAACATTTCATTTCATTCCAAATTACAAGTTGTTTCACCTCTTGGCCTTTAAACTAAATAGTTTGCCTTCTCTCCCAAGCTTGGCAAATCTGCTACAAAAAAAAGCTTCCCTTCCTGAAGCACAACTCAAGTTTTTCATCGTAAACAAGTCAAAAGAAATTAACATGAATGGAGGTCATTTTTGAAAAAAAAAAATCCCTAATTTGAATTTATTATAATTTAATAAGAATGATGCAATTTAACATGGTTCCAATACAGAGCATGAAACTGATGTGCTGAGAGTTTATAGCTATTGTTAATTGTCAACTCTTGTCCCTTGTTGGGCTTTTACATGTGCAGCACAGTTGAAGTACTGTAGACCTGTGTGACAAGCTTTACCACATTTTTCGCTCAGCTGTAGACAAGCTGGCAATGCTACTGAAAACTCGCTTAGTGACACCTTCTGATGTCTGTCTGTCTTCATGTGAACCTTGCTTTACTTTTCTAAATAAGTTTAAAACCCGTATAATCGTATGCCTTCTAGATGTTGCTGCGTTCCAAGATCTTAGAAACGAACCTGTTGTTAGGAATGCTGGACGAAACAAGTAATCCTTGTCTTTAAAAAGAAAAGAGTTCCTCAAATGTTAGTCAAACAAAGCCTTGTGTTTAAACATTAAAGCTTTCTGAACACTTTGTATTTAGCGTGGCCTTCAGAGCCTCTCCACTGGTCTCGGCTGGGACACTGGTGCAGTGACTTCAGCAGATATTTCTCTATTCCTGGCAGGCTTGACATCGACTGCAGGGAGCTCAGTCTTTACTGTAAATTCAGCTTTGTTGGCATTTTTATGGTGTATATATCAATACTGATTAACATGGCCGGTGATGGAGGGAAGAGCTGATGGAGCGTATGTTGTTGAACCAGGGTCCGCGTGTGCAGTAATCAACATATGAGCAAAGAAGATAAATTGTAAGTGCCAGCGAGCTCGTCCATATGGAACATTTAATATTCCTGTCCCTGTTGTCCTGCTAATCCCTGAAAGTATACATTTTGATTTTTACTACTATTTCCACAAGCGCTTACATTCACAGACCTGCGAGCGCATTCTGAGTTAATTAAAAATCCCTCCACTTGAAATTTCCAATCAGTTTTTGATTTAGTTTGAAGTTTAAATCCTCATTAATTCTCTCCGCCTCAGTCACCAAACCTGTCAGTTGTGGTTACCGCTTCATCCTCATCTGCCACATCTCCATAGTCTCAGCACAGTCATTCACTGCTCTCTGCTTATCTTTCAACAGAAGTTTTTTTTCGGTCTCTTCTTAATAGCCTGTCTGCAGTTGGTGCATCGTGATTAATTGCCATAGATTAGGCCTGAAGTTAGGTTTGCGAAGAGAAATTTATAAAGACTTGATGAAGACATGATTGTAGGCCCAGCTGGCAATAAACTTTAGAGCCATTAGCTGCAGCATTTTTGCTTTCACCCTGTTGTTTAGAAATGTGCTCTTCGGATCGTTGCCAGACAGCCGTGCATCTGGCCAGGAATTATGGAGATAAGATGACTTAGCAGTTAGTAATGAGGAAGAAACGTGGACAAGGAGAGACGAGAGGTCGTGTCGGCCATCATGGAAAATGTTATTTGATCCCCACTAGATAATTCCTGGTTTGTTTTGGCTGCTAGTGTAGGTGTATATAAACTGTATTTCCTTTTATTATGAATGGTATCAATGGCGAGGTAAAAAGGCTTAAAGTTTGAAAAAGAAATGTCATTCCATAAGTTGTGACACATTTTCACAAAACGCTGAAGCCACATTTCTAACAACTATTTAAAGCTGCTATAATCAATATTTTTTGTTTATGTGAAAGTCGTCCCAGTCAGACCCACTGGGAATTATTACTCGGCTCTGCAGTTCAACTTCAGTGTCTTTCAGCTCATTGTTTTGGCTTTCCAGCATGCAAACCTTACTGTTTTGACTCTTCTTACTGCTCTCCTCACTGTTGTTTCCAGCAGCTGCAGGCATCTGTTTTCAGCAGAAAAGGCTTTGAAACTACAGCACCTGTCCAGCACCAAACAGCAGACAGTCAGTTGGCGACCAGCTGGTGAACATAGTTCAGACAGATATTCCCCTTAGGAGTGGGTGGAGACCAAAAACAAAGCTAAATGAGAGTGAATATTGTTCATCAACGTATCTGTATCTGCTTGATGTGTAAATAGGCAACTATTTGCTAACAAGATTGGCAAATCAGCTTAAAATGTGTAATATGTCAGTGATGTATTTACAGTCAGTGCAAGTTTAAAGTTGGAAAGAAACGGAAAATATTGAAAAATTAATTTGATTACTTCTAGGACTGCAACTAACACTTTTCATTATCAATTAATCTGTTGCCTGTTTCAATAATCGGCTCATTAATTAGTCTATAGAATTTGAAAAAAAAAAAAAGCAAAAATTCCCATCACAAGAGCCCAAGGTGACGATTTAAAGGATGTCCAACATTGATAGATATCAAATGTAAATAGATATAAAATGGGGGAAAAGCAGCAAATCCTTATATCTGAGAAGCTGAACCAGTGAATGTTTGGCATCTTTTCTAGGTGAATGACACATTTTCTGTCATGTGATTGAAACCTCACAGTTGGTTCTGAGCACCTTTGTGTCTCCTCTTCTACAACAGTAGGGAGTAGACTGCCACACCATTAGGTAAACTGTGTATTTAAAACTTGCCATTTACCTCAACGGCTCATCTGCTTTCTCTGCTCGTCATTCTGATGACGCCGTTGGAGTCGCATCAATATTTCATGCAAAGATCTTTCTTTCATGCCGTTCTTGCTCATTGAAGACCTGGCTGGCTGCAAGTTGTTGAATTCCCCATTCAGATGCACCACGCTGTGTGTCTGCCTGGTCTCGCTAAGAATATCTTGCCTAAGTGATTCACTCTGTGACAGAAAGAGAGTCACGAGTGGAGACACATCTCTCACCTCTTAGGAGCAGAGTCTGTCTCAAGTGAACCCGGGAAAGTTTTGAGTAAATACTGAGCAGATGGTGTGATCATTAAGCAAAACAAACACTCCTTTGGTGCTTGTGTTTTCTCTACAGGCGGAGAAAACAAGGCCCTCTGTTGATCTGTGATGTGTGATTCATTTTCACTTTACAGAAGAAACGGGTTGCTGCTTCCTGTGACCTGATTCATATCTGCTGTCGTTTAGCTTCTCTCTCCACGTCCACAGTTTCTTCCCGGCTCCCCTCCCTCCTCATGTCATTTGTTGTTCTCTTCCTTTATTCATAACGGGCCCATAAACTTGTCTGACTGGCTTGGCACAGGGCCGGGAGATGCTGGAGTCGACAGTAAAGGAGCGTGCTTGCACTGTGATTTATGCACCACTGTACACAGTAGAGACCAGAAAGCCGCTGCACGCTGCTTTATCAGTGGATTGATTGTCAAACCGCGGCTTCGGGGGCGTTGTGGTGTGCATTCCATTTATTTTTCTGGCCACTATTGCTGATAATATTTATACGACTCTGTTACTTTCCCTGTGAGATTCCCCCACGCAGCTACAGATGCATACAACTTTGGCTCTTTTGCAAACAGTCACGGAGGGGAAGAAGTGTTTGCGCCTCAGTGACTCTCCACATGATCTGCCTCCTCAGCTCTGCCCTGTTGACCCGGCAGCACTCAACGAACCATCCTCACAGCAGGCAGGAGGCTCAAACATACTGTGCAGCAGAGTTAGGCTACTACCAATGCATTGTTGTCTTATAGGATAAAAGTTACCACCGTTCACCTGGCTCAAAGGCTCTGGGAAATGTCCATGTCTGTCAAACTTCATTCCCACAGTTTGTAACACAGGCTTTCTGCGGGAAAAAAAACCCAACAACCTTAGTGTTCATGCATAAAATGGTCGAAATAAAACGACATAATTCATATCGATATTATATCCTCCTGGGAACCGAGGGGAAAAAAGTGTCTTCCAATTTTCCTTTTTTTTGTGATTGTCCTACCTATTTAGGGTTTAAAAAAAAAAAAAATAATAATAACATCTTGCAATTTAGACTTAAGAAAAAAAAAAAATATTTTTTTACGTCCTCTGTACAATACAGGAGGGATTGATGGAGTAGTTCACAAGAGTAAAAGGAGATGAACATGAACAAAATGTCCACTACAGAGGACACAAGTCAATGGGCTGCGTCTCAGGAGGATATCACAGTTTTTTCAGACCTGAGAGTACGCTTTGACATTTAAACTGAACGTGAAAATTGGAGTGACTTTGTGTTGTGTAGTCATGTAGTGTCAAGTAAATAATATGCAATCCAGGAAGGCTAGTTTGAGTAACATATCCATGAGTTTGAATCCAATCAGTGTCCAAAACATGCAGCGGTTTATAACTCGATGACACTGCTGTGCCGATGCAGTGGTCTCATTGAAACACATTTTTTTACACAGTCTATTGCCCCAGAAAAAAAGTAATGCTGTGTGGGTGTCATATGGGATGGATGATAGTGATGGAAAATATTCCCACGCTTGTGATTTGACAACTGAAAATGGTTGTGTGATTGCAAAGTTGGCTGAGTTAGGGTTAGAAACAATGTGAATTGACATTCTAGCTCGATATCCTGTACAGTTTGTGTTTGAATACCTTAAAGTTTAAGGTATTCAAACACAAACTGTACAGGATATCGAGCTAGAATGTCAATAAAAAAAAAATACAAAAAAAGTAGCTGAAAACCTAATAACCACGGATCGTTTAAGCCTTAAACGATCCGTGGTTATTAGGTTTTCAGCTACTTTTTTTGTTCAGCACCATCTTATTACAAATAGCGTCAACATCCAAGTTGCAATAACGTAATAATGTATGTTGGAACCTGGTTATTACAGTAACTCCAATTAGACATGAAGGTGGCATTACCCTACAAATAAAACCTACTATGTGTTTGTATGTCATTACTACACGAGTATGTTTTGTATTTACATTTTAAAGCAAAAAATATACAGTAAATGCTGTACCAACTTGCCATATATTATGCACAGTGTGTTGTATAAAAATCGAAATTAAAGATATCGTCAACACAAAATACACAAATATTTTGAAAGTAAATGTGCATTTTAACATATGATTCTTAGATTTTTTTTTTTTTTGTAGGTAGGGGTAACCTCGAAGCATAAAAAAAATATATATATATTAATTTAAAAATAAAAATAAGAAAAAAACATTTTCAAGAGCTATTATTGTTGGTCAAATATTATCCTGATAAATTTGAGGTTGTAGCATTTTTACAAAAATAAACACGCAGAATCTTGCACTGACTGGCTGAGGTCTTGGTTTGAATGTTCAGGCCATTGTCCTGCTGTCACCTCACATCCATCTGACCATCCATGCATGCATCTGTCTTTCCACTGGCTGTGTGACGGTGGGAGTCAGACCACATTACCGTCTCTCCTCAGCGGGCTTGTCACGGCTGATGTGAACTCATCAAACGCCTCAACTCTCAGTGCAGCAGCACCACTGGGCACTTACACTGCAGCGGCAGAGCTGGATCACTGGGGTTAGGCTATTTCTGGAAGCATCACTGGTCCTGTTGACTCGTGTGTGTGTGTGTGTGTGTGTGTGTGTGTGTGTGTGTGTGTGTGTGTGTTCATGTGTATCTGTGCGTGTGTGTGTTTGTTCTTGTG
>CALSBV010012213.1:12148810-12207779 GCA_943590825.1 Bovichtus diacanthus
CCCAACCCTTTGTATCTTTACCCCACATGCAGAACATTTTCCTTTAAGGAAATTAAACTCCATAAAGGAAATTTACCTTGCAAACTAGCCCCCTTGCAGCTTAACAAAAGACAGAAACAGTAAGTAGGACGCACAAGAGGAGCATGTAGGGTAAGAGTTGGATGTGAAAGCATTGCAACATCTAAATTCGATGTCACAACCCAGAAATGGAAGGTAAAGCCATTGGAAACTGCATGAATGTTTGTCTCTCCACTGTTTGCTCTGCGACAGCCTTTTGATTCACCTGCATGCCTCTCTCCAATGGCCCAGACAACCTCCCTGCTCACTGAGTGTTTCTACTTCTGGTGCTTCAATGTGACATCTCAGAGAAAGTATCGAACAGATGTATCCGTCATAAATTGTGTTTGTAAACCAGCCACTTGTAAAGACGCATGAACTATTTCCCTGAAACTGAACTCTCAGGATCCTATTAACCTCTAAATGTCTCACTCACACTTTACTTGCCTTCGGGCAGAGCCACCCCTGCGCGTGTCTCCATTGTACAGGGGTCCAGCATCGCCGGAGGAGGCTCACTTTTCATGTTCCTGTCAGACAAACTGTCAGTTGACCAAAGCAGAGACCCGGCCTGAGGGCTATTTGAGCTCATGTTGTCGAGACAGACTCCAGCATGTTGACCAGTGGCAGCGCAGCTTGCTTCTCACTAATGGATATCAAAGAACGGCCTCTTGGTGCATTAGACTTTTAACCCAATTTGAGCGTTGGGGCTTGAGAGGAGAAGGGCCTGTGGTACCGCTCCATTAACTGTGCTTTGAAATGCGATCTACTACTGTGATGAATCTAAGAAGCTTTTAAATGAGGAAACTAGCTTGGTTAGTTTTTGTTTTTTTTTTCCATCCGAGTGACAGTTGATCGCATTATCTTTAGACGAGATTCTGACGAGACGCAAAATGTGATCAGTGCAATAGCTCTGCATTAATACAAACGTTTTTTAAAGCAGATATCCAATAAGGAGCCTTTTAGTCAGTATTGTAAGCATTGGTTCCTCTTGAGTAATGCTGTTTTCTTGTGTTTGAGTCAGAAGACTTTCCACCCTACTACATACATCCTTTTGTAACTTATTGACCTGTAATTAAAGCTACAAGCTGAGGCTATTTCAAAATGTAAGCGATTGCTAGACATGGAGCTGAGTGATTCTGTAAATAAGTTCAGAAACATTTATTTCGACAGCAGAATTTGTAAAACAATAATGCAATATGTTCGTAGCTGAATTAATTGCAATCGTTTTTGTGGATCCACAAGTGGTCAAAATGTGAATTTCAAAAAAATCTATTGACATTCCCATCAGCCTAGACTTTGTGTTCAGCGTAGCAAATGTTAGCGATCCAACATGGTAAAGATTATAACTCCTAACATCTTAGCATTGTCATTCTGAGCATGTTAGCATACTGACGTTAGCATATAGCTCCAACAACACTGACTGAATTCCATCTAAAGGGATCTCGTTTAACAGTGCAAAGTATGAATAAATACTTAAATAACTTGAATCATCTCATCTGACAGTCAATCCCCTGTAGGTGAAGACAGTCGAGGTTGAGTACTCTCACATTATCTATTGATTTTTAAATGGCTATACAATAACTGCCATTAAGTTGTTTCAAGGCTCAGTTACAGCAAGAGACAGACTTCAGGATGAAGATTTATAATATTTCTGCGGAACATTTTATTTGTTTGTGGCTCGGAGTCAAAATTAATCATAATTTCTGTATGTTTGAGGCCAGGATACAGCAATGAGCAAATATTACATTTCAACAGACACGCATAAGCGCATGCACACCATTTTTCTGTGGTGTAGCCTCCGTCAATAACACCACCTCAGTTCATTATCATTCATGAGAACCTTAATATTGATTGTCAGAGTTTGATACGAGTTGTCTCCCTACACACAAATCGCCAGTACAAATCCGATGGTAGTAAACCCCGTGTGTCTGCTCCTTACTGTTGTAAACTTTGTTGTAAACTCTGTTGTAAACTGACCTTGTCGTTTTTCAGATGGTGTTCCTGTGTGGACTGTACCAAAGTCACCCTCAGGGGAGCAGCTGAAGAACGGAGGACTGACTCCACTGCGCTCAGCCGAGCCCTCGCCGGCCTTCAGGAAAAGGAGTCTGTCCCATGGTGCTGAGGTGAGAAACGTGTGTGTGTGTGTGTGTGTGTGTGTGTGCGTGTGTGTGTGTGTGTGTGCGTGCGTGCGTGCGTGCGTGCGTGCGTACGTACGTATTTGTAGGTGAATACTTTACGACCTAACGCTCGTGAACACACCGAAGTCGGAACAACAACTTCCCAACTCAGCATCCAGAGGACATAGACCTACAACTTAAACTACGCAAGGAAAATAAGTTAACAAAAAAACAAACATTAATATAGAAATAGTGTAAAATAATCATAGTTAAAGAATAAAACAATTGATTTTTGTTAGGGGTCTATAACAGTACAGTATGCCCTATAGTCTCGGACACTGACATGCATAACAAAGCAAGCACAGGAGGGAAGCAGAGAAAATGATCACCATATATATATATATATATATATATATATAAAGTTATCAGAGCCTACAGCATAAGTCTAGACTATTTGAACAAAATAAAAACCGTGCTTTCTTTAGATGCTTTGTCATTTTTTAAAAACACATCTTAAAACAAAGAGCCGACTAAAATTGTACTATGATGGATTACCGATATTTGTTCTGTAATTTGATTCCCTTGCTGTAGTGAAGTGAATTCAAAGTGAAAGGCTCCTTGAAAGTTAGTAAACGGTACGAAACATTTGAATGAAATAAACCACTCGAGTGGACTCAAACAAATCTGTGCTCGCGGTGGTGTTGACGCAGTGATTTCCCAGATTTCTGTCCCACTTTCTTTTCATTTCCTCATGTTTGCCCTTGTTGCCCAGCAAGGGAAGCACTCATCGCTTCTGAAAGTTTTAACAGAGCTGCTGTCAAATAAGTGGGTCACGCTGTAAAGAGCTGGAACTGAGCCGATCTCAGGGGGAATTCCTGCCTGGCCTGCCTGCTGCAGAGAGGGGCCGTCTGACTGTCCGGACCGCCCTGTATCAGGAGCAGGAAATAGAGGCCAGGTGACATGAATGTGTGCCAGTCGGGTGAAAGCAGACGTCTTGATAATTAGTGTTAAATGTTAAAATGCTGATTTATTAAAAGGACAGTTTCCACTCCTAAGGGAAAGCATTTGTATTTGTTTGGTTTTGGAGGGTGTGTTTTGCTTGTTCCCACGGATACATTACATCGGAAACGTAGATTGTTTGAGCTTAATTACTACCAGGAAGTGCTGCAGTAGATTTTATTCTAATTGCTGAAACATTTTTCCAGCTATCTAAAACATCAGCAGGAAAAGGCCAACAAATCTCTCTGACGTTTTCCAAAGACGTATAAGTTCTTTCTTTTAAAACACAGCAACTATTCTGCTCTCCCTCTTTCTGTATTTCTATAGTACGTAAGTAAGTAACTTTATTTACAAAGCACCTGTCAAGAGCAGAACGTCACAAAATGCTTCACAAAAGAAACAAGGCGACCGACATAAAAATCTGTCTCTTTTGTTAAACATTGAGCCTGTTCAAAACTCCGATCGTATAATGGACCGACACTCATTCAAATCTAACCTCAAAACATCGTACACGGCTGTGGGGGGGGGGACATTTTACCCTTCATGTGAGCAGTGAAGCAGCACCCTGCCTCACCCCCACGAGGGACTTGGCAGTCTGATCTCGAGGCGCAGAGATCCAATCTGTCACGTTAATGTTCATTTTCTATTGACATTTGAGTGTAAAACGAGCATTGCAGTGTTGCAGCATCAACCCATTTCCAGCTAATCGTCAAGCTGTTCAACATACTTAATAGCTCACAATTAAGAGCAGAGAGGGAGAGCAGCTCATAAATGCTTTAAAGACATTTCCGACGGTGTGATGGCAGTTATGATTCAGGGGGCCTGAGCCAACCATCTGCATTGACAATCCTGCCACTGTCGCTATGTTTCTGCCCATTAAAGTGTTCCATTAGGAGGCTGAGCGCCAGTAATGAGTAATGCCCGTCATAAATTAGGATAAAGACATTGAGAAAACTATAATAATTACCATCTGGGAGTGGACTTACATGATTGGATCATATTTCTATTGTGACTCACGTGGGACATGCAGGAAAATGAGGAAAGACCTACTTTTGCGTTCTCTCACAAAACATTACCTCAGGAAGTGTTCGGCTACAACAATAAGAATTAAGTTATCCCGCTCACTGCTTTTTGGTTCATCCTCACTGCTCTCAATTTCACCTCAACAGAATTGCATAGATAATATAACATAATACTCTTCGTGACCTTTACTTTAGTCTCATATTAGAATTGTATCTGTATCCGTGAAAGGAAAAAAAACAGGCCATCAAGAGCAAACCTATTTCAATCAGGAGCGACTTCATTCTGAGGGACAAATACCATTTATTGCCAGGTATAAAACGATATGAGAAGTATCATAGTCTTTGGTGATTGGACCCCATCGCGATGTCATATATTTTAAGGGGAGGTGAAGCTGTAGCAGAATAGACGGTGCTGATGGGATGAAGGGACTTCTGATGAACTCCACCTGAGCACTGGATATGATGACCTGGAGGAGAATGGGGTGGAGGAAATGACAGCAGATTTAAAGTTGTGACAGCAGAGACGTGATTGACTGGACATAATCAGCTGATTAGTGGAGGAGTGAAGCGTAAAGGTTGAACTTACGCTGAGCTTCACGCGCTTCTTTTTCTCATTCATTTTTTCTAAACTTTCTAACACAACAAAGCCGATCAATAACTGTGGGGACGGTTGTCAGACGTAGTCATCACAAAATCTCTCTTTGCAGCGACACTTTTTACTTCGCCCCGTCGCCAGTTTCTAATACTTTGCACCTTCCTGCTTCTCGGCTCTGCCCTGCAGCTTGAACCAGATTTCATTAGAGCCTTCAAAGATGTTCTGGCCGGCGTTTGAAGAAGAAGGGCAGAGAGACGGACGAGATGCGCTGCAGATTTCCAAGGCGCATTAGTCCAGTTTGACACGTTCATTCATCTTTTAATGGCATTCAGCACCGTCATCCCGTGTCCAGTCAGCGTGCTTTGAAAGTTTTGTCTCGGCGTAACGGAGATGGGAAGGTTGAGATTTTTCTTGTTGGTGATTGTATCCAACCTCTACAGACTAAAGGGTTTAGTCCATGAAGGACTGAGATGAGAATTGATCCGACGCGTGTTGTTTTCAAGGTCTGGTGAGATTGTTGTTTTGAACATCTTGTGGGAGGAAAACACAGTTAATGCTTTGAGTGACTGAATCAGGAGGTTTCTGATCAAGGTTTTAAAACTGATACTTAAGATGCGTTGTTAGTATGCAGCCAGCAATAGAAACAAGAGAAAGTATTTTCTCTGTCTTATTTAGCTCTGATCTATTTATTGGTCAGATGACACCCCACCTTTAAAAGATGGACAACATTTCCGTTTCCGATGCTGCTCAAGGTCAGTTCCTGATCTAATTTTCAATTTCTACTCTTGGTTGTTTGGCAGTTTACTGTTTTCCCGTTTTCCCTGTAATCTTGTGAGTAGTCTTGAGTGCAAGGAAGAAAATACATTACCCTAGAATAATAAAGGTTTGCTATTTGAATTATGTAGCACCACAGGGGTGTTTGATATTCAGTCCTAGTATGCAGCCAGCGAGGGAAAGCACGGGGCCTCTGCGTGACTGTGGGAAAATGGGGGAAAAATTGCTAGTGCTTGCAGATATCAGGACGGTTTATGCATTTGCAACAGCACATATAAGACCTGACCACTGTATTACTCTGTGTGTGTGTGTGTGTGTGTGTGTGTGTGTGTGTGTGTGTGTGTGTGTGTGTGTGGTGTGGTGTGGTGTGGTGTGGTGTGGTGTGGTGTGGTGTGGTGTGTGTGGTGGTTTTATTTCTGACATCCAGGTTTATCTGTTAGAGATGTTATTTTAATTAATTTAATTTTACTTTTGGACTTTTCTTTCTTTCTTTCTTTTTTTTTTAGATTAGATGGATTTTTCTTATTTTTTCTTCTGTAGAAAATCTATTTTAAAAAGGTGCAAACCCTCCAGAAAGACATAAGAAGAATACAAGGTTCCATTTCCTTTTTCCTGTTTTTTTCCCTGCATTTTGAGCTAAAAACTCTTTCCAGTTATTGTCTTGTTTCTTCCAGCAGAGGGCAGCAGTGTCCTCCGATGTGCAGCTTTTCTTCAGTATACAGTATTACTTTCACACATGAACACAAGACTAATGTCATACTTAAATAATAGTGCCAATGCCATCAGACTCTAACGATCCTTGTAGGTTAGAATGTGCGGTCAACAAGCAACCTGCAATGGAATAATGAACTTATTTGAACCAAATGAATACGATTTGTTTTGCATTGTGAACTTGCTCACTACAGTCAGCGCCTTCATTCTTATTAACAGGCGTAAAGGTCCCGCAGTGAAAACATCAAAGAGCTGCGTGTTCTTGGTTCTTAGCTCAGTGTGGAAAATATCAACCCATGACTCACTCTGTGCTGAACTCTGGATGTAGATTAAGAAACTGGAAATGTCATATGCCTGTTGGAAAATACTTTCTCCTTTGTGTCTCACTCCACTTCAATTATAGGCGTCACAATCTCTAATTAAAACCTCTAACTTCATGCTGTATTTCAAACGCGTACAAAGACATTTTGTAATGTTTGCATAAGGGCTGCGTCTTAGTTTAATTGGCGATTAATTGGGCTCTTCTTTACTTGATTAATTGATTATTTGTTCCATCCATAGTCTTTCCTCAGAGCTCGAGGTGATGTCTTTAACTTCGCCTGTTTTGTTCAACCAACTGTCCAATAACCCAAACCCATATTCAATTTACTATCATTTAATTAGACCCGTCGTAAAAGAGAACAGCACAGTCTTATAGTTTTGTGCTCCGTGTCTTAAGCTGTAGCTATTTGCTGATGTTGTTTTACTGTTAAATGGCTCCACCCGAGGGCGATCAGGAAAGTGGTGGGGTCATGCATTTTTAATTGAGACGAAATATTGCAGGAGGTTCAATCAGTCATCAGAAAATAACTAATTGTATTGTTAACTAGAGTAACCCCCGGCTGTAGCCACACACAGATTTGGCCAAAGGGTAGAAGAAGAGCGGCTGTTACCTTAGTCATAAGTAACATCAATAGCACAAATCACCCTACGGCGCACATTTAGTTCGACAGCTAACCACGTTATGTGTTAATGTGAGTAGTAGGCTACAGATATTACCTAACGATTGTTTGTGAGCTCTGCCTTTACATCCAACACTCACTCCAGCGTCGCTGCATGTTAAGAACCGAAGCCAACAAACACCAATAGAAACTGTATTTCTCATCCAGTTGGAACACGAGGGATTCAACCCTTTTGTAGAGCCGATGGAAACTATGTTTTTTAATATTTAAAACATATTGGCCTCGTGATGACTCCAAGTGTAATGGTGTACAGGTTATTATATGGTTGTGTAAGCATGTGTGTGTCTGTAGCTAACCACTGTGTCTGCGCCGGCTGCATTTCATATCCCTTCATTAGATGCTGTGCTGATGAAACCGCTCGTTATAATTTATACATGAGACACTGAAACTCAACAGCCTCGCTTGCCTCATGTTTTTTTTTTTTGTTTGTTTTTTTAAGAAGTGCGAGAGATTTGGGAGGTCTGATTCTGCCACGGTGTGGTTTCGCTTTCTCATTTATAGCCCCTCAGGTGGTGCATTTCTCAGCTCGTGATTTATTCGTGACAGTTATGTGTCTGGGGTTCCATCTGGGTCACTTCCCACCACTTTTTTTCCCTCCTGTTTTTCGGTACCTGAGAGAAAACCGTTGTCACTTTTCACTCACTTGGCTGGTTTTAGCTCGGCTGTTCAACTCCCTAGCCTAAAATACTTAAAAACGGCTTTTCAACTACTACTGTTAGTCATTTAATCAGTGTTGTGTCTGTTCTCTTAGATAACATTAACTAAGCAGTAAAGGTCCAGACCTATGTTACCATTTAAATCCCTTTAAAGCTGCTCATCAACGTAACATTGCGACAGGGGTTATTACAAAGATGCACACGTGTCGTCTTCCAAAGAAATGTGTCGTTCTGAATGGAAAGTATGACACCTCTGTGATTGGTTTGGATCTGGAGAGCTTGACCTCATGTAATGAAATGTTACTATTGACAGAGCTTCAGTAACGTGAGTTTTAAAGCTACTTTAGCGCCGTCTGGCCCTGTGGCAGCGGCACCTGAAAGCAGCACGTCGCACTATTTTTAGAACTATAACCTTTTCTTTTTTTTTTCCCAGGCATGTTATTAGTGAATCGTATACATACTTGTTTACTTTATGTGAAAGGAGAAATGCAGGGTAGAAATAACCTGGAACTTAAACAGATAAATGCCAAACTGGAAGGCCTTAGAAGCCTTAGAGCATCTCCCTGGAGGTTGATATTCAAAACACACCTGACATTTAACGGAGGAAGCCGAGTTTAAAAAAAAAACAACAGTTTTTACTTCAGTTATGAACCCATCAATGTTCTGAAGTATCTTGCTCCTCCAGGCAGGGATCCTTATTTGAATAAAGGATAAGTATAGAGCACACAGACATTGTTGGGAAGTTTAGGGATTGTTTGACTAAAATGTCAAACCATTAGGCAGGAGGTGTTTTTAAAAGATTTACTCAGAAAGAGGTGAAACACATGTAGTCGCTCCAGAGAAAATGAGGTCAGGCGGGACACAAATACTTCTCAGTATAACAGAAGTGTACAGAAAGTGGCATCATGGAAAAACCACACGCCCATGTGTCTGAAGGGTTTATGTTTTTCTTCTAAAATTCAACATTTTAGCCTTTTATGAGTTCTTGTATATTATATAACATCAGAAGCAATATATTCACCAAACAGTTGTATCTGGCTTCATGTTATTTAAGGCTGGCTTGAAACTGTATGTAGCATTGATATTATCTGACACAGCCACACAGAATCTTCATACTACATAATCATTAAAAAAGAAGAAGAAAGAAATAATAATAATGACTGATCTAAAGGTCCAAATACAACTGACTGATAAATCTAAAAAATAAATCTAAAACTACTTTGATAGTAAATTAATCTGTTATTTATTAGGCAAAAATGTCAAATGGTTGGTGCCTGCTTCTCGAACTTCTATGTTTTTTTTTACACTACCGTAAACGTGAGAGGGGACAAGGTTTCCAAAGTTTCCAGGCAGTTCTGATGGAGCGTACTGGCCATTTAAGACTTCAGGGTTCATTGTCAAGTTTAGCATCTAAGCAGGTGGAAAACACAGCAGGAAACAACATCCAAGCAATTAAAATCAGCTTTTCTCCAGGTGGAGACAAACACTTTTTAATTTACACAACAAAGCTGTCCTCCCTGCTCTGGTGATGACTGATAATTCAGTCTGTTGACTTTGCCAAAAGGAGTAGGAGGAGGAGAAACCCACTTCGCTCTCACATACACACTTCAAAGGTAGAGGCAGAAAGGGGACACTTCAGATGGAGACTGATTTCATAGCAAGCGATTCAGGAGTTGAGTCTCATACAGCAACGCTGTCCTCCGGTTCTCAGGTGGTGTGTTGACCAAAACAAGAGTGAAGATGGAAGTGATGATGATGACAGGGGATGAGGAGGACGGCCGGGGATGAAGGACAAGGGCTTAAAGTTTAGCCGGTTCAAACCGAGAAAGAAAAGCAGCCTTTGAAGTGGGAGCACGAGCAGACCTGCCCTATCTAAGCCTTCTGCAGACGCCCACACTCGCCCCTGATGAGATGCCAGAGAGCGAAGGATACAGAGAGAGGTAGACAGAAACACAAACGGATTCAGAGCGGGAGAAAAGAGAGAACAGGAAGGAGGAGAGGGAGAAGGCAGAGGGGGGAGGGCAATGCGAATGGATGGGGAGAAAGATGACGATGAAACAGAATAGCGGATGGCATGAATGAGGAGATGAGGGGAGGGAGGGTGAATGGAAGAAACAATAGCACAGATGACAGCGCGAGGGCGGAAGAATGAATCAAAAATGAGACTGGAGTCAATTGAAAGGAAGACTGTCAGGCTGGAACGGATGTGGAGAAGAAGACAGTTACAGAAAGACGAAACAATGGAGGGAGAGCGTGAGACAGAAGAGAGAAGGATTGCAAAAAGAAAAAAGTGTGTTTGAGAGTCTATGAGTTTCCACTGCAACACTAGTGGTAATTAAGGAAGCTTATATATATATATATATATATATATACATACTCTACCACATGTACTAGATACAAGCAGGAAAGCTGGAGGTGTAGAAGGAGTGAAGCCATGTCAGAGGAGGGAGGAGAGCAGGGGATGTAAAAGTTGAAACAGATGTAGGGAAACAAGGCAGAGGGATGATGGGAGGATGCAGAGGGGAAACGTCACTGGGACTTTCCCTGAGCTTCCCCCCCCCCCCCCCCCCCCCCCCCCCTTTTCCCGGCCGGGGGGGGCGGGCCCGCGGCCACTCCCCCGCCCCCCCCCCCCCCCCCCCCCCTCTCCTCCCTTTTTTTCAGAGTGGGTGGTGGGCAGACTCTCTGCAAGTCACGCACAGCAGCTCACCACCTCAACTCAGCCACATTGTACGTCTCTCTAACAAGACCCAGGACTCTAAGAAGGCTGCTCACTCGGTCAGCAAATTCAGCTCCGCAAGAACAGGGTTTGTTTTTGTGCGCGGCGCCGATCAGAGCTTTCAACTCGTCAAAAGACACCGTTTTTGACAGGTCTTCCATTGGGAGTAACTCTTTAATTGGATTTTACACTGAGTCAAGCCTGGTGCACTTTCTGTCCTGTTTCTTTAACTTCTCTCCTTTTTGCTGGATTGCTTTTGTTTACCTGAGGCCATCTTACTTTTGACCTCTTTGGAGATGAGATCCAGTTTTATGCAGGTCAAGCCTGTAGCCACACAGCAATGCAGCGTGAGTGTTTACAGTGGTCTGTGTTTGTGCATGGTGTACGCTGGGTCTTTGCATCTGTTTTGGATATGGGTTGAATAGTGTAGTGGCAGCCTCAGGGATTACACAGCGTTCACTGGTTGCATTTAACATGATCGGATGTGGGACGGAAGCACAGTTTGCAGTTACACTGAGAGCCTTTGTTGACTTCATACATTATAGAACAAACTGGCCAGGGCACCTGTGGTGGGAAACATTTACACGCACAGCATCATGAAAGTTTTTGGAAAGGGTTTGGAATTGAAACAAGCACAAATAGAAACCCACACACACACACACACACACACACACGAGAAGCTGGAGAACTATCAAACTTCTTAAATGAACGGTTACACACTTGTAATAATTTATAGTATTGTAATAAGGCACCCTTTTGCAAAGAGATGTAACTAAGTGTGTTATTAAGGGTTAATTCATATTTACTAATGTTTTATAGATCAGTTATAAGCTGTTAATAAAAACTTATTTTGGGTTGGCAGGTTATAAAAAGCTGTCTGGTGTTTTTGGTAATGCTGCACTCATAAATGCAGTGGTGGAATGTAACTAAGGACTCTCCATAGTACTCAGAATAAATTGTTAATAAATTAGATTTTATTGGTTAAAGTGAGCGATCAAACTGTCAAAGGTATTTTTCCAAAACTTGCAACTTAAAAGTTGTTCTTGTAAATAGCCTACAACTAATATATAAAGCTTTGAAAAGGAACCATTAACTATTAATAAAGCTTTAACTATAGCTGCAACATATAAACTATGTATATCCAGTCGCTTGGCTCCACGACGTTATCTTGATGCGCTCAGCTGAGCCGGAGCGCTGGTGGGCGGGGCCAGAGCCCGAATTTTATCAATGAGGGAGAAAGAGTAGAAGCTTTTTACTTTTTATGTGGGGAAACCATGTTAAACTAAATAGTAATCATAGCAGAGGTTTTTTACACACAGACTTGAAGCAGCTGTGCATTGTACTTCTATATTTACAATAACTCAAAAAGCTTTGTCTAACGATACACACTGTATATATTACGTTATTATATTCATACATCTTTTTCATAGTACTAGAAGTCTTTTCTAAGTTGAACATAGTGCTCGTCCTGTGATGGCATCCTGCAGGCAAAACAGACAGTGGTAACAAGTTAAAATATGTGATATTATAAATAGTAATTGCACGCAGAGTGATGTTGAGGATGTTTTGAGGCTTATTACCACAGAATACAAACAAAAGATGTCATGTTGATAATGATGATAATTCTGAAACCTTCTTACACCTGAGCTGTAAATCCAAACACACTCTGTACGTACTTATTTATTATTTGAGCCATAATATTAACCACGTCTGGAGTTAAACTGCATTAAAAAGTCTTAGCTAATGACAACCACTAAGTCCATCGATAAATCCACTCGAGGGTTTCCGCTGAGATGCTCTGCCCTCCTCAGCAGTAATTTCCTGTTGCTGTCAAGAGCCTCTTTAATTAGTTAGAACCTCTGCAATCATAACACACCTCCCCCCTACCCACCTCCTCTCTTTCCCTTCTTTCACTTCTATATATATCACTCTGCTCCGAGAACCAGCCAGCTCCAGGGAGCCCTGTACGTGTGTGTTCAAGCATGCTCCGTCTTTGTGTGTGTGTGTGTGCGCGTGTGCGTGTCTTTTGTTCAAATGTATGGGTGCTAATGTGAGTGTGCTCAGTGAGTGTGTGTGAGTGGATGTGCTGAGCTTTTGGCATGCATGCATGAAATGAAATATTCAGGTGACAGGCAGGCAGTGGAAATCGCTTTTTCTTCACAGCACTTCCTGCAATGATGCTGCCAGAAGTTTCAGCTCAGATTCAGTTCCCTCACTGTGTTTTTGTTTCCCCCCCAGCTTCACTAAAATGAGATATCTACAAGTTGCAAAAAGGACTCGCATGCATTGAATGTTATTGCATAGAGATAGACATGGAAGATATAGAGCAGTGGGGGTGTACAAAGAGCTGTTGTTGCCTTTGGGCTTTAGAGCACATTATGCATTATACATCAGCCTCTTGTTTCTTCTTCTTCTTCCTTCCTGCCCCAAGTTACTGCAGGACATATCAAAGGCTCTCCTTTAACCTCGACTGGATCCGTTTCCAGTTGAATGCTGCGGCACAAACGAAGGACATAACTTCTGCCCTCTTTGACCAATGCCAAGTATTACACGGCCAACGTTAGGTAAGGCTGTTAGAGGCAAACAAGAGGCATTCAGGGTACTCCAAGAAATGTAGTACTGCTCTATTGCTGTGGGACGCTGAAAGCGGCTTTAAAGTAGGGCTGGGTATCGCCATATTTCAGTTACAATACCAATAGTAATTTGTAATAGTCCTGGTGCATTATTACAAATATTAATGTTTACATTAATAATTGAACCCAAAGAAGTTGCATTAATGTGCTTTCCATCTGCCTTTAGTCTTGGCGGTGCCTTCAGTGGAGCAGCTCCAAAGGCTGGTCACACGAGACTAACCGTGTTAAATCTTCAAGCATCCACGGGAAACTGCATATATTAAAAGATCTATCCCGGGATTTTAATAAATTGATATTGGATCATCATCGGAAAATCAATTTTTTCAAACCCTGGCCTACTTTAAAGGGTTGGACGTGGCTGAATGGAGTAAATGAGGTTGTGTCCTTTGGTATGTCGAGGTGGCTTCTGTAACGGGTCCAGTTCTGGCCTCGAAATGAGTGGCGTGACCTTATGGTTGATATCAACAGCTGAATGTTGGTGTCAGAAAATGGCTGCGTCTTCCTCCTTTTGGCCTCTACAAGTGACACACAGAGAAAATGTAGAATATTTTAAAGATTGTTTTACTCCTGGTCACAGGTAATATACCTCATGCGCTTCTTAGATCGTTTCATTTGAATTATTTTTTTAAATTTAAAGTCTAAAGCTGAAAAAATATCATTTCAGAACACAAAAGACTAGAGAAAAAATGTGAAAGAAATCACCACAATTTATGTTTTCTTATTTCCTCTGCTGTGAAAGGAGACTACTGACAGTCTATATTGTTTTATTTTTCTTTATTGTTTTTCTTTATTGTTTTTCTTGGTGTTTTTCCCAGTTTCTCAAATAGTTTCAACATGTTTTTTTGACACATACAAAAATATTGCCATATAAAACTTCGAACTTCCCCCATAAATAGACCAAAACCAACAATGTATTAGTAATTATTTAAGTATTATCTGTGTTTCCAAAGTCTGACATATTGTATAGTTTCATTGTCCAGTTGCACTGCGTGACATGTTCCCTCATTACAAGAAACAGTCCATGTAGTTTATTTTGACTTAAACCAAATACACTTCTGTTCCGCAGCCGTAAATACTCACTCGCTCACCACATGTGTACTTATCTGCAGCTGAAAATAGTAAATTACTAGCCTAATTATCAGCCTTTTAAATATATTCGGACCCGTTTTTAAAGATTTACGTCTTAAGCAGGAACCGGTGAGCTTGGCGCTGGAAGCAGTTTAACGCATTGCTGGTTTTGGTCTTTTCGTGGGATTTATTTGCAACAATAAAAATATAGAATAATGCCAACATTATCCATTAATCATCCCGCAACCCGTGTTGGGCGCAGCATATCATCACATATGAAGTATTAATGTTTGTCTTTAGTATTGAGCAATGAAAAAACTCAAATTGATGCATAAAGCAGATGCACGAATGAATCAATTGAATAGATATTTCAAAGTTGGGATTGTGATATTAGAATATAACACTCACATTTAGCTGTTTTTTAAGTAAAACAATACTCAAACTCTTCCGTATACTCTGAAGCAGTGACGTTCAATTCAACATTTTCATTTAGTTTGAATTAGGTGAAAGTCATCACATTTTCTATCTTCTTCTTCTTGTTTCCATAGCACCACCAAGGGCTGGAAGACGTCAGCCCCACTGAAGAGGTGACCGATACGGAGGACAACGAAGAGGAGGATCTGGGTGTCCTGGACGACCAGCGAAGCATCATCCTCCACCTGCTCTCCCAGCTCAAACTGGGCATGGACCTCACACGGGTAAGGCTTGAAAGAGACTTTTAAATTAGAGCTACGTACAAAAAGAGACCGTACAGACTCAAGACAATGTGTCTCATAAATGGGATGTTGTTTAGGTCATTCTTGAGCCTTTTCTCCTAAATAAATCATTTCAACTCTCATTTTCAACTATTTTTTTTTATAGGTGGTGTTGCCTACCTTCATTTTGGAAAAGCGATCACTACTGGAGATGTACGCCAACTTCATGGCCCACCCTGACATGTTCCTGTCAATCACGGCTGGGGCCACAGCCGAGGACAGAATAGTCCGGTTTGTCGAGTACTACTTGACCGCCTTCCACGAGGGGCGGAAAGGTGCCGTGGCCAAGAAGCCCTACAACCCCGTGCTGGGGGAGACCTTCCACTGTTCCTGGGAAGTGCCTCGGGACAAAGTCAAACCTTTGGTCAGATCGAACCAGGGGTCCTCCTGGGAGCCAAGCAGGGGCCCCAACAACCCGCAGCAGAGCGACGATTCACCAGGAGACTGCTACAGAGTCCGATTTGTGGCGGAGCAGGTGTCCCATCATCCACCAGTGTCTGGGTTTTACTGCGAGTGCCGGGAGAAGAGTATGTGTGTCAACGCCCACGTGTGGACCAAGAGCAAGTTCATGGGAATGTCCATCGGAGTGTCCATGGTGGGAGAAGGTGAGCTGATCCACAACATGGAATATACACATCACACTTTGCTTCTTACGCTTCTTTTTCTTTACTGAACTCGGTGAAATTCTCTTTGCGATTTAAGATTTCTTGTTTTAAGAGAGACCTGGCCGGAGAATACAGCATCAAAACATTAGGATAATAAATAAAGCATAAGCGGAGCAAGACAATTGAGACTTCTTTTTGTTTGTTTTTTTGCTCAGGTAAAAGTACAAACTTATTATCAGCTAAATGTACTTGAAGTATAAAAAGAAGACGTATTCATTTATAAAGCCCAATTTAAGAGTGTCATACTATAATTTACATTATTGGATCACTATCACTAATGCATTAATATATACATTTAACATTGTAGCTGGTGGAGCTCATTTTGTATACTTTTATTCTGTTGGGTACTTTAGTTTGTCACATATTTTACAAGATCATACGTTTTGTTTGAGACATTTAATAAAGTAAAGTAAAGTAAGTAATTGGTAACTATAACTGTCAAATACAGTGTAGTAAAAATGCAGTAGAGTAGAAGTATAAAGGTGCATGAAATAACACATAATGAAAAACAAGCTGAAAATGCTATTTTCCACGTGCTTTAAAATGATTTAATAATAATAACCTCTGACAATTTAAAGTCTCTGAAGTTGAAACGTTGGTCTTCTAATAAAGTTTCTTTGTCCCGATAATGTGAAGTCTTTCTCTGTACTGTTTCATATGAAAGGTGCAGCGGCTTTTTTGCCGTCCTGACACAAAGTACAGTCTGTAAAACATATTAGCTGTAAATACAAAGTAGGATGTTGCTGGAATAATTTACACGATATTATCATATACAGTATATATATCGATAATACTGGTATATTGCACCACACAGGGAGTATAATCCTCTGTCAGCACCACGACACCATGTACAGTAGACTGTGGGGATGAGTCGCAGGACGTCCTTGAGCCCAATCGACTGTATCTGGATACGTGAACTGATTCAGTCAGACACGACAGCGTTCTCAGGCTTCACTGCACCCCCGACCAGCCGTCGGCAGGTTATGACGCAGCAGTTCATCATCATGTGCTGAGAACATGGTGACCCTCACCCCGGGAACTATTGATTGCTGGATATTTATTTGCAGTGGCTGCTGTCCGGAACAGGAACAGAGGTACAGTAGCGGGTGCAGCCAGATTGATGGATTTTGATTTGACCTGCGTGTTTAGTTTTGCCTCTGGCGCTGTAGGGATGGATGTTTCCGTGTCTTAAAATAGAATTGCATACCAGTCGAGTGATTATTAACGACACAAACTAGAGGCAGAGTCAGATTTGTTGCATGGATGTTACTTTGAACAAGTGGTCGTTGTTCATTAATGTCTTTAAAATGTCTGACAGTACCTGACAATAGTTGGATAATGTATTTCTAGTTTCAAGGTACAGTATGTTGTTACATATGTGTTGATTACTTGGTTTAAAGGTGGTGGTGTACTTTTGTTATCTTTGGGCCATCGTCTGTATATAGGAGTGGACGGAGTCAGCGTGACGTTACCTATTGGTTTTTGTACAGTTTTGAAGGCTCGAGTTTGGCGGTTTTTGTCGCCGCCATCTTGTTTCTTTGGAACCAGAAGTGACCCGAGAGGGTGGAGCGAAGTACGACAGAATGCTGAGCAAGAGATTTTTAGGCGACCAAAATGTTACAATTTACTTTCTCGAACTGAAAACGCACTGTGACATGGTTACAGTTGTAAGGTGAAAAACACCGACATCACTTAGAGCGGCTTCTCTGCTTTATCCTCTATTTGACTGGAAATGGGACCATAACCATGCTGTACTGAAGGTGAACATGAACTCAGTAGGAACATGTTTACTGAGGTAATAAATCAAGTAAGAAGTAGGGTCATTTTCTCATCGACTTCAATACAATCAGACTTCTTTTTGCAATCAGTGGCGTTGCTCCCTGCGGGATGTTACAGATAATGCAGGTTTAAAGCACTTCTGCACTTTTCAGACGCGGAAGATGCTTTCAGATCAATTTCCCCATTTCCAGCATTTGTATTTGTGCTTAGCTAGGGTTAGCGAGCTGCCGGCGGGGCTTAATTCATCCTACATACAGTACACGAGTCAATCCTCTCATTTAGCTCTCGGCAAGAGAGTGAATAAGTTCATTGTTTTCTCCAAAATGTCTAACTATTGCTTTACAAACTATTTTACTTGCTTCCACTTTGTGCTGCTTTTTACTTGTACTTAGAGTACTTTTTACTCCAATACATTTAGTTGAGGGCTACAGTTGCTAGTTGCTTTGATTTGGACATACAAAACATATGATTAATTTATGAAATATGATGCACTATAGATTAAAAGGCCATGCATATCCACACAGGTGTTTTCAGCTATTGTGGCTTATCAGACACTCGGTTTGGATTTAAAGCTTCATGTTTTTATAAAAATTATAGTTGTAACTAAACAAGCCGTGTAATGAAAGAGGTGTCAATCAAACCCAGTGTGTCCACGCTGTCCTGAGGTCTAATCAGGCAAAATAAGTAAAAACAAATACCTGGAAGGGTCGATCATGGGTGGGGAAAGCGTTCAAATCAGCTCCACCTCAACCAGCTTTATTAAAATACTATATTTGACACGGAACTTCTGAAGTCCTGAAATGTCTGTATTTTTTAAAGTGTAGATAAAACGGATCTTTCAGGACTTTTGGAGCTACTTAGTTTAAAAGAGGAGCCTTTCTGTATAATAAACACTTTTACTTTAGATTTCGATAGTACATTTTACCTTTTAAACTCCAGTAGAGTTCTGAATGCAGGACTTTAACTTGAAAGAGTATTTTCAGGATTGCCACTTTCACTAATAAGTAAATGTCTCTGAATACTTTGTCCACCGCAGGCTTCTCGTGTGTCTCGGCTCAGTGTGACGAGGTTTCATTCATCACACATGTAACATACAGTAGATCCTTTCAGTCGTGAATCATCATGGTAAACTCTTCACAGAAGAACAAACTCCTTCAGAACCGCATGATTGTGACCACATTATGTAGTGAAACACAGCTGCACAAGAGATCGATTGTAAACATGTGGTTATAAGAACAGGAAGCTATTCATGGACATGAGGTGGTGTTATTTATGACAAAGTAAATCCACTTATAGACTGAATGACACAGATGATGATGATGTTGATCATGTGCGTTAAGTATAATAGCCTCTCTTATGGACTGGAGATGCAAACACAAACTCTCTAAAGGAGATGTTAACTGTTTTATAGTGTTCTTCACAGTGGGAGTTCATTGTGCTGACTAATTTGCATTATGTTATAGAAAACAATTAGGCATAAATAATGTTTTTATTGCCTATACACACACAGGATATGGGAACTCTTGTATGAGACTGTTGACAAAACAATTTAATTCTAACATTAACTCTATACAAGAGCCCAATAAAGTGCCAAGTCATTACATGTAATTTAATGTTTATGTAGAATATTTAGTTTGTGTGTGCCTGTTTGTCTACAAGTACATAAGGAAAATCATTGACAGACACTTGGAGAAAAACATCTACATATTACCTCCATTGATCAAATTAGTGTTTTAATTACTTATTATAATTATAATTAACTTATAACTTATAATTACTCCAACATTCGATCAAATATATAGACAGAGAGGAAGAGTGCAGGGAAATCTGCTGGCTCGACATAATTGTTACCAAACCATCTCAGGTCGTGAGATGGACAGAGACACAGTGACCTCTTCATCATCTTCATCATCATCTTCATTCTTTATATTTAGGTTCATATGTACGTAGCTTACTTCCCTCTTCATACTTAGTTTGATTTGGTAATTATTATTTTTATAAATTTATGTTATTTTGCCAAATATTGCACCTTACCCCATCTCATCTTATTTTTTTTAATGTTTCTACATATATATATATATATTTGTATAAAACATTTTGCAGTATTTGTACATTTTAGAACCTTATACTGTCTCTACTGTGGATTGCAACTGTTGCACAACAATTTCCTTCGGGATAAATAAAGTTCCATCTTATCTTATTTGAGTTGTTCCTCACAAACAGGTTTCACAGAAAATATCTTTTAAGAACACGAAGGTTTTATCTCCGTTTCTGTGCGTTTGTGTTCCCAACATGCATCTGAAGATTGACTTGAATTTCCCTTCTCAGGGGTCCTTTGTCTCCTGGAGCACGACGAAGAGTACGTCTTCACGTTGCCCTGTGCCTACGCCCGCTCCATCCTCACCGTGCCCTGGGTGGAGCTGGGCGGAAAAGTCTCCATCAACTGTGTCAAGAGCGGTTACTCTGCCACCGTCACCTTTCACACCAAACCTTTCTACGGAGGGAAGGTACACAGGTGAGCGTTTCTCTCTTACACTCTCTCACTTTCACAGCATACATTACAGGCGGATTCCTTTATTTTTTATTCATTAAAGAAATATTCTGGTTTGACAGTGGCTTTGTGCTCCACACTATGATTAGAACAATAAATGTTGTATATTGGATAACTTTAAATAGATTTTTCTGTTTTTTCAAGTTAAAAATCAATTTAAAAGTCTTGATATTTTAGTTTTTTCCCCTACAATTACAACACATACAGTATGAAATGTATGTATAGATTTAGTTTTTTTCCACTATAGCTTTTTTAATTACTTTTTATATATATTAAATTATATTATAATTAAACAAATTTATGACATACTATCTATTACATTTCTTTGACTTTTTTCCATTAATAATTCAAATATATTACATGATTTCTATTAAATAAAATCATACACAAAATATTTTATCAACCATTTTATTCCTCCAAATTGCAGATCAATGTAAAAATTATTTAAAAACACGTTTGGCAGCAGCACACTAACATAAACCATTCCAACACATTTTATAATAAATTGAGCCAAATTTGTCACAGTTGATGTTCGTTATGCTATGACATCTTCATGACAGTCTTCACTTATACACTATGACTTCTTTTTATGGCATACTGAATTGAATTGAATTGCATTTGTGGTGGCACATTATACAATTACTTTTTACGGCATGAAATCTTTTTTTCCAGGTAACAATGACATTTCTTTCAAAACTTTTAGTAGTATAAGTATATAATGATAATTTATAGGAGACAGGGTTCATAATCGGGTGAAGAACATCTTTAGATCGTGGCTCTACGTGATGTATATTTCATATTGTAGGGTATTGTCTTCCTCAAAAGTAAAATAACGATGCCCAGAATGGAGATATGTATGTAAATGAAACAGAAAGACAAATTCCTCACAACAATCTCTCTGTTGGACTCAGAGTGACGGCAGAGGTCAAACACAACCCGACCAACACCATCGTGTGCAAAGCCCAGGGCGAGTGGAACGGCACGCTGGAGTTCACCTACAGCAGCGGGGAAACCAAAGTGATCGACACGGCCAAACTCCCAGTCACCAGGAAGAAGCTGCGGCCGGTGGAGAAACAGGGGAGGACGGAATCCAGGTAAAAAAAAACTCATTTCCTCCAACTTAATGCCATTCCCTAAATAGGTAGGGTAGTGTGTAAAACCCCTGAGACAGATGTGTCATTTGTGATATCGGGCTATATAAAAAGGAATTTGATTTGCTTATAAATGTAAGTGTTGTGCATTTTTATCTGTGCTTGTAGGCGGTTATGGCAATATGTCACCAAGTCGCTAAAGGAAGGCAACATCGACAAGGCCACGGAGCACAAACACCGGCTGGAGGAGCGACAGAGAGGAGAGGAGAGGCAGAGGACAGCTGATAACAAACCCTGGACACCCAAGTACTTCACTAAAGAGGTGCAGTGGAGGGAGAGGAACTGGGACATGAGGCTGGGCGGCAGGAGCCAGATCTTGAAACGATCACACTAAAACGTGACGCACGTGGCTGCCATATGAAGTTATTGAAGTCGATGGTGTTGGAAAATGAGCTAAAGTGTAGTTCCTTCCGGGCATTTGATTTATTAATTGCTGTCGGGATGCAAAGAGAATTTCAACACATTTAACAGAACATGTTTCTGAAGAAGATTACTACACACCCAAGCTTTGCTGGTTTAAAACAAGTCTACAAATAAATTGCCATTTTAAAATTCAAACAGACAATTTCTGTATTGAAAGAACAGGCAGCAGTTACTTAATTGATAAATAAATTAAGTGTAAAGTGATCGTTTTTATTGCATTTGTCCCCTATTTAGTGATTATTAACAGTATCCCCAGCCTGTTTCCAGATAAACCGTCTTTTCCGTTAATTAAGATTAATTGGCAGGCTAATAAAAAGCAAAGTTAATTTCAGCCGTGTGCCCCACTTTTTAGTGTCCCCTGGAAACAGTTTACTACTTGCAGCACATTTCGGTATTTGATTGGGTTTTCTTGTGTCTACATTTTTGAGATTGCTGCAAACTACAGAGCATCTCTGAGGGCGTAGTGTTTCAGGACACAGCTACAAAAACTAAAATGTTTTTTTACCCTAAATACAAACTCTGCTAAATTTCACTTACCTCTTTTCTCATCTGTCCATATTCCTGTCTCACACGTGCAGGGAGAAAGCTGGATCTACAACAGCTCACTGAGGAAGTCCACCTGACAGCAGCACGACAGTGTCTTATGATGGAGAATAACGGAGATCCTTCCTCTCCACACGGAGGTCAGAGGAGTCAGGGAGAGGAGTCAGGGAGTCAAGCGAAGGAGCCGAGACCTCCAGACCCGAGCTACAGACTCAGTGACGCCATGGAGCTACAAACAGGAAACAAACAAGGTGCCAAAGCGATCTCCACTGTTATAACCAAGATGGTGGTTGGATCTCTTGGGACTAAAGTAATTTTTTTATATACAGTTAATAGTATTACTATTCAAAGTAGAGTATTTCTATTTTTCACCTTGCCAAGGCCTTTTTGCACACGCACAGTAATGAAGTTTGCCACTGGTGTTTTATTTTGTATTTTTTTTTTCGTTTTTTTTTTTTTTTTAATAACCAATTATGTTTTCTCTGACATTGTAAATGTTTTGGTTCCAAGCTTTTAGTTTGTAATGCAGCGTTAGAATGAATCTATACCCTGTAACACATAATACTGTAGCTGTACATGAGTCGTTTATAAAGCACTTTTATCATAGAAATAAATTTAATATTTTATATTTATGGCTTTTACCAATCAGGGTGGTCTTTAAGAGCTTTACATGAAATAAGAACACATAACCACATTTAAGAGTAGATCTAAAGAGTTAAATGTACTACATTAGATTATGTGTTAGTATATATTATTATTATTATTCAGTACATTACAGTGAGCTAGTAGAAAGTAAAGGTCCTGATTGTTTTGTCTGCACTATGAATGTATCTGGGCACATTTTAATAGTACGCTACTTTTCCATCTTGTACTGTCAGTTACACATGTTTTTTGTGTTTTCCCTTTTTATTCTGCTTCGTCGCTCCATTTAAAGTGTTTCACACTTCGAGTGAGATGCCTCTGCGTAACGGACGCTTTCCATTACTACCTCTCTTATTCAGCTATTTGAGCAATTAGTCATTTTTTCTTCTTCTTCAGAAAAGGAAACGCAGGTTTGTTTGTTGCAAAATGCTTCTGGGTCTTTTTTTGTGTCCCTTACCTAAAATGGCACTCGTGTAATTAGACAGCCCGTGCCTCTTGAAGTTAATACTTCTCCTTAGGTCGTCCGTGGTGATGAATATGGATGAGGAGGCTTGCAGAGACACACAGCCATGTTCTCACATCTGGGGTTCGCTGGAAGGTCGCCTCTGTGAAGATGAGAGGATAACCCAGCAGAATAACAAATCACGGGGAACTGTCCGCCTGTTGGAGAGAAAAGGAAATTAAATACGAGCAATTAACAGTCTGTCCACTCCATGTTGTTCTTCACTGAAAATGTGTTTCTTATTTTGCGGTCATGACATTCAGTTTCAGTTGTTCCTTCAAATACATTTTCACATAAATACATTTTTAGTATTTTAAAACCAGGTGAATTTACCAGATGCCTATTTGTAGTTTGTCATGAAAGTATAGAAAAACAAACCTGTCACCTACAGTGAACCACTGCTCAGTAGGATTTGATGGCACTCGCCTTACATGAAACTAACAAGCAGTTTGTTCTTACAGTCAAAAGGATCCAGACTCAACGCAGTAGAGTGGTTGTAGATGAAGGAGGGATCGTCCCATCGATTAAAAACTGCATTCCTTTTTCTTTTTATTATTAAACATGTCTTCTCATGATGTCCGAATGTACATCAATCTTGCATCCATGTGATCAGAACTGTACATCGCTCTTCATTCACACCGCTGGACCTATGAAACGTCTCATTTTTATAACATGGCTCAAAGCAGGAACTTGTTTGAATAAATATACCCAGTACAGAGTTTCACCTCATGACTAACTTGTTATCCATTCATAACCTCAAAATCCACATTTACTTTTTTTTTCCATAAATGTTGTGGTCCAAAGGCTACGTTTACTTTGCTAATGACTGTCATCAAACCAAATCATCAAAAATAGTTTTAAATCTGACCCACGAGAACATTGGTACGGCAGCAATAAAACTTTCTGGGTAGTTTTGTGGATCAAACCCAAACCAAGCGACAGTGTGAAAAGTGTTTTATCCACAGAACCAACCGGACACATTAATATTCTCTGCCGGATCAAATTTAACCGTCAGCACCACAGATGTAACAATCTCCTTGAGAGACCTTCAAAATCAAATCAAATGATAACCATGGGTTTTGTTGTTTATATATATCCATTTTGAAGCCACATTTTTCACAGTGGTCAGAGGATGAACTACAATAACTTTGTTGGTCCAGACATTTCATCTAATGCCACCAAGTCAGCTCTCACAAACACCTTTAAAACTAATGACCACAACCTCAGCTGAAGATTAATTCTCACATAATACGCTAATGGCCGCATGATACCATGCTTAACATTTGCATTTTTACATACTTCAACACGCTAAACATAACGTAGCATTTATTGGCATGTTACCATGATAACGTGCAAACATGGCAACATGACAGCTAAACGGAACATGATCATCAATATTAACATGCTAAATGTGCTAAAAGTTAACACTTACACAGCTTGATGATGATGCTTCTGTAGCCATCCTCGAGACAAATTTAACAATAATTGCCATTTGTGCCTTTAACTAAATTTCCTTTGGTGAACGTGTTCTCTGGTTTTCCAAAAACCCTGAAAAGAGTTTCAAAATAGGTCAAACCATTTAGTTCTCTTCTACTAAATTTAGTCTTTGGGCAGATGGGACTGCGGTTTAATTATATTTTAGGACAAAACAGTAGTCCCATCTGCCCAGAGACTAAATATAGTATGATAAGAACATGGCTGTAAATCAGAAACATCAAGAAGCACCATGAAGTATTTGATATCCATGAACTCATTTACCCAAAGTAAATATAAGATATGCACATATGCAGTGTAAAATACAACCGTTTTTCCTAATAAAAAAAAATAAATCCTGACTGAATATTGATAAAGAAATGTTTCATGTGATCTAAAAGTTTTTTTATTTTATTTATTTATTTAAATTGTAATGTGGCATTTTTCATTATCATAGTAAATCTTTGGGCACAGACGCGTTAAGGATGTAAATGAGCATTACATATAATAATCAGGACATTTTTAACGTGCTTTAACGCATTCAACGCTTCAGGTTATCGGTTTAAGAAAAGTTTTACTTTATATTATCCAACTAATATTTGCCCACATACGAAGGGATTCCACCTTGTGACCATCAAACCCAGCACCAACCATCTCCACCAGTGAGTGAAATTATTCTTGATACAAACGGTTGAAGCAAATGTCTCCTTTCGAAGGCTAATGCTGCCATCAAGTGGTCGGCTTCACGTTCACCTGGGGTGGAGACCAGATCTGCGTAGAAGAAAATCTCAATATACTGAAAGAACTGTACGTTAATAATTCTGAATAATGCTTTGGTTGAAAAGGACTTCATTCATAAACACTTCAATAACAACAACTTAGACAATTTTTTTTTTTTTTCATTAAAGTGTATATTTAAAGATGGCTGAACAGAACAATGTAAAAATGTAAACTTTGAAGGTGAGGGAGGGATTTCATCAAATAAAAACGGCGCTAAGGACAGACGGCACTGAGAAATGAGTAAACTTAGAGGAAGGAACCGTTCTGCCGCTGCTAATTGACACAAAATGAAAACGTAAGAGGGCAACAAACTGTACATCACATTAAGGCTTGGTCTGAACTCTCTCCTCTCGTGACAAATGAGAAATCAGAAGGACATGACTCAGTTTTAGGCGTTTGTGTGACTGAATAACAATGTGGCATTGTGTCGAAGGTCTGAAGTCTGAAATGGTGACACTGAAGTTTCAGAGAAGATCAAAGAAATACAGAACAAAGCGATTCAGACAAATTTCTTTTTTTAGTGTAAAGAAAAAGAAAAAAAACAGCTTATACTAATAAGTCACTTTTCTGTGAGATATGACAGAACAAGTACAGCTGTATGATGTGTTAGTCTTTTGATGTGTCACTTGATAAAAAAAATGAAAAAAATAGCAGAAGCGTGCACATACAGCAGGAGAACCCAGACACACAAAGAACAGTGCAGTGCCCATAGAATAAGAGGTCAAAGGTTACGGCTCGTTAGAGCTGTGTCCCAACTTTCTACTACTTTATACTCGAGCTGAAACTATTAGATTCATCGACAAGTCAACTGGAAGAAAATGAATAAACTATTTTAATATTTGATTAAGCGTTTGAGGTTTTTTTTTTTTTTTATTAAAGCTGAAAATGCCAAAAATGTTACTAGCTGCATCTTTGCAAATGTGAATAGTTTGTTTCCTTCTTCTATATTAAACGAAATATGTCAATCAATAACCATAAAGAAAGGTTTGCACTACTATAATATTATAAAGTATACACTGTCTGCTAACTACAGTATTCTTCACTTTTTGTCATGGAGGAGATACAAGCAAGTCTGCATCACATGTAGTATGCTTACTAGAATTAAAATAAAATTTACACACTAAAAAATTGCAATATGACGGTATAATCAAGATTCATCATAATCATTTATTCTTTTTTACAGAATAACCTGTGTAACAAACTGGGGGTGTGGAGTTTCAAAGACGTGTGCCACATATGGAGGGTCGGATTGTAAGATGCTATTGATGTGCATCATGGGAAATGTAGGATCCGGTGTTTTTGGAGCTCGACATACTTCAGACTAAAAGTTAGGATGAGCTGCTTCTGCTGCTTTTAAATCTGTCTCTCACAAGTCCACAAAATAAAGTTTTATGTTACAGAACTGGGGGAATAACCCTTTAATTGACAACTCTTGATAATTGATTTGTTGAGTCAGTCGTTTTTTTTTCAAGCACAACATGCTACCCATGGTGCTTGTTCCAGATAATTCTTTTTGTTGGTTTAAATTGAATATTTGGGGATTTTGGACGGTTGGTCAGACAAGATGACATTTGAAGAAGTCGCCTTGGGCTCTGGGAAACTGACATTTTCTAGACAAAAAAAAACAAAAACAAATGGAGAAAATAATCGGCACATGGTGATGAAAACAATCCTTAGTGGCAGCCCTAATGTTCACTGACATATTTGAGAACAGCGATTCATTCTAGTGAGACTTAACTACACACTCGATACCGCTTTAGACTTGCAGTATTTGGTATGGAATTAGGACACAGCTCTAAAGTACAAGACGCACCGTAGTGTCGGACAGTGATGGACGTTTCTACCTCTCCTGACCTCAGGTGTCTTTTATAGTCTCAGTTTCAGTGCCTGTGTACTAACTACCCCTTCACAGTTCACCAGTCTATTTCCAGACATCCTGGAAAATTCCCAGTTTCCAATGCCTCAGTGTGGTCGAAGTGCTCAACCCGCCGCATTGATACATGAGCTTAACAAAAACGCGAACAGAGATGACAGTCACAAATTACCGAGGCGATGGTGACCAGCGATGAGGCACTAGGCTTTGCACGCTAAACTAGAGAGCTCCCTCTGCAGGAAGGGAGGCCTAATTCATTATCACTACTTTTTACACACAGTTGCTTGCTTCCGTCTTTAAAACCCTAGCAGCAGAAATGTACAATCTATGCAATTTATGAAAAAAGGGGGATGTGACGGGAAACATTGTAAAAATTCACATTCATTCTTCCAACAAAATCTCAAGCCCCTTTGTACAAGAATTATTGCATTCACTGTTCTATTTGCTGTCATACAAAACAAAAACAAAAAGAACAAAACCATCACATAAAGAACTTAAGAGAAAAACTGACAACTGCATATTTAAAAATCACCACAATAATCCAATATATTATCATCCTTTTTAGACTTATTCTTTACATAGCATATTTACATATTAGGCCAATTTGTTTTTCTAAAGAATTTGTGGGAAAAGAAGGTCAGGGAGCCAGGCAGACATAAAGGAGAGGATGATGATAAAAAGGTTAATATTACAGATGGGCTGTGCCTAGACGGTGACGTTCCTCCATACCGCATACTGTCCTCTGTACACGTGTCAGGAACAAGTCCTCAGCTTTCACTCCTGCGCTTCCTCACTCTCAGTAATGAGTTCACATGTGCCATGGAGCAAGGTCGATGGGTCTTTGGTGCAAATTTTCCCAGTCTTCTCTCGTTTCCCCCTCCACCTCCTCACACCCCCGATCCCCGCACTGATAAGCAGTTAATTAAACGTACCACAAAAATTAATCGACGCCGAACCAAGCAGAGCAGCCCTATGCCTCGCCACACATTCAAGTACAAAGTAAAAACAAAAAGAGAAAGAGGAAAAAAAAGAAGAAAAAAAAAATAAAACAGGAGAAAATAAGCAAGACAAAGATCCTCAGGATAAAACGGACAACAGTTCTGGAGCTAGCCAGAAATTACACTTCCTCAACACACGGGGGCGCTCTGATGAGAAGCGCTGGAGACCAAGTGCCAGATAAATGGCCCCTGTGTTCTTCTTCATTGGTTGTTGGAGGTTTCATCGCAGTTGTTTGTTCGTTTTTCTAGAAGAGTTCATCGTCACCATTATTTTTTTTGTAGTTTCTTGCCTTTTCTCAGGACAAGCTTGTTCTTGATGTGTCCTCGCTTCCTCTTGGCAGTCTGGTTAGAGGGACAGAAATACATGATGAACATCAACTGACTGAGTATTTGTTTATTATCATATATAGTCATTAAAAATCCCCCTATTTGAGTCCGTATATTACAGTGTTTGTGAAAGTCTGAGGCGCATGTATGTGGTAGGGGTTTAGGGCTCTTCTCCCAACAACATTTTCCATTAAAAATATGCACTTTCACATCATTTTGGACCATTAGGATTATTATTATATAACAATTTGGAAAAGCTACAGCAGATAATCAATAAACAACTTTCAAAAGACGTTGACTGGGAACCAATTCTAACCATCAAATCTGTGAAAAGTCATTTGTTAGGTTTGATGCTCTCCAAAATGATTTTAAATTAATTTGGCTTAGGTGGTACTGCGCCTAAATCTTAAAATGGTAGGAAAAACCCTGAATTATATGTACAGTCACTTTACTAAGCTGCTCCCAGCCTACAGTGTTTATTATAAGTCCCCCAGACCAAAATAAATACATTAAAAATAAATCTGGTACTCTTCACCCCCAAACTACATGGCAGCATAAATGAATCTTTCTGAAGCTGGGGGGAACATTTAATCCCGTATTTAAAGCCATAAAGCCTACCTTTTTGGAGGTGTACTTCTGCTTGGGCACCACAGTGCGAAGCTTGTGGTCCAGCGGCTCCCTATTGTCCAGGTTCTTGACCTTGTAGATCCTCACCAGCCAGTGCTCCGAGGTGAACGCCTCCTCCAGGTGCTTAAACTTGATGTCCTTGTTGCCGATCTCGGCGTTGCGCGTTCGGTCGAAGCCAGGAGGCGTCCGGAAGTCCAGCTGGGAGACATTTTGGGAAATAAATAGAGTTAGATGAGAGGATTGATACCACTCATGTCTGTATGTTGGATATGAAGCTATAGCCGGCAGGCAGTTAGCTTAGCACAAAGACTGGAGACAGGGGGAAACTGCTAGCCTAGCTCTGTCTAAAGCAGTGCTTGTGTTAGACGTTCTCGTCGTCCGTCCTAAAACATCTGTCATAATCTATTACTACATGAAAGATTTTTTTCCCCGCACTGACAGCGGAGGCATCTGGAAAAACTGTGAACATTATAATGACATATAGGCAAATATGAGCAATGCAGACTGAGTTAGCAGCCACTTCAGCCGACGTTTTGAAGTCAAGGAACATTTCTCACAGGGAAGTGATCACAAGTTGGAAAGACTCTCTGACCGGGAGGAAACCCGAGCGACGCCGAGATCAAAAAGCGGCTAATGGTTTGCTGTTATGCTTCAGCGGCACATTTAGGTTCATGGAAAATACGCATCAGGGGACATTAGTGGTGTGAAAGTCTGACAGTTGTCTTGGGCCACTTTCAAGCGCCATCTGTCGTTAGGAAGCGCTATATGTCGCTGGAACACCAGCGGCACACCACTCCAGGTATCTCAGCGCGGCTCCTGCAGCCACAGCGCCGGCGCTCCTCGCAGAGAGGAGACGCTCTGAATACCTTACAGTTACGATAGATCAGTCAGTGTTCTAATCCAGCACAATGACAAAGGGACTTCAGATTTTTCCGTCAATCTTTAATTATTATTTTTTTTAATCCGTCAATGACATAATATATGACAAATATATTTGGCTAACGCGACCTCTGGTCCAAACGCAAAACAATTCCAAATAGTCCGGTACAATTCTTACACTTGGGTTTTTATATGGATTAAATGAACAAGATGTAAAGTGTTAATTAGTGAGCTTTAATTTGTTAAAAGGCTAGCTCCTTTCCAGTCTTTATGCTAAGCAAACTAAAATTCATATTTGAGTGGCATCATTAATTTCCTTTTAGCCCAGTACAGTTTTACTAACTTCATACTCAACATATAAGGACAAGGACGAACGCGATTCTAAAAGAACACAAAGCGTTTACAGTCCTTTGATTATCGCACAGCCTCTGCCCTTTGGCGGCTGTTACGTTACACTTTGTATAAACTCCTCCAACCTCTTGTTCCTACTCTACTATAAAAGCTCTTACTTTGTCCTTCCAACATTTGATTTGCCCTGCTCACCTCTCAAATCTACTCTATACATTCCCTCTGTTGTCATTTTTATTTGCAGTATTCCCTCTCACTCTGCCTTTGTGTGCCACGCTCCCCTCTACAGAACACCTTGGCACCTCCTTTATGCCTTCAGAGGACACAGAGTGTGAAATATTATATTATTATTAGTCACAATAGTTTAAGTCTTTTGCTGTGTATTTTTACTAGAACTGTTCAACCTGTCATTTGAATGTCAAGACAAAGAGATACACCAGTCCAGTTCTATTTATTACATACTTTGTATTATGTACTCTATTATGCATTGTCAGTATAATCCTTTAATCTTCACTACAAACAGCATCCTCAACCATCTACTTATTGTCTTTTCCTGATGTCATCTAAGCCTCCGTTTCCCCTTGTCGCATCCTGTTTCCGTAAACCTACTCTATTTCTGTTTTCCGTCCCTCGCCGGGCTCCCTCCCTCCTGTCCTTCATCTCATTCTGTGCCTTAGTCTCTCCACCCCCCCCCCTTAAAAGTGATGTGAGCCACACACAGCTTTGGCCGCCTGTCTACAGATAGTGGCTGCACTGATTTCCCCATCTCTGCAGAGCTGTTGGCCGGGTCTCATCTACAGCGGGGATGTAAGCACCTGGCAAAAAGGATCCCTCTCATCTCTCCTCTGCTACCTTCCTGAAGAAACCGTGGCACATTTGAGAGCTTCTACCAATCCTTCAAATTCCTCCTCCATCCTTTTTTCCCCCCAAACACCCCCCTCTCCGAGCCTCAGGAGCTCCCCAAGGCATCTCCTTAAATCCTGTCAGCCAGTTTTGCTTTTAAGATACAGTAGCAAGAAGTTTTACACCTTTGGTGGTGGCAGCTGCTTGTTATTCTCTGGTAAAGCTGCATGCTGCATAAAATATAGTAGCAGTACTTTTTACTTCTTCGCCAATGGCAGCTGCTTGTTACTTTCTGATCGTCGCACAAAGCTGGAGCTCATTATTTATGCCTACGAAGTGGATCATAACCCCCATAAAACCTCTTTAAATACAGAACTCATTGCCAATCCTGAACTGACCTGGAGAGGGGAAAAAAAATAATCAAAAAACCTGCACAGTTGTTGCCAATGTTACTTGGCCAGAAAATGAAAGAATCTTTGATTAGAAAGTCCCTCCTCACCTGCATTTCACCAAACCGGTAATAGGACATCTTGTACATGAGGCAGTTGAGGAGAGTTGGTGAACCGGCCTTGTCCACTCTGAACTCTCCCTGAGGCGTGAAGTAGTCGCTCTCCTGAAGAAGACGAGGATGAAAGTATGAGAGGATAAGGTCAACTCTTGTCCCTAGTAAGGCTTTTACATGTGCAGTGTAATTAAAATATACAGTACCATAAACCCACAATATACTACAAATATGGAAAATACAATAAAAATACATATCACACCATACACCTTTATTGTACAATTTGCTAAAAATGGATGCAGCTCTGCTTTGCTTTTAGCCAGCACTTAGCCTTTGTAAAGGGTTTTATAGCTGGAATTAATTTGATTTCACTTGGTAATGTGTTTTAGATTTGACCGCCCTTCAAGGAGAAAGCTGATTGTCCACATTTAGCTCCACGATGTGTTATTTTACAGCTGCCATAGCCACACAAGTCCCATACCAGTAAAAAAAATTACTTTACAACATTAAATGCTATACAACAGCATGTAAATATGTCTTCTCTTCAGCGTTTGTACAGGTCCTTAAAGGAATAGTCGCACATTTTCAGAACTAGTGATGAGTAACTAGTGATCTTTAGAGGTGCTGGTAGGCAGATTATGTTACATTTGGACAGAGCCAGGTTAGCGGTGTCACCCCATTTCCAGTATTTACTGCTGGCAGTAGCTTCTACAGAGAGTTGTATCAATCTTCTTATCCAAGAAAGAAAGCAAATATAAATATTTTTAGAACTGTTGAAATGTTGCTATAAGTAACTGGGTTCCAGTTGTTCCAGTAAGAACGTCAAGACCTCAAGAAACCCGGTTCTATAATCGGGTTTGGGGACTCCTCCTGGAGAGCGCACGTTTCTTGGACATGTATTCGGGTTTCTAATGATGAAGACTTCAGACAGGTGAAGCAATACTGTAACCGCAGAGTGGCGCTATGACGTTCTCGTATTCAAAACAACTCTGGAGTCCAGGTAGAACTGAAAGTAAGGCAAAGTAACGTGCATGTAAATGTGTTGTGTGACTACCTGCGTATTCTAGTTTCTCTGAATAACCTGGTTTCTTGACTGCATGGAAATCTACTGAATGTGCTTTTGTGGCAAGTAAAATGGGCACAAACTTGATCTAAAAGTTACGTTTTCAGTACATTTCACTTAACAAAAGGTTGCATTTAACAAGGTAAGCCTTCCAGTCATGGAATACATGTCATCAATGTGCCACAATGGGCTAAACAGTCTGTCCTTGAGCATCATTGTATGGAGTGAGTGTGTAAGAGTGGAGAGGAAACATTGATTTCATTGCCGTGTAAGTGGCTGCTACAAGATTTCCTGGAGTAGCTGCAGTGACAGACAGGTCTCACACTCACCCTGATGTCCTTGGGGTGCTCTCCCTCGGCTATCCTCACCATCCACAGGAACTTGTTTATATCGTCTCCAGAGTAGCCGATTACACCTCCGAAGATGATCAGCACGTAGTCCACATCCAGGGACCTCATGATTTGGTAGGCTGCGCTCTCGTTGGACGACATGGCTTTCCCCACCTAAAAAAAAATGGCGGAGAAGAATGACAAGTCGCACTTTAATTGGAGTTTCCTCTGTTTCACAAGACACGATGCTTCAATACAGGAAAGAAAACTGGAATTATTAAAGAGCCATCCATCTTGTACTCTCAGTAATTACATATCCTGTGGACAGATGCTGAAGAGACAACAGGCAGCAGGTAGAAAGCAAGAGAGAAGAAAGCTACAGGGCTTTAACAGACTTAACTAAAAAGACAAAAACATTCCTCTACATTTGGCAGCAGGGAGATAAGAAAAACATAAATCAAACCCACAGAATCTGACAGCAATTAACTGAAATCCCCCTACAGTGTAAATTCAGTGGGAAAAGTTTAAGCAAACAAGATTACCTGGCCTGTTGCAGGGAGCGGTTTTATACTACATGGCAATTACATGAAAAAAACTTCACTGAAAAGCTTGTTAATCATCCAGTGGCTGCGAGAAGAAATCTTCTGTTTCTCTGTATGTGCATGAATCAAAACAGGAAGAGAGCAAAGTGATGGAGAATGAGACGGGCATGGGAGAACCAGACTCACCAGTGCTATATGACTGTTGTTCCATGTGTTATTATCTACTAGCGTGGTCCTGTTGGCCATGCCGGCTATCTGGTACCCGTAGTCCCACCACGACATGACGCGTGCGTGCTCGTCTGTATTCTGTCTCAGCCAGTAGTAGGCCTCCCTGAAGTCATCCAGGATGTTACGGGTCCTAAAAGGAAAAGAAGGTTGACAGGTAACAGCGTTGACAGGCATATAGCTGCGGAGGCAATTAATATTTCAGCTAAGGCTTTGAATCAGAAGGGCAACAACAGCTGAAAATAGACCATCCATGCATAATAAACTGAGGGTTAAAAAACATCTTGCACTTTGAACACTCATGTCCTAAATTTACCTCGAGGAGGCATAAAGCCAAACAAGCAATTAACTTTAGGTATGGTAATCATATTATATCTGTGTGTGTGCACTGATGCGCGACTGTGTAGGTGTATATGTACGAGAGAAAAGAGCAGAGTGGCAGCTATGCTGCTCCCAGTAGCACGGAGAAAACCATTGTCAGAGAACTGCCGTGGTACCATTAATATATGTATGAGGACTTGCAACCACCATTTACTCTTGGTCTTCAATATTTCCTCCCTAATGCTTAAAGAGAATAATTATGCCTGTAAAGACTCTCAGAGAGAATAATATATCAGCTTTTTGTAGATTCAGAGATGGTCCACAGATGTTTTCTGTGACCCAGAAACACTAAGTTAAGCAATCATATTAAAGCTTATAGGTGCACATATCAATATTTCCACAAACCTCTTATGAAATATACATGCGCTCCCTCTATCCTGCAGCTCTGTGTGTTCGTGCACACTCACGCATATGTGCTCATTCGCATGCAAGGTTGAGCAACTCATTCTTCAGCGTTAGGAGACATTACTTTAGACTTTGCGGTTATTCAACATCCATTTACACGTTACAGCGGAAGTGTGTGTGCGTGCGTGTATAATCCGTACCCGTCGTGGTTGTACGAGGCGAGCACCACACTCGGACTGGAGTAGGCGTTGCTGGTGACCCAGGTGCAGTGGACGGCGAACATCATCAGCAGCATCAACATGAGCATGGTGACGATGGACTTGATGTTTGGGCCCAGACCCTCCTCTGCCTTCTCCTGCTCTGACACATGTTTGCGCACCTTACCAGCCTGCAGGGGGAGACACACTATTATGATGGACGGCCAAGTCTGTAGCATTCCCAGGAAGATGAATTATTGAGTGGAATAAATTATTGAATGAACTAATTGAGCAAAGTATCTTACAGCATCCTCCTGTTTTCAGTACAGTTTGATGAACCTTGTGATGAGTTAATATCATTCCGCACCAGCAGCAGAGAATTGTTAAGGCCATAAAAACTCTAGGAGGGGAGGAAATCTGCATAATGTGAACATTTTTCTTTACTAGCACCTCCTAATACTTGCTCAGACACCTAAACTGTGGCTTAAAGTGGGCAAGGACAGATGTAGGGAAGACATGACATTTGAATTCTGCCAAAAAAGTGAGCAACGGAAGGACTGTAAAGTTGTACTGTGCCGATATCTTTAATATTTGTCTTGTAGCGATATACTGCAAATGTAATTTGTTCTCCAGTCTTTCTTGTAAAGGAAATCTTGATCTTTACGAGAGTTCCTGAATAAATAAAAAGGTCAACTTACTATCTCTAACTAACATTTGGACAAAGATCTGTTAGCAGACGAGGGCTTGAACACTAAACTTCTTCATGAACATCATAGGTTGATGGCAGTGGATCAATTGCTTAATAAAAATAAATACAAAAAAGTTGAATGTGTGTCTTAGATGTACCCTGTAGAGTTTTCATTGTAAAATTGTATACAATATTGTTAAATAATATGATACATCCAATATTAGTCCCAAAACGATGTCATTTTAATGCTGAAATTATTCCTGACATCAAAACCTTTGCAGGACCTTTTGTTTTGAAAGCTGCATTGTTGATATAAGCTTGCTGACTTAAATTCCTTTATTTTTTTCCCTCTATTTTAGCAACATCCATCAGCAGAAATGTGCATCACAATTTGTATCACCTTGTGTTATGCCGCCTGTATAGACAGTAAAGATTCCATATATATACGCAGTGTTTCCACCAGTGCAGCGCAGCAATAATGTGTAAATAGCCTCGTCACCATAAGCAGATGTCCAACATTGCAGTCTTCTAAACACTTCTGAAGGACGGATATTTGTGGGTAGCACATGAAATGATTAAAAAGGTGCCCTGGAATAGACGACGCCACAGTTGTGCTCAACAGTGACAGCAGTCGGATCAACATTCAACAAAGTGAGAGCTAAAAATGATGGCAACGACATCAAACAGTTGCAGCTGAATCACAGTTGAATCACACTTTAGCCAAACTGGCAAGATAAACTGGTAAAGAGTCAGGAAAGCTGACAAACATGCAAATGATAAATCCAAAAAGGTGTGTAAAGTCAAGAAGGAGCTTAAAGTGACTGTTTTAGCCTCTCTTGTAAATTTCGACAAATCATTCTGTCCTCTCTTGACCTTGTCATAAAGATTCCCAGAATTCCTCTTGTCGTCCTCGTCGCTGCTGTCTTCAGCGGGCGGTTTCTCCCTCTTCGTGTCGTCTCCCATGTAATGCTCAAAGACGCTGGAGAAAGCCACCGCCGACAGCATGCAGACCACCGGAGTCAGTGTCAGCATCAGACGCACCATCACACCGGCGAAATAGACCGCGCTGATGGCATACAAGGCCACTGGAGGGATACAGAAAAGGAAGATGTTGGGTGAGAGAGGCAGGAGGGAGAATAAAATAGACAAAAAGGTCATACAAGGAGAAAGCCGGTGTGGATGTAAAGGGCAGAGGTAATAGGGCGTGATAGTGTGAGCAGGAGATAAAGACATGAAAAAGAGAAAATGAGTTGTACCGCAGCATAATCAGTGGCCTATGCAGAGCTCAAACTCCAAATGGAGAGCGCGCTGGCTGCTTTCCGTCCTTGAAAAGTGCAGACCCGGCTCAACAGGTGCGTGGCTAATCAATAGCTGTAATTGGCTGATTAAGTCTGAGGGAGACACGGCTCGGGCTGCTGAAGAGCTGCATCTAAGCGCTCAAAAGGTTCTCTGCCCTTGATCTTGGCTGTCTCACTCTGTAAACAGAAAAGTTCCGTTTGTTTTTCAACTCCCACTCAATGCTTTTCTTTCAGGCAGATGGAAAGCTGAGAGCGCATCGCAATATTAAAGAAACAAAGGACATATTGTACTGATGAAGATGCATCGTGAACCAGGAGGCATTCATTCACATCCAGACGTGACTCCTGGGGCCGTGTTCATAGTTTCCTTGTACGAAGAGATGCGAGTGACAAGATTGTAAGAAAATTCTTATAATCATGACATTTTCTAAGAATGTCCTCTTGAGTTAATACGACTTACAGTTGATACTGGTAAAGTTATTCACATCTTAGCTCTTAAGAGAGCTCCTAAAGTGAAACACTGTTAGGAGCAGGAGGAGATAAGCAGAGGAGAAAGTGGTGTGTTCGCTGGTTTATAGATTTACATGCTAACCAATGCCACTACTTAAATAACCTGGCCAGCAAACACAGAAATTGTTGAAAGAGGAGCCATTTTCCCGTTAATATCAAATATATTAAGAAGTACAATCTCAGCATGGGAAATAAACGTAAGTAAATAAATCTAACAACTATCAGCATGTGAATAGGCTACTGCACAAGTAGGCCTGTGTTCAAACAATATCAATATGACTTACAAGATATTCAGAGATGATCATTACATGAAATAGTATTCATAATTACACCATGTCTTAATAGAGACCAACATCTATGACTAAGCCTGTTAATGTCACTCTCCATTCTGTGCACATTATCAGTAGGACTGCATTTTTATTTATTTTATTTTTTAAAAATCAACCAAATCACACATTTTTAAAAGAATGCATCAAACTCAGCAACGAGGTCAAGCACACCTCACTGGAAGGTAAAACCTACCGTCTTTGTTTCAAGTTTTATGTCTTATCTTATGATATACTATTTACAAATAATGCCTTGTTATTAAGCAGATAACTGACAGTCACGATTAGTGATTAAAGGACTATTCCAGATAAACTAACAACACAGTGTTGGTGCTTTGAACTTAATGCTCAACGTCTTTACAATGACGATGCTGAAAGGACGTCTTAAGGTTAAGATAAGCAGGTATAATGGTCGCCATGTTCAACAAATTGTCCAAAAGAAGAGCAAGAGGAATCACCAAAGTTATTAGCATTCATCCTGAGGGGAAAATGAAGGTCAGAGAATGTCAAATTCTCTTGCATATTTTCATGTAGAGCTGCACTTTTAATAAAAAATGTTCCTACCAAACACTCGTTCATCATTGATGTTCTTGATACAGAACCATAGGCCTGCTGGGAACGTGCAGACAAGGATGTGGAGGTCGAAGAAGAAGGAGACCCACGTTGTCGGCTGGTGCTCCGACACCGACGCTATGATGGGGATGTGGATCTTAGCATAGCTGGAAATAGAGGGAGGGGAAGGAAGACACGGGCAGGATGTAACTCATGTTGGGTCGAGCCCATTGGGAGTGTTGAGACAAATTAAACAATAGATCCTCCTGATTAACTCCAGAGTTATGAGGGGAAAAAAAGATAATTCACCTCCCCGGTATGCTTATGGTAAAATATGAACACATTTAGCGCTGAAGCGGAGTAATGGTCTTTTTTTTTGTCGCGGTTTTTCTGATCTGTGTGTTCCTTTTTTTATTCATTATGGGCTTTTACACAGCAGTTTCAGTAAGATTTCAAATATTTCTTTCTAAAAGTGTTCTGTGATTACAGCTGGGAAAGAGAAAACACACAGCACATTAAGGAATTAGTATCAGCCTCCAGGGGAAGAAAAAAGAAAACTATCCCATACTGCTTCAGTCAGCAAACAAGGGGGGGAGGGAGGAGGGAGGGAGGAGGGGGGGATTGATTGGATGTGCTGAAATATCAAACATGTTGCAGTGCATTTGGAGAACACAGGGTGCCTGGTGCAGTTTGCAAGAAAGACAATAGTTCAGCACGGAGCCTGTGCTGCACTGTTTTCCCCTCTGGGATGATGCAGGGGGGGTTATAGCCGTCCTAGAAAACACACACTTGATTGAACAAGTGTTCCATCGACAGTGAGAGTGTGAAGGTCAGCGGAGCTTACCCAGTGTCCCAGAGAGAGTAGAAACGACCACTCCACGGAGCGATGTATCCTGAGGGAAGAAAAGACAATCAATATGTAATGCATAATGTTCGTATTTTCATGCGTTACCTTGGAGCCTTGGAATACAAGGACTGCTGGAGTTATGTTTATGTAAAGAGAGATAAAGGCTGAAAAACATATTAAAACCACTTAAAAAATACTCTCATTAGAACGTCCTTTGCTACAACCAAACGTAATTATTTATAAAGCAAACTCAACCCAACTGTGCAGTTTTGAATAAATAAAATGGCAAACACTATCTGACCCAAAGGCCTAGAAAAATGTGTACAAGTAACAAAAGTTGCCTGAGGATAAAACGATTGTCGTCTACAGTTCAGTTTTAATATTCAGTGTGTGAAACCAAATGGAAATATACTAAGTAAAGTGGGAATGTGCATTCAAAGCAAGTGAACATGTAGTTTCTGGTGATCTTACGCATTTCTTTATCACAATAAATATTCATGACTAAATAAGCAACAATCAAGGTGAAGTTCAGAAAGTTTTATTTATTTAAAGGCACCCTGTGGAGCTTTAGACCTCTGGAAACACATTGCAGTAATGTGTTGGTCTTTGTCTTGTTTATTTCTGTGCACATCCTGCTGTGGTTTCATGCTATTCTGCTGAGCAACAGTTAGTGGCGGTAATGTGCCAACAACAGTAGTGAAGATGTAAACAAATCATGATTTTAAATATCAAAAAAATTAATTGGCTTTGCTGAACGGTGTTTGTGCTGCCTGCTTTTAACCAGTGGGAAGAGCACAGAGGAAAACAGAGCGGAAATCTCTGATGTTGTTTAACCAGAAACTGTTCCAACTCAAACAGACAGTTAACCCTGTCCTTTATAGTCAAAATTGAATTGGCCTATAATAACATTCATATATATCCCAGCAACTAAACTGTATAAAGCTGAATTTTCTGCCAACTGTGGTCAAAACCAAGAAAAACCTTATGGAGACGGCGTCAACGCTGGAAATGTATTCTATTGATGGTACTTAATTACTGAAATTGACTTGTTTATAAATGTAACTGAAACCATTTAAGCTGCAAATTAGACCGCACAGAGCATTATGTGCGCATTCAAATGTCTTATTTTGGTTAAGCTTTGATGTGGAATACATTTCAGCTCTGAACCGTTGCCTAGGGGCTCTCACAACCACTCACTCACATGTGAGCGCAGACACAAACTCTTAGAAATCTGAGCCCCATATTTCACATTGTGAAATGGAATAATCACCACTGCCATCATAAACATTTTTTTTTGTTTAAATAAAGACTATTTTTTAAATAAGATGTCACAAAGCAAGCGCTGAACCAAAGCAGGCAGGAAAAGGATGTGAAAAAGCAGTAAAAGTGAAATGAAGGAGATATTTTTGAGAGGTGATTTAAAGGATGACACTGATTTAACCAATCAATACTTGGCTCCGTGTTCAAGATACTAAGGAAACCCACCCGGCTGCTCTGTTCAGAGATTTCTGTGAGATGAAAAAGCCTAGGCCAGAGAAGGACATGCGCAGTTTCACTGGCAAATCACCAAACAGTCACCGACTCCCACTGCTCAACTCCGATGGCTGACACATCACAACGTTTACCAGACATCCAGTTGAAGTCAGGATCCCTCACGAGACTTCTGCCTCCGCAGAGCGGCCAATGAGCTCTAAAGCAGGCAGGCAAACGATCTAAGGACGCCAATATTACTGTAGATGTAATGTGCCACCATCGCTTTGGACAAAAGGCCTGCCTGCAGTTTTTACATTATCTGCAGTGACAGAATGTCAGATTGTTGTTTAGGGCAAGTAAATAATCTGCAGCCTTAATCAAGGTGAGAAAACCAATATATCATGCTGGGTAAAAAACAGTCCCATGCTTCATTAAGGCTCATTACACACCGCAGGAAATGTGTGCATACATAAGGGGATAAGTGAGCGCTCTTCTTCTTACACAGTAAACTATACAAGCTTGCTTGGGACCAGTCTGAGGTAATGAACCACTAGATAGGAGAAGCAAAGCCAGTGTCAAAAGACACAGAAGACGGTATGCTATGTCAACTTAACTTTGAACACTTAAACAGGAAACAAAGAAAAGTAAGAAAGAAATAAATAGCAAGGAGGCAATGTTTGAAAGGTCTGAAACCTTGTGGCCACTAACGCAGGCAGAGCTGGAAATAATGGAGAAAAACATTGACAGCGGACAAAGTTCAACCAGCTTGCTGTGCGCATCAGGGTTCAACCAGGCCAGTCAAAAACAACACATAGAAATTCCACAAAAAGGCCCTCGTTAGAGCACAACGCTCCTCCAACGCTCAACAGCTCAGAGCAGCAGCATCCATATCTGTTTATCATTCCGGGTTAAGTTTTCTGGGAAGGCCTGGTGGTCAGACCATCGGGGGATAGTGTATGAATACTGTAACTTTTAGCTAAATAAAGAAAACAAAATATAAAATGGCTGAAATCCCAGATCTGGATCAGCATCAATAAATCTAGTGAACTGATACAGATTCATATAACAGGAAATATTGACTGAAAACATACAGCCAGGTAAACAACAATGACACCTGTAACAGCCTATCAATGGAAACATATGAAATGCAAAGGATTCAGCAGTAGAGCATTAATTAATTAATTAATACAGGATTGTTTTTGATGGAATGGCTTTGTTTATGTTCAGTAATACATATGATTATTGACAAGTCTAAACATTTGCCTATTTGTTGCAACCGTTGATAATTCATTACAAGGACAACTACAACAAATTATCTTTTTTTTTTTTTTTTTTTTATAAAAAAAAAGCAATCTATTGATTACTTTTTCAATAAATTTAGACACAATTTCCCAGAAACCAAGAAGATTTTTTTCAATGTTCCTGTTTTGTGTGACAAACAGCTTAAAACTTAAAAAAAGTAGTCAAAATTGTAAAGCTGAAACCTAAAAATATGTTTTGTTGACAATTCACTTAAATAGATTACTTTACAGAGACATATTCTGTTGACTAACTGATTGCTTCTGCATTCCTAAATTTCCCTCAGGATCAATAAAGTATCCATCCATCCATCCATCTACATGGATAAAAAAATACAATAAATGAGATGGTCTAAAATGATAACTGTGAAAGCGTGCGAGCAGACATACAGACCTGTGTATGTGAGATAGATCACGGTGAGGAAGACCACGCCTGCAGCGAGAGAGACTCCGAGGAGGAAAAGTGTTTGAAACTCCTGTCTGGTCAGCCTGTCTTTCAGGTACTGCAGGAAGGCATAGGCTTGGAGAAGAGCAAACACACCTGAGAAGAAGCCACACACAGAAACAAACGAATGAGAAAACATACAAAGGGAATTCACACTGAATATTTGAGGGGGCCCCGATTCATGTTGCCTCCTGCAGGGTACAAAGCAGGTTTACGTGGTTTAGAAGTGCTGTTGTCAGTTTGGCAGAATTCTCGACAAAGCAGTTTGCCCCTTTGGCTGTTCATGCAGATGTAAAAGACAAATACTGCGGGACAACATATTTCAAATGCATGAGAAAAATGTGTGTAAATAAGCTCCTCTCTTTTCGCTCGCCTCGTTTGCTCGCCCTTCGGTCACATTTCTTTACTCAGGCACTTTCTCAGCGCCATTTTCTCCAGTGCATTCCTGCGTTTGTCTGGTGAATTAGATATGAAAAATGTAAAAGAGGCCTGGTTTCCCTTCCTTTCGTCACCACCCATCCTATGACAAATCTTGTGAAATCGCCTTACTCCTCCGCTAGCTCCGCCACCGCCCACAGCAGGTCTCACCCATTTCTAAGGTTAAACCCCTGCCTGTCTGCTGGAGAGCTGCCATGGTGCTAACACGTTTGTCAGACTATGCCACCCTGCCTGCCTCAGGGGGTGACATCTCAACGGTACCGACAGGTCCACGGCTCTGTCACTCTCTTCCTGTCTCCCACTGCGCTCCCTGAATGCAACCACCAGATGTTCTGAGCAGCTGCTACCCCAGTGACATAATAACACACTCAGAGAGTGGGGAGCCGAAAACAGAGAGAGGCAGAGAAGATTTTTGATGGTGCATTCTTTCAAAGCCTCCCATAATGCTGTTTGTGTTCTAGGCACACAGGAAAACAAGGACACTTCAACGTCAGCCTGCTGCAGTGTTAAGAGAATTCTCCAAAAAGGTGCTGCCTCGGCATCCTAAAGCTGCCAACGACAGTCTTCTCCCAATCTGGATGTAAATAAACACACAAATCATGCACATACATACGCACCCACCTGTGTTGTCAGGCAGCAGATGGGCCCACTCTTGAGTGGCGAGACTGAACAAGCTTTAATAAACTACCCACAAGCCAAAAATGAAAAGTACTTGAAGTGCTGAACCCATATGGGTGGCTTGTGAAGTCCCTTACTTATTTCTATTCTGTAAATATATTCTGAGAAGGTCCTGTGTTTTCTCTCCACAGAGAGCATGACTAACACTGTCAGCAGAGGGGGATTCAATTCCCTCTGCAGCCAAACAATCTCAAAGTGTGTGCATCCATGGTAGCGTAAGGTGCTTTGGATATCAAGCTAGTGGTTTATGTAAAGTCACACCTTTAACACATGAATTACTGCAGTCAACCTGAGCCTCTCTCTTGTGTTGCACCATACATTTGTTGCCAGGGTCAGAGGAAGTTGGAGGAAGTTGACATGAATTCTTGTATAAAACCCAGACAGCGTGCTCAGTTACTAACCCCAACTTGAAACTGGGATGTTCCATATAATGTAAAAATACATTAAACATTGAACCGACACGGTGCCATAAGTATTCACTTGGTTGCTGTGTTTCTAGCAACCTGATGGAAATAAATCAAACATTCACCCTCCACCTCATGAGGGAAATATTTAGCTATTATTGTTTTTAATTAAGCATTAAGGAAATGAGGCCGACGAGAGTGAACGAAAAAACATTAAAGTAGAGGGCTGTGCCATTATTTGAGAGAGAGAGACTGACATTTGGTGAGAAAGATATAATTGAGTCATAACTTAGAATATAAGGCAGCAACGTTTTCCAAAAAAATGCTGACTTCTTGCAACGACATTAATGTTGAAACTTTCTAGAAGGGAAATTGTTCCTCTGAGAAGAGCGCGGATCAGCTACCCTGGAGGTAGAGAGGGCGAGACTTACCGGCAGCAGCCATGTGCTCGCTGGTCCTGATTGGCTGGAAGCCGACAAAAGGGATCTGCATCGACAGTACGAGACCCACAATGTAGAAAGTGCTGTAAGCTGTAAAGAGAGGAGAGACAAATGTGAGGGGAGAGAAAGAGGGTAGATCAGATAAGAAATAAAACAATCAAAATAAACTAAAAACCCTTTATTCTGCTCCACTACTTCAGTTTGGGTCCTACTAAGGGAAATCAGCCTCAACAGAGGTATTTAAAGTCTATTGATTTTTACTGTGGTACTCAGAGGGAGTAAATACAAAATACTTAATCTAATGTCATTTAGTGAGAAAACGGTAGCTGGCGCGGCGCAGTGTGGCAGGGAGGCCTGGAGTGTGACGACGGTGCTGAGAACAGTGCAACTCCCACCTTTGTAGCTGGGGGGAACTGATTTGCAGACGCACCATCTTAATTAAGATTTCATACTCTTCCTGAAGAGTGTGCCTCGTTTTTGAAGTAGTTGTGATCGCCCTCAGCGATCTCTTTCTCACACATCTGCTATTGACTCAAGACAGGGTGAGATGAATTGTGAGGGAACATAGACTGCAAGGCATTTTATCAAACCGGGATTTTTTCCTCTTTTTGTATATGTTCCTTTCGTAGTCACAGAGAGACACCTGGCTCTGAAAAGAGGAGCTGCAAAACGTAAAGGAGGAGGAGAAATGAGGAATATAGGACGCGCATAAAGACCCAACGTCTTTTCTGTGAACAGAATAAGTCGACACATATTTCCCCATTTCTCATTTGCTACAAAAAGGGGCATGAGATTGCTGGATGATATTGTGGCTGCAGACATCCTTGAGGAACAAAGGAAGGATATTTTCCACTTCTTCTAACAGCTCTGCATTGTAAGGTAGAATGTCATTGCTGAGTAACAGTTTGGAGATAGAACTGAGGTAGGTCAAAACCCTCTCGCTGTGAAGAGGCTATCATTTATTGTCAAAGATTCCAAAGACTATGATTTGCGGTTACAATAAATGCAACATATAATCATGTGTAAAAAAAAAAAAAAACAACACTCGGCGTGGTATAATTTTTCTTGACCGCAACAGAAGTGCCTCCTGCGAGCGCGCGGCTGAGCTGATGACGAACGCGTGGATGTCTTGAAGGCTCAAGCTCGAGTTCTCGAGCCAACAGATAATGTGCTGGAGATTGTATGTGCTGTGAAACTGGTGTGTTCAGTGGAATAACAAGCCTACCCTCTTCCCCAGCACTCTGCCATTTGCAAAAGAATAAAAAAAATAAATAAATAAAGATCAGGTAGCAGGTGGCTGCATTTACTGTTAAGTGGTGTGTGGGTGAGTGGATGTCTGCACTGCCGATGATGGAATGCTTATGGTTGTGAGAGATGAGAACAGGCGCGACTGGGCATTTGAGCTTGTTTCAGGGTCAAACGCTCGGGCAACGATGTAGGGAGACGCATATAAAGGAGTAGTGGTTTATTCCATGCATTTCTATTCTAAAAAAGGAAGAGTACCCGAAAAAACTGTCAGTTTCCATTTTAGCGACTGTGTGTGGGGGAGTTTTAAACATCAAGTCACACCACTTAAAGCAATTGTGTGGTGTGTGTGTGTGTGCGTGCAGCTTACCGATGTAGACTCTTCTGCTGTAGCGTTGCATCAGCATCAGCACAAACACATGCAGAGGAATCAGGTTGATAATAAACACATAACCTCCCCATGCTGACACCTGGAACACACACACATACATGTAGAAATGTCAGTCAGCCTGCTAGGACATCATCCTTTCTCTTGAAATAGCCTTCTTCATTTAGAAATAACTGGCCCATATGACCAATTGTTCTTGATTTTGTTTTTCCGTTTTCAAATGAGGTAACCCTGCTGAGTCGAGGCTTTCCTGTTAATACGCTACAAATCGGCTTTGCAGGAAAGATGTCAGGTTTGCCTCAGTGACAGGAGCTAATTGAAACATGAAGTCGTGCTGAGGCACAAAGTGTTTCCTGTGTAGTTACTGGAAGCTACTTCCTTAAGCAAAAAAAACACAAACATTTAAAAAAAACTGATTAGAAAAAGGCATGTCACAAAAGGGAAATTAAATTCAATTTGACTAAATCATTAGAGCTCCAATATACAGTATATACATTAAAGCAACGATAATGTGAAATGTGCAATATGAGGTTATTACATGAACCCATTTTCAAACACAATTCATGAAAAAAAAACAAAACAAAAAAAAAAAACATACAAGCGATATCCATCCATCCATCCATCTATCCATCCATCCATCCATCCATCCATCCATCTATATATCCATCTCACTAGAAGACACAAGCACACAGCTAAAAAAAAAAACGTACGTCTATAGAATCTTTACATGTTACATGCACCAATATAAGCTCCACTAAAATTATCCCTCAAATGTTTTTCAGCTCTGCTTATTATCACAGTGCTGGATTTGGGAACTATAAAACGACTCTGCAAAAACATCACTGACAAATATTCAATTGCCTTCACTTTACTACAGAAAAGGGCAAATGGAAACCGTGAGAGCACTAGACAGGCAGAGGGGAGAGCATAGAGAAAATAGTGTTGAGAAAGAAAAGAAAACAAAAAGGGAAAAGAGAAGGAAGAGCTGTAAAGTGCTAGAAAGTGAAACAGAGAAATAGGCAGAGACAGCAGAGTGAGTGAATTAAAGAGGAAAAGGGACTGCATGTACGCACACTGTTTGATCCTTTATCCCCAGCAGCTCGTCAGAAAGAGCCACATTGCACCTGCTCAGCACGATGATAAGAGCATTCATTACACTGCTGCAATCACAGGGAAAACGAGCACATCATGTCTAATTGATAAAAAACGCTAATATGCTACATTAAGGCAGAGAGTGAAAGAAAACTCCTAAATAAGTTCCATGCTGAACGATTAGATGCAATTATCTTTTGGCAGTAGTTTGCATCCGTTCCTTGAGATGGTGACAGGCAATTAGTAGCATGTGAACCGTAACTTGAATGAATACCAAAAATTACTTCAATTTAAGACTCATTTAAGTCTCGACACAGAAGCGAGTGATCGAGTATCTGTCGCTGACTGGCTGCGAACTCACTAAAAATATAAAACTTGAAAACACAGCGTGATGTGCTGCTGGCTCTGTGGCTGCAAAACTACAACTAATTTCAATTTCTAGTCAGTATGTATGATAACAGAAAGAGTGCATGGAGGAAATGCAATTCAAACTCCTCTCTCTGCATTGGGCCAAAAGTAACAGCAGGCACAAAGACAAGATGGACAAGTCACCATGTCACTTAATTGTGAAGGTCTGCAAATCGTTAGCCATGTTTGTGAAATCATGGCATGTGATAATTGACAAAAAACCATGCCAACCGCACCAGTGTATTTCAGGGAAAACCTAATTTAGCCTCTGGAAAATATTGATCTCTCCGAGTCAGACTCTGCGGCGTCACTGAGGGCCATTATTGACTTACAGAGTCAAAATCATATGTACGGCTTGTTTTCCCTTTGGGCACTTAACTGGGCTAAAGCATATGAGGTTTAATGCCATGTCAGAGGGATGGAAGATAGTGAAATATTCTCATGGTCACTATTTGCGAAGGTTCAGGGCAACTCTGAAGTATCGATTACCGGCTCTAATAACTTTGTGTAATTTACAACCTACCGTTGTGCTACAGCTACATCATTTGTTGTTGTTTGTCATGTGGCTTTTAAAACATTTTTACTTCACTAAATTGGTATTAAAGCAGTCAAAAATTGGCTTCAGCAGGCATACGGCATCCATGTTGTTTTCTATGTAGTGTTATTCAGCACCATCTTGAATATACTGTATCTATTTCTTAAGAAAACAAAGTCCACAGCCATGCTAGCGGCTCTCTCAGGCTGTAGTTAGGCACTAAAGGGTAACATGGCAACATGCTCACAATGACTCCGCTAACATGTTGATGTTTAGTGGGTATAATGGTCCGTATCCGTATATACGGTATCTCCAATATGACAAGAAGGTATACTACCTTCTCCTCTCCAGTGTCTGTTATTCAGCAAACTCTACAAATAAAACTTGATTGCAGATTTAATGCTGGAGTCTTTGGTTCAGGCCAGCAGATTGCACAATCAACCGGAGGAAAAAAAAAAAAAAAGAATAGGATGAACTGGCCATCTGGTCATATTAGAGGGCTATGATAAGATGAATACCCAAGACAAAAAGCAAAGCTGTGTGCATATGCGTGTGTGAGTGTGTGTACGAACAAGCTCTATTTGAAATCATGGTTCTAGCTGCCAGCCCTTTGCCCGAGCCACAGGCCAGCGGCTGAGGGCAGGATTCAGAAAATGTTTGGAGCAAAGTCTTTTAGCCGTTATCGCTCACTGCATTTCATACTGGGCTTATCTGATGACCGCAGGGCCACTCTGAAGACGATACAGAGAACACAGCATGCAACAGGAAGAGGGGTTTTACTAGTGTGTGTGTGCGCACAAGTGTTTGCAGCCAGCCTACGTGCTCTTGTTGAGCATCATTCAGTCTGCTTATTTACTAACTGCATCCTCTCTAACACCAGCAGTGACTCTCCGTTTTCAATGTCATCTTAAAGCCTTCTTAACGAACCAAAGACACTTAATGATCAGGGGTCAACAGAAAGGTTGCAAAACACACTGCTCTGTGAATCTTAGATTGCGCCGTTAGGTATAATGTCTGCATGTATGTCTGCATATGAGTCAAGATGGTGATTTTCCCTTGAGCATAGGCCAGACTCCTGCAAAATGTATCACTTAAAATGAGCTAAGTCTCAAGTCTGGCTCATACTACACAAGCAGCCGAGTTTTTAATTGGGTTGCATTACGATTACGCACATAAGGAGAAACTTCAGATGTTCTTTTCTCTGCACACGCTACAAGATACGAAGATAAAAGTGCATCACACACTACAGAATATTATTAATATTAGAGTAATGTTCCACGTGCTCTCGTAGGAAAGCGGATGTCAACAAAATGGAGACCGACTACAACAGTAGTATGCTAGCTAACGTTAGCCTCAAGGGCAGGAATGTTTACTGCTGCTTTGTAACAGCATCAGCTGCTCCGGCTCAGCTCTCTCATTGGCTTAGAAAGTACTAAAGTAACCATCCAGATTTATTTCCTAGATATCAAACGTATGAAATGAATCAGGGCGAACTGACACGTCTGCGAACAGTTCGGGAAGTAACGCATAATCTGGGCCGAAGATCGGTACCAACCAAGGTCCAGACCAGGTTTCTACTCCGAATCGGGTTAGTGTGAGCCCGGCTTCAAAGTCAACCGCCATGCTAGCAGTTCTGCGAGTGTGTACTTTGAGCTAAATGTTAAAAAGTAAAAAAAAAAAAAACCTAAACAAAAATTTGTTTCAAATGTTAAACAAAGTGACATCATTTTAACAATTATCTGAGGAGCGCTGTGTTCAGGGCATTTAATCAATACATGATTAAGCAAAGGAGCTTTTGGTGTTACAGGTCGCTCTGCTTGAGGGGACTGTGGAGGGTTTAGACAGGAACGTAAGCCAAAGCTTTGGGAATGAGCAGTGCAGTGCATCTGCTTTTGCTCTGTCCTCTGCTTTCCCCCCCCCCTCGCTCCACTCTCACCCCTGGAGGGATGAAAGGAGGATGTTGCGCAGCTACCAGAATGGTTCCTGTGGCTCCTGTCCATCAGCAGGTCCTGCTGCTTTGATCCTCGTCTTAATCTCGTCCTTCCCTGTCCTCTCCTCTCTGATTTTGCCAACACCCAGGCAGGGGATCCGTCCCTCTCTCTCTCTCTCTCTCTCACCATATCTGCCACATTCAATTATTCCCCACGGGAAAACGTAGCTTTCACTATATCCTGATTAAAATGGGAGCGTAAGGTGTTGAAGTAAGGATGGGTCAACGAGTGGATGCAGTACTTTGTGTGCAGGACCAAAAAAAGGAGACAGTGGATGCGGTCGGGTGGTGTTGATGGAGACATGCAAGCCTAGTTTGCTGCTCACTGCTAGAGGACTCATCTGCAACAGTGGGTGGGCTGCGGATACAGTACAGAGAAACATCACATCACTGAGGAGAGGGGGGGGAGAGGGTGTCAAGGAGAGAAAGTGGTAATAAGGAGAACGAAGCAGGGAGACTCAATGTTCCCTTTGGAAGCTACACATCACATATCCTGTCTCATCATTCTCTCCATCTCTCTGTCCAGTCTATCCTGCTCCCCCTTATCTCTCCAAGCCGCTCTCCATCCCTTTGTCTCTGCCTGTCTCCATTCTGTTTTGTCTTCTATTCTTTTCATCTTTCCATCACTCCTTTATCTCCCACATCCTCTCCACGCCCCTCAGACGCAGTGGCCCAGTGTGATCGATAAAGCTGGATTTCGGTAATCTGTTTCATTTGATATCTGTCTCACTGCCGGCCACAGAGATTAAGCCTGGAATGAGCAAGAAGCTGGAGGTTTTCATAGGCGCTCACGCTGCCTCACACACAAACACACACACGCGCAAACAATCTGTCGCTAAGGCAGTGAGCCCGGATCGTCTTTTTATCTCATCTCTCTCATCAATCCCCTGATGGGCTTGTGCCTGAATTCATAAATAATGCAGGCAACACGCGCTAAACTGCTCCTCCTCATTTTCCATGCCTTGCCATGCCGATGCTGGACAGAGCACAATCACCCCCCTCCCCCCCAAAAAAAACAAACAAACACTAGTCACAGGAGCACTGTTAATTATCAAGAACCAGACTTGAATTTGAAACTACTTGTTGAGAAACATGCTTTTCAACTCTGCTTAACAAAAGAGAGTTGCAATACATAGCAATAATTTCAAAGTAGGCGAAGAAGTCTGGAGAAAATGACGAAGCATTTCCTGCAGCAGTGTATGAGAGTGCAGAGCTTTTGATGTCCACTCTTGTCATCATAGTGCCGCAGAATCAGTTCGTTCCAGCGTGTTCAACTCAAGTAAAGACGAGTATAAAAGCGTGAATGTCCTTTGTGCATGCCAAAATACAGAATGTTTATATTATTATGCATCTTACATTGGAACTAAAAAAGAATGAAACAAAATCCCTTGTTGCTGATGATGAATGAATGTTTATGGCAGCGTAAACATGCTGACATTTTTTTATTTGAATACACTTATGCGCGTTCTCTTACTCAAATAATAGACAAGAAATGGAAAAAGGACGATAAGAACCATAATTGATGAAAACCTGAATTATACTGAACCAAAACACAGTGAGTGAATCAATCAGTCTCCAAAGGGTGGTTGGATGCACAGCAGTGAAACAGAAACACAAGCACAAAAAAAACACAAAAGCACATAAACAAGTCAACGTGTCGGTGTAAAAAGTTAAAAGAATGAAAAAAAATATGTTAAACTTTTAAACAAAAATATAAAAGATGGGACTAACAATTAATAATGTCATCTTTACTTACAATTCCTATTCAGATAAAACAATTTTTTTTTTTAAAGATGATTAAGCCAACTCAGTCTACAGAGAGTGTATGCCCAGTGTGTTTGTGTGTGAACTATTCTCACCATGTAGAAATAGGAGAGACAGCAGCCAATGGTCCAGAACACAGAGCCCGTCTTCACTGACTTTACCTACGAGAGAGAAAGAGAGTACGTTATGAATATATCAACATCAAATAAGACATTTAGACCCACAGTTTAGAGACATTAGAAACTAAAGCACCCTAGGATGTGATAACGGCATAATGTCTTTTTTTCAAATTTTTATTTATTTATTTATTTTTTAATCAAAACCGAGTGCGGGCTGTCCTCTATACGACAGGTGCACTCTACTTGTTTGCAGACTCATCATAGTGCCATTAAAAGCTTTTTTAATATTGTGATTCTCCAGATTTAAGAGTAAGTTAAGACATTTCTTTGGAAACTAATGTAAAATGAAAGTGCGTGAAACAAACTTACACATAGAATGGGTTAATAAAAAACATTCACATTTTCGGAATCTTTAAAGCACAGTTTAATGATCATCGCAGATGTGGAACAGCCAGCTGTGGTTAGAGAGTAGATGAGGAGAGCAGCTCAGACTAGACCAACGAAAAACATCTTGTAAACAAGCTCCCCTTCCCCGCCACAGGCCGATAAAGCAGGCAAGAGTACACATTAACATTTAAAAAACACACTGAGATAATGAAAAAGTTGCAAGTGCACAAACACACAGACCCACGGATATACTTGATCTTTCAAATGATCAAACTCCGGTAGAATAACAAGGAGGGGGGGGGCTTGTGAAGTAGCTTAGATTTTCTGATGGGGGTGAATCAATGATCGCTGGACCAAGGCAGTCTCACCTCGCCAAATACCCAGCAGTGTCACAGACAGACAGATCAATTAACTACACAGAAAGCACAAAAATAAACTGTCCTCAAGCAGCACTTTCCCATGTGTTGAAGGTGGGCCACAGTAAGTAGGTCAGTGGTGACCTGATTATCCTTCTCTTCTATGAATAAAAAAGGTGCAACTTTTGTTGTTTTAGCAGCGTGTTGCTCCGTTTGGGTCAACAGGACAAAAGAGATGAGATTTATATCGCTATGGGGATGATTTTAATATTACATGCGTTGGACACTCATTTTGATTCATTCACATACGTCTGATTTTTCACTCCACATCACAGAGGGGTGAAACAGAGTTACATTTACTGTTTAAAGGTTAACTTAAGTATTTTTCAAGCTGGACCCTATTTTCCAATGTATTTGTGTGACTAAAGGGGACAACAATGTTTGAAATTGGTCCAGTATTGAGCGAGAGTGCTGAAGCCTTCAGCCGCTAAACGGGCTGCAATGTAATTATATCGGGCAGTTCTGCACCGTCAATGTGTACGTGCACTAAAAGTGCTCGTTGTTTTTAACCACCAATAGGCTCAGATATTGTACTGTCATTGTAAGTGTGACAACATTCTGGAAACGACCCCTACCGATAAATAAAAGGTTTTGCTTGATTCGGTCTGTTTGTTATGGTTGATGGTTACGCCTCATCTACATTGTCGAAATCGGCTTAATATTCAGGCGTGACATTGAAAATGTTTTCGATAACACTAACACGACAAACTATGGCAATACCGGCACTTTGCTCTCCAACTCTCACTCATGTTTCCATCGTCGTCTTCCATCAGCAAGTCATCTCTCGGCAGATTTCATTAAAAAAAAAAAAAAAATTACTGGGTCCTTGCCGCAGCGACACGAGGATCAAATCTGACCCGTGGCCCTTTGCTGCATGCCATTCCTTCTCCCTCTTCCTTTCCTAAACTGTACTATCATTAAAAAGGCAAGAAAGTCTTTTATAAAAAAATAAATAAAAAAAAGACTTCCCCTTGAGCGAGCCTTGGTAATACAAAATAAACAGACCGGGTGCCAGGCTGTTTTATTAGACTACATTAGTTTAAGCAAGTTGTAAACTGCCAACTGAGTGCCAAAGGCACAACCACCAATACATTTTTCCAATGAATGGCTCCATGTCGAGTCTTTACTTCCTATGTTTAAAAGTGAAAACAAGCGTGATAACAGATTAGGATGACAACAGTTACTGTGCAAGCTGCTGTGTTCTCCTCAGACAATATTCCCACTCAAGCTGAGCCAAAGCTAGTGTGCAGCCTTGCGTTGTCCATTCAGAGGCATGTGGCAACTGGTGCCCCCTTTTCCAACTGCCCTCCCAGCCTCCACTCTCTTTGTCAAGTCACACAACGTGATGCCAGTCCAGCTAATTAAATGTGAGCCGAGAGAAAGAGTGGAATTACTGTTACAACAATGTGGGCATGGTGCATGGGGTTAGAACAAGGCAGGGAGGCTCTGTGTGTGTGTGTGTGTGTGTGTGTGTGTGTGTGTGTGTGTGTGTGTGTGTGTGTGTGTGTGTGTGTGTGTGTGTGTGTGTTACAAAGAGCTGTGGTGTTAAAAAGAGCATCTCGCTTGGGTGTGAGAGGATTCAATTATAGATTATGGGAGGGTGTCCGAGTGTGTGTGTTGTGATTGGGTAAACACGGAGAGATTAAGCGAGAGGAGTTGAATGGGTTATTAGCGGATAAAATGAAGGAGTCGGGTAATGAAGATTGGGCTTAGACTTGAGAGTGGCTCTGTGCATTTTTTGCCACGTGGAGGAGAGAATTGGGGTAAAGAAGAGAGCCAAAGAAAGGAACGAGCAATAATGATACAGGAAGAAAGAACAAGGTGGGAAGAACACGAAAGAAGTGGCAGAACGCAAAACACAACTAGAGCAAAACAATGGCAGGGACAAAAGAAGACAAAGACAATTAAGGGAAGACGAGATGGAAGAAACACAGGGGAGGGAAGGGAAACGCAAAGACAAATGTGGGTAAATGAGACTGATAATGGGAAGCAGTGGTGCATGACGGGGATGATTGTTTTTCAGGGCCCTTGCCAAACCGAACGGAAGACGTGAGAGGTGGAAGGTGAGTGGGAAGGGATTTTTTCGATGGCACGGCTTCGCTGAGGACACGTCACCTTAAGAGGCAGTGATGGCTGCTGCGAGGAACACCTGCCTCACTTGGAGATGCATCGTCCATACACACAGGATGACAAGAGGCCATTATAATAGCGCAGAGACAAACAGATGTCCCTAACACACCCTAATACACATTTCCTGGTGTGAGACAAATGGTTATGGTGGCAGTTTTTGGATGGGTCCTGAAAATTAGGTGATGAATTTTGGAGACTCCTGCAGACTTAGAAAAATGATTGATGATGGACATGAGAGGAAAACATCTTTGATGAGTTTGGGGGGGAAAAATGCATTAGATGTGTAATGATGAAGGCTCTCTTGTTAACGGTTAATACCTGCTGTAAACATAAACCTATCTACTGGTCTACTAAAGAGGCCGACAAACATTGCAATCGTTAGGCAGATTATGATTATGATTAGGGCGTCATGATTTATTCATTGTTCTTATTTATATTGTTTCATATTTTGAGAGTAGAGTGTATTAGTTCAGTATTATTTCACAATGCAGAGACCTGAAGTTCAACTTTTACACAGTTCACTTTTCACAATTCTGCAGAGTTTGCAGTCGTTGTTGCCCAAATGCCTCAACTCAACTAAAATGTCTGACATCCCTTTGTTCTCTTGCTCCATCTGCACACATTTCAATATACAGTGAATTACCCAGGCAAACTCATGGACGTCCTTTTTTGTTTCGGTAAACTCCCACGAGAGTTGTCTCGCGTCGTCATCTACTCATAGGGCACATCCCAAGTCTTTTATGTCATATTTCCTCGCTCCTCGCTTGAACCGGAAGTTGTTCTCGTGCGCCATTTTGAAGGCCGTCCCAAAGCTCTCGTTTCTGCTCGTAGGAGCGATGAGCGAGGATACACGAGAGCAAGTCTTTAACCAGCGGACACGCCCCCTGAATATCATTTATTGATTTGACACTGCAGCTGATCGGACTGATCAGATACATTTCAACATCACTGGAGTTTCATACTCGTACTCTAAAGTTTTATATCGTATTTATTTTCTGATTCACCACCTAGTTAAAAACATGTTAATTGTAGATCTAAACAAAAAAAAAGGGAGCACAAACAACTTTCTTCATTTATTAGAAAGAATTATGTTATTTCGCCCATACATTTTTTATTATGTGACAAGTCTGTCGAGCAAGAATCACTTTTGACATTTGTTTTTATTTATCCTCATTTCAGTCACATGTCACATGACCATTCCCGAGCGTCGGGTTTCATTCAAATTACATAGGCCAATTTAAATTTTCATTAAACTTCTTGCCTCGTAGAGAGTTCAAAATACACTATTCTGGCCAATTTATTTACAATATAGAAGATCCATAAATATTGACGGAAATAATGCATAAATAATATAAATGCATTCTGCCAGTAGAAATGGTTCCTGTGCCTCTAAGCAGGACACAGTACACAGTATAAATACAGAATGCAGGATTTTATTCATGTGCAGGTGTTTGTTAAACAGATAACAGGCTGCTGCTGCTGCTGCAGTGATAACTGTGGGCCTTTATTAGTATTAGCACAGTGCACACGTGTCACACACAAACTCTGTCAAAAGTCTCCACAGTTGTAAAAGCTTCACGCGACGCTTCAGAGGACAGGATGTCTCATTCCTCTAAAATCACATTGCCTCGTTTCCTCTGTCCTCGCATGGTTTCCTGTGAGGGAAGCTTGGATGCAATTTAAGAGGCTCGGGATGTACCCGAGGTCTACCAGTCGTTTGATGTGCTGCCCTTTGTTTTTAATAAAACTTTCGATATGTTTGGCGGAAATCTTTGTTATGTGTTGGGTGTTTGTCTTTGTTGGTCTTAATAATCTGAGGGTATACTCCTCTCTGAAACTACACAGGACTATACGGATAAAAACTGTTTCGTTGAAATAGGATTTACAAGTCTCTGCAATGGCATTGACTTTTTTTTTCCTTTTCTTTTTCTCTATATGCACGTACAAATAAAAGCCTGTATATTCTTGTGTGCATATTATACATTTCCTAATTATGTTTGGCTCCCAAATATGCACTGTATGTTTGCGGTTTAAACTCTCCCATTGACACCATGGGCTGTTTGGTTTCACTCTGCTGAGCTGGCACAGCGACACAAAGCCAGGTGTGTTGTATGGAGACTTAAACTGTAAACACAACTGGTATGCTCAGCCAGCCACCTGGACACCAAACTGTACGTCACTGCCAGATCAGTGACGGTGAGGAAAATGTCTGCAAGCTCGAGCCTAGTGACTAATACCACCATGAAACCAAACCACATGTACACATGCATCCATGGACAAATTTGACAAAGTGTCATAAACCGAGATGGCTGAATGCTTGAACAGATAAAAGCTCCCTTCCAACCCGGCGGCAACTTTACTTCCAAGCTTATTACTCAGTGTCAAACAGCAGTGAGGCATGGCATGACGAAATACCTGCATCACTACCTGGATGAAAGCCTCTACTGTGCAGAATGTCTTTACGCTTGAGCATAAAGGGAAATAAAGGCCTTGAAGCAAAAAAGAAAATTGGACAAATAGCCTATGAGCTAATATTACCACTCATAGCCTGTGGCAAGCATATTGTAAACTCTTTGCTGTTCACTTACTGAGAGTGCTTGGATGAGGACAGTTCGAGTTCTCGTTTTCCTGCTCACCAGCCAGTCTGCCATGGACTGCCACTGCCAATCAACAAATATGAGTCTCTGTAGACACCGACTCTGTAGTTTCCATTGAAAGTTAACTGACTGTTAAATTATATATCCAAATTGAACCGGGTAACTGAGAACTCAAGATTCGAGAGTTTAAATGAAAACAAATTTAAAAAAAATGGAAAACCAAAAGAAATGATAAAGTACAAAATGCTGATGCCTTTTTACAACTGCTGTTTCCATTTGTTCGTTGGCAAGAATTATGCAGTCAAGAGCTATGTGTTCAACAACTATATGTTCATTTGAAGCAACTTATAAAGAGACGACTTTATGCACGCGCAGGTGATTTGAACAACATTAAGTGACAACCACAATTTCCGTGTTTACTAAATAAAAATGTTTTGACGATAAAGCAAACGTGTCTTTGCATTTTGTGGGAGGGTAGTTCAGGTTCAACTGCAGCATGAATACGTTAGTGTACTGTGCAGTAATGGGGCCGTTTTGTTTTGATACGTTTCAGATGTAGTAAGGCTGATTAAAGGGATCGCTGCCTATGGATTGGACCAATGGATGACATCAGTCCTATTAACGTGGCAGCTACGATGAGCAACGTTGTATGGTCTTTCAAATGTCTGCATGAATGTGGAAGTCCTGTGGGTCTTGCTCCGTTTTGAGATGTGATGGTACTCTTTTAAAACAGCTGCAGGCAGTTATGTTTAAACGCTGCCGGTATAATGAAAGTATGAATCAATGTAATTTAAATTAAACTGGAGCTTTATTTGTCTGCCTTATCTCTGCAACTCTGGTTCAGTTGCTGTGAACCAGCCACAAATCATACGCCTCCCTACGTCTACGCAACTACTGTACAGTTGGTCAGTAACAGACATGTAGCTTATTTGCATGAGTCTCCAAATAGGATTTCAGCATTCTATCATGCAATAATCTTTTCTAGATAATACCCAAAGCTTCTGAGCGGGGGGAAAAAAATAAAAAAAATAATCTAATGTCCTTTGCCAAAGTAAACCGAGCAGCAGGAGCAATGTAAAGAAGAACACATAAAGAAGCTTCAGAACGGAGTAAACCAATGAAAGCAATAGGAGATGGTATTTGAATTTCTTTGGTCATTTCTGTTCTTAATATTTGTGCAACATATCGTTTAAATCTAAAAGATAAAGACGGTTAATGTCAGTGACTTATCTTTACAGCCAAACATCAAGGATATATATATCTATCTATCTATCTATCTATCTATCTATCTATCTATCTATCTATCTATCTATAGAGATATAGATATCTATCTATCTATCTATCTTTAGAGATATAGATATCTATCTATCTATCTATCTATAGAGATATAGATATCTATATCTATCTAT
>CALSBV010012213.1:12207789-12259343 GCA_943590825.1 Bovichtus diacanthus
ATCTATCTATCTATCTATAGAGATATAGATATCTATATCTATCTATCCATCTATAGAGATATAGATATCTATCTATCTATCTATAGATATCTATCTATCTATCTATAGATATCTATCTATCTATCTATCTATCTATCTATCTATCTATCTATCTATCTATCTATCTATATCTAGATACAGATATTTTTATGAATAAGGCCTGTCTAAGTCACTAATTGCAGTTCGCATTTACAAGCACTTCAATCTGTTGCTTAATCTCTTTTACATTGATGAATTCGACAATGTTAAATTTGGACTCCCTTTAAAACGTCCATATTCATTTGACACCTGCTCCTGCGAAGATTAAATGCATGTGTGAAATTCTTTTATAGTGATGACAGTAACCGCTTCACTGTAACCTCTTAATTTTATACTCCATCACTGCAGTCAACAGAAACATGTGGCAATTTTGCTAATAGAAAATCTCAACCCAACTCTACGAGATGACAGGATTTTCTATGAATAAGAAGTATGCCCATGGTGCTCTGTGGATAGGCAACCATGCATTTGGATTTTTTTTATCCGGCAATCCTCTCTAGCGTCAGCAGCAGAAACAAGATTAATCGTTTAACATCATGTACTGCCCACAAGTTTCCTTTCCACATTTTCATTTCCTTTAAATCCTGGCATTATCATTCTGAGTTTATAAAAGTACAAAAAAAAAGGAATAACATTTCTGAACGGGTACAGCCCAATACAGAACGAAAAACTCTTAGATATTTGTCAAGGTCAACTCCAATAAAAAAGAAAATCGGGGCGGAGGAAAAAAATGTTTGCAAAGCAGAGCTCTTCAATTTCACACAAAGATACACACGAGAGGCACTCGTAGTAAGATTATCTGCAGCGCTGTAAGGCAGCTGAAAGGTCTGTTTAATACACCTTCCAGCCCATCTCTTTCCTTCCACTTATTGTGGAAACCATTAAAAAAAAAAACTTATTTTTTTGCTCCGTGATTCCTGCATTCAAAAACAACACTTTCTCCTCATCAGTGGAATTCATTCGAGAGGTCAAGGTCTGCTTTGACAAATTCTGTTTTAATAACTGAAGGGAAAATATTTCTGTTACGTACAAAATAAATCTGACCATGTTGAGGTCTGTGAATTCTACATGTTCATCGGGCCTGTAGCCAGGTAGGTGAATCTGCTGCGTAATTTGTGTATTTCAAAAAAGGAAGGTAAATTGGGAGGGGTCAACCTTTAACCCGAGCGATATTTTCAATTCTGCTATTAAAGGTCATCTTATTGTGAAGGTTTTACAGTGCAGCATGGCGTTCCCTGGGCTCCACATGCTCTGAAAGATGCCCGGTGTGCCTTTCAAGTCTCTGGATAAATAATTCAACATCTGAGGCGAGGCCAAATAAGATTGGAAATAGGGCTACATAAAGCCCTCACTGTTGAGGTAGAAATGTTGACATATTTTTCAGCTAAAATGGATTTAAAAGCTGAGTGAGCACATGGTTCAGTTTTTATTCTAATTCCTGACAAAAAGGATAACTATAAACTGACCATGACCACTATCAAGAGGTGTACACCGACATCAAAATTACATGTTTGCCTATATTACATTTTCATGTACAGTTCCTGATTACACCTTTCCATCCAATGACCAGTGTACATACCCAGAGGTAGTAGGTGAATTGCAGGGCGAAGATGGCGATGCCCTCATTGTCGAAAGAGCCTGCGACGGAGCGGGAGATATAGCCAGGGACGATGGCTATGAAGCAGGCCGCCAGCAGCCCTGCGCCCTGGTTCCACAGCTCCCGCGTCAGCAGGAAGGTGGAGATGGCTGTGAGACCGCTGAACACTGGTGCCAAAAAGACACATACGTCACGGATGTGGACGCTGATGTGGAGCAGGTTGAGCACGTAGTGGATGAGGCCCGCAGTCACCATTAACCCCGGGTAGACCTGAGTAAGGGAACAAAAGAGAGAGAGAGAGAGAGATTGAGCAACATAAAGAGAGGGCTGTAAAACAGACACGAATAGGGCAATAGATGTATCAATCAGTCGAATGACAGAAAACTAATTGGCAACTATTTTGATAATCATTGAAGTAATTGTTCAAGCAAAAAGGACAAACGTATGATAGTTCCAGTTTTTTTTTTTTTTTTTTAGGTGATATCTTATTGTAAAATTAATACCTTTAGGTTTCAAACTATTTGTCGAAATAGAGGCATTTGATAAAAAATAATAAAACATGGGTAGAATAATAAATGATAACCTTTTGATGCAGCCCTAGACATAAGCGTTGGTAGGTGAGTGAACGGTGCTAAGAGGGGAAACAATGTTTTTGAACTGAGACGAGAACGACTCTGAGCATTACAAGCAGAACTGTGGAAGATAACAAGCTGCATTATCATGGATACATGTTATTGATTGGGACACTGGCTTTTATTGACACGCAGTTCTTTAGAGCCAAAAGATTACATTCTAAGAAAGGGCAAACATGTCATGCTCCACGGCTCATCCAGTTGTCACTGTTTATGATCAAATTCAAGTCAACTAGGTCTGCCTTAACACTTATTTGAACAGCTTATGATTCATCATTTGGCTTGTAAAATGTCAGAAAATTGCCCATCACAATTTCCCAAAGCCACAAGGGAAATTGAAATGCTTGTTTGTGTGACCAACAGTCCAACAAAGAATTTACAATTATGTCAAACAAAGAAACAGCAGCTCGTTGCATCTGGAACTAGCAAATGTTTGACTTTTTTTTAATTCTTTTCCTTAAAAAGAAAAAAAAGACATTTAGTCTATTATCAAAACTGTTGCCATTTATAATGTTCTTTAACGAGAAGTTATTATTAATCAAATCCTCCACTTAGTCGATGCTGGGGGCTGAGACTCATGGCCCCGTCTTGTCTATACATGAGCAGATCCAATTAGGGGCCTGTGCAGTACACACTGGATGTCTGAAGTCAAAAAAAAAAAGGCAAGGCCATTTTTAACGTCGGCGTGATGCCCCTGATGTGTGCTCACAGTAGCCGCAGTCCATGCTCTTTGCCTTGCTGCTAATAAACTCAGGTCTTCACGTTTCTAATTAGCCCGTGCCTAGGAGACCTTAGCTTCATCAACCAATCTACTTCAATGAAAATCCAAGCATGTATAGCCTCTTGGCTCCGAGGATTGGACTCTGTCTAATGGAGCGGTATCCTGCCATTTACAAAACTACTCTTGTAATAATTAGCCGTTCTGAACTCTGTGGGAGGGCCCAGGTCCCAAAAAACATTATAAATGATTGAGATTGTTCATCACAGCCTGCATCGAGTTTTGGTTTGATGGCTTAAAAATCGCTGCGCATAATTTGTCAGCACTTTTCTCTAAATTGGAATTCAAGAATGCATTACATCTCTTGTTCGTTATGAAAATATCATCAGCTAGAACTCACAAAAGCTGTTCTCAAAAATGCACTTGAGTCATTGTCATTATGGCAACAAAAGAGCGGTTTATTGGCTTGACAGGCCGCTGTTGTTATGGACTGTCACATTAGAGAAGCCTTCCTTCCTTATCTACAGCTCAGAAGAAAGAGCAACTGACAGTTGTCCTCTGGGGAGTGGAGGGTGGGTGGGAGTGAAATGGAAATAAAAAAGGGAGAGGGCAGCTGGACCGGTCTAAGCAGAGAGGCACCAAACTGTCACATTAACTGATACGGGCTCGTCCGTCTTCCAAGCGGTGTGACCCATCTGAGTGCTTAGAGACTTAACGCTATCATACACAATTAATGAGGACTGTCAGGATCATCTGTCTGATTTAGAATTTTAATAAAGGGGGGGGGGGGCGACAGGGTAACGATAAGGGTAGCAGTAAAGAATGGAGTCACAGTGGAGGTGAGAAAAGACAGCCAGATATTAGAGAAAGGCAGAGGCAGACAGTAGAGGAAACAAGATGAAGAGGTTGGAGAGAATGAGGAGGGAAAGTGAACTATAGGAGGATGAAAGGCGAGAGAGGGTATGTTAAACAGAGTGCAGGCAGGTAAAAAGTTCAATGCAACAGAAGAAGAAAAAAAAACGTCTCGTTGCTCTTCTCGGGTAGAGCAAAGGTGGTTTTATGAATTCTACTTGGAGCCAGAGCGGTCACAGACCACCTCTCCTCATGAGAAAGCAGACTGACATTGTTACAATGTCAAGACAGGTTTCTAAAAAAACGAGGAGGGAATGTAACTTTGTAATTCATGAAGTTTTCTAAACAAAAGCCATGAATTGTGGCTGCATTATGGACTATGAAACAGTCACACGGCACCAATCCCAGATGAACCCAGCTCCTGTCCACACACCCGGCATGTTTTAAAAGCATAGGTTTGATGCAAATAAGAGCTCTCACACATTCATTTTATGATTCTAAATGCCGTGTGGGAGTAAAATAAATGCCCTTCTTCCCTGAAGCCTGTCTATGTTCTGAAAATGATCTAGCTCAGTCATGCGAACAAGTGGGATTTTGACAATTAGCCTACACAGTAAATGAGTGAGTGGCTTTATGTTACTCCAGCAACTACCATCACAGTGCCCTTGAACAAGGCACCAGATTGTTCTGGCAAACAATCCCACCTCAGCCTTTCATATAAAACACACAGCAGGTAAAAGTCTGAAAAGAATGTGGAAAGAACCTCTGCAGTAGCTCTATCAGACCTCTGTGCATCAGTTCCTACATCTTGCTACATTTTGCATAGATTTGCATTTAGGATGGCCAACAGAATGACCCAGTCGCATGCTATTGAAATTCCTGTGAACCCTATGAGGCAGACTGTGACTGACTTTGTGAATATGACCGACTGACCATCTGGCACCAAACTTCTTCCAAGTTAAATGTGTGTTGACAGCAGACTTAGCCTGTAAAAAAGGACAAGGCTGACACAATTCTTCAATACTTTCTTTCTCTGATGCCACAAACATTCTGCTGCAGTGCATCAGTCTTCAGGACAGTCAAATGACTTCAATCAGGTTGGCAGGGCGACACGTGAAGCAACCCATTGGGTTCAGTACACTACATTAGTTGATTCCAAACTTGAACAGTATCATCTCCCTTCGTAGCACTGATGTGGATCCAATCATCCACCGACACTGTTCAAAATAATTAACACATAAAGCAAGGACAACATGACTACCCCAATTGCTCGGTAATTGCATTGCAGGACATATCCTGGCCAGGCAACATTCCACAAATGATATCCACTGAAATTGCTCCTCGAACACTTTTTTTTTTGCTCGGCTATACGCTTCCAAGAAAAAGACATCAGAAATCATATAAGCTAGGGCAAATGATCAGTTTGTAGTTTTAAAGGCATTTTAGTAAGTGTGTATTGTCTTATTGTAAGTATGGTATTGAACCGTTTACTTATTTCTCATGTAATAAAGTGGTTTAAAACCAAAGTTAATTTTCAGTCAAGACTGAATGGATCATAAAGTTTAACAGAAAATGGATGTTGAAGGGAACAGTTAATATTCATAAAGAGAAACGATCCACAGATAGAAGCCAGTTCTGCTGGAGAAGAAGTAATACATTACATTATTGTAACTGCTCATCACAGCACCTATTGTCCTCCCACCTTGTACAAAACCCAAGCTCTGATGAAGCACAAGCTCTCGTCCTTGACCTAGTTTGCTGAGTAGGGATTTCACGACCAGAAATGTTGTAGTCAATGCCAATACCAGTGACATTTCACGAGTGTGGATGGCAATTTGATACCACAGTAAAAAAATAATCCCACGTGCGTCAACATAAACTCCCATTGCCTTTAGCATACTGGTTTTTGTTAAAGTTAAACAGATCATAATCCTCTTTCTAATATATTAATTTTATATTGCTGGGAAAAGATAAACTTTAAACATCTGTATTTATTCAAGTTTCTTGCCAAAAACTAAATTTCACAACACTAAATTTGATTGTTTAAATTTTTAATTCCCTCCTGCCGAGTTCACAATGAAGCATTGTCAGAGGAGAAATGTGTCGTGTCCCCTGGATGTGTCGTGTCCCCTGGATCTGTCGTGTCCCCTGGATCTGTCAACACTGAGTTTACTGCATCCCAACACATTTTCTATTGAGCCCTGAATTTTGGCATCGATTTGGTACCAAAGTATGAGGTCTTGTGATATCCCTACTGCTGAACAAATGAAAGTATTTAAAATAATGTTCAACTGGAAAATGAAATGACTTTTAAGTGAAACTACATTTCAGCAGAGATCAGCACAGCTCACTGTGATCTTCTGCAAATGAACCATGTGCGACTGAATAATTCTGCAGTTATTTGTTGTTATTTTTACTTATGCATTCATGAAATGCCAATACAAGTGTCCAGAGGAAAGATGTCAGCTGTGTATGCTTTATATGCTTATTTGTATGCAGAAGACAATGTATTGTGCAGCCCAGGGATCTAGTAAATGTCAGCAAAATTAACTTAAAACTATACGCCTTCCAATTCCGATTACCAGTATAATCATGAGTTTCAGCTTCCACCCAATTGGTACAAGGCCTAACCCAAGTGTCCATGTACTGTGACAGAACCAGTACATTCATTGTTTCAATCTAGGCCTGTCATATGCAATTACCAGTAGCTAAGTAATGACAGATGAATGCTGATTGATGGGTTTTGGATTCTAATTCCTTGCGTCTCTTGTGCAGTAGTGAATACTATATTCAAACATCAGCATGTAGCCTTGCTTCTGCTCCTGCCACTGCCCTGCACCATCTGCTTGGTGCTGTAATGAAAACAGCATCTGATGGCAATGCCCAACATTAACATGCCTTGCTGTCTCAACTGTGCAGAGGACTCTCTAATCAGCCTGCACAGAGACAGGAAGAAGGAAAAAGAGTGAGAAGAGAAAGTGAGTCACACTACAGGCACCAAGGGGCCAGGCTCTATCCCAGCCTCTCAGCCCAACCCAATATGGTGAGCGTGTAGTGACATTTATTTGGCATTATGGATATGTAGTCCTGATGTACTATTAGTAGGGTTCATCTTCATCAATTAGTAAAAAAAAAAAAAGCATTAAAAAAAATGACTAATTGACTAAAGAAATCTTAGTCGACTAAGAGCAAAATGACCGATTAGTAAACTTCTTTAGTCAATTAGTCATTTTTTCATGCTGAATTACTTATTTTCAGGAAACCTATGAGCACATCTGTGGTAAACACAAGATTTAAAGTGGTGCTTTTGCATCATACTTTGTGGAGAAACTCAGTTTTACAGGTCTGTCGGATAAATCAACTAATCGACCCTTCAACAAAATCCTATTACCTAATTCAATAACAGTTTAGACTACAAACCTGGTGGGTTCATGAAGCTTGGTCAAAAAAAAAAGAAGGCAAGTGGTGTTAAAGGCAAGTGGAGATTGCGAGGCCAAAGAAGTTTTACTCACACAGGCCTCCCGGTTTAGAGGATGCAGGGCTGAGAAGATGAGTTTTGGAGAAGAAATGCACATAGGAGGGGAAGCGGGGGAAATGGGAGATAGATTGTGTGGAATCGGCACGTTGTATTTTACACTGAAAAGGTTCAATGTTTCACAACTGCTGTTGCTGCTGGTACACAGGGAGACTATGGCAGCGGAGGGGAATCTGTCAAGTTAACAGCTCACTGTTTCTACTGGATTGTGACTTAAATCCATGCTGCCCAGTGGAGGCTTATTGGGCTCTATGGTATCCCTGCACTGCCATGCTGCCTAAACCCAGATAACCCAATTCTACCCTGACCCAACCATCCATATCTGATTCTTTTTCCATCTGGTAAGACATGTAAACTGTAAAATTGCTTTTATGCCGATATTTATCGCTGTTTAATTTTCTTCGTGTGGGTCATGGTGGCCATAGGTCTCTTAAAATGATTAAGTATGATTTAAAGCATAATTTGATGACTTGACTTTGATACACTGTACCGATGGGTTTTGTGGCAGTTCGGTGCTCTGATAATCCTTTAATATAAAAGGGATTGAGAAGGCAGATTTAGCAAATTCCCCAAAAAAATTCCTTCCATGGGTAATATAAAACTTCTTCCATCCATCAAACTATCCATTCTTTTTTGCTTAGCATGCTGCCATTCTGAATTTGATCTAGTGGCAAAGTAGCCCAGACTTCCTTTTTTTCCCAGCCATCATCTCCCAAAGCATTCCTAGGTCATGTGGGATGTGTAATCCCACTAGCATGTTCTGGGTCTGCCTTAGATCTTTTCCCAAGTGCAAAAGCCTGGACTTTCTCCATAGGGATGCGTGTAGGACCCTTCCTGATCAGATTCCCGAAGAATGAGCCCGGAAATACTATGTGGACAAATGAATTAAAGCAGCTTGAAACCGTGATCTCATTCTTTCAGTCACTACCCAGAGCTCATGACCACAGGTGAGAGATCAACTAGTAAATCCAGAGCTTTGCCTTCAGGCTTAGCTCGCGCCATCGTCAAGTACAACAACCACATGACCGGGAATTTGGTACCAATTTGCCGGTCGATCTAAGGCTTCACCTTACCCTCACTCATGAAAAAAGGTCCAAATGTACTTGTACTTTCTCATCTGAGCCAGCAACTTGCTCCATAGCTAAAGAGGGCAATCTAGCAGAGTGGCATGGCTTTAGATTTGAAATTGCTGGCTCTCACCTCCACCGTTTTATTGTCTGATGCAAAGCAAGCTATTTCACACCAGAGGTCAGAGTCTGATTAAGCCAAAGGTGCTACATTATCAGAAAAATGTGGCAATGCAATCCTGAGATAACCAAACTGGAACCTCCCTACGCCTCAGCTGTGATTTTAGATTCTACCATAAAAATCATCAGGGCAAAACATTGTCTCCTTAAAATATCTTTGACTTATTGCAGTGGATACATACACAGCTCACATTCTGGCAAGCGAGTACTGCATCAGTGGCCCCGCCATCTCCTATATCTCGTCCTCTCCTACACGACACTCTGCAGGACATGGTCATAAGCCATTTCCAAGTACAAAGAACATAAATTAATGGGCAAGCTCTATGACCCCTCCAGTATTCTTACAAGATTAAAGAGATTTAAGGGGTTCCATGACAAGAGCGGAAACGGCACTGCTCCTCCTCAATCTGAGGTTCATCAAATCGCCAGGAGCATCCTTTCCAGTACCATTACATAAGACCTCCTAGAGAGGTTGAGCAGTGCGATACACCAAGAGCTGCAGCACATCTTTTCCCCCCTTTTTTAGAAGTACGAACCACCACTCACTGACTCATCTTATTTCAATCATTCATTTTCCTTAACTTTACTAGATCCTAAGTAAATCTGTATTCCTCTCAAGATACCCTTGAACTGCTGAACAATGAAATGAGAAAACCTTTTAAAAACATAGAGCTTGGCTGCATCCATATGAGGAGAAACTTACTGTGCCACCAACGATCCTGCCCAAAGGGTACCAAGCCCTTTCATCGAACCAGTTGAGGAACTCGTAGAAGCCATTTGTGGTGAGATGGTGCGTTGATCTGTAATTGAACCTGAAGAAAAGGGAAGAAAAAGAGAAGGGGGCTGGCTGAGTATAAGAAAACATAACAACCACACAAAAAGAATAAACATCCGTTTCCATTTATAGACCATATTTTGCCAAATTGTTACAGTTATTGACAGACCAAAAACACTCAACTATAGGAAAGAAAAGGTTATTTAATTTCCCAATTTTCTGAAGGCAGTCTGAATGGGTAAGCTGCAGAGACTTTGCCTTGTTAGAAAAGGGAAGATAAAGCCTCCATTCACCATGTGTGTCTTTGTGCTGATGCCAACAACTCTCAGGTCAGCCCACGGTTAAAAAGTGGAGATGAAGGGCACTCACACGTACTGTGGCATTTTTCAGAACAAAGCCTGCTTATTGCACAGATAATTCCAAGTGCAACCACTGGCATGTGCAGAGGTGACAAAGGCATAAAATGGGTTTGGTGTTGGAACAGAGAAATAACGACAAAAAAAACCCCAAAAAAACCTGAGAATAAATATAAGGAATATCACAGCAAACAGGCCTTGATTTTACACTGTAGCTGTGGTAAGCCGAGGGGGTTGGTACACTGTCAAGCAGCAGAACGAAAAGAGCTGACACTGTTGAGAAGACTGCTGCCAAAGAGAACGAAAGCAAGTGTTCCGTACATTTTCAGAGGCACCTTCTTCACTACACAGCTCGTTAATGTGTGCAGCTTTATAATATGTTCAGAGGTCCATACACCTCATGTAAGACAATTCATGCGTAGAAAACCTCCAGCAAGGCAGAGTAGTTTGCTAAAGGACAATTACCTGTTCTGGCGGTGTCTAATAGAGATGCATACCAGAGAGGACAGGAGATCATCTGGCATGACTAATCAGCTCTTTTTTACGCATAAGACATGTTCTTTAATTCAGACCGTGTCGAATATAAAAAATATCTTCAGCCAACAAACATGGGAAGGTTACAGCCTGTAGTATGCTACAGTAGCCTGAAATGCAACAAAACAATGCAAAGCCATGTTTATGTGAGATTTAGTTTTTAAAACTTTCATTTTTGTGTTCATCTTCACTCCAACTGGGACATCGTGGCAATTAAGGATATTTATGATAACTGTGGACCAAAAAGAAATGCCAATGTGCACACACAAACAAAAAAGGTACACCTCATAAAAGCATTAAGTAACACAGGCCTGTCCACAGCCCCAAACCAAATCAACAGCATTTCCTCACTTCCCTCTTCTCCGCAGCTTGAGATTCAGTGGACACTTTTACCGATTAACTTTGATCGTGTTGGGGTGACGCAGGAGCAGAGTTGTCACAAAGCTGCTGGAGTGTGTGCCGCTTACTCTCATGATCAGACAGTGCGTTTAAAATTTGCTGGCACGAGGGGGAAGCTCATTAATCATGACAAGGTGCCTGGTTTTCTACCACCTTCACATCGCACCTGAAGCCAGAGCTCTCCTCCCTCATGCAGGGCCTCCGATCTTGGCTCTGGTTTCCGGGAGGAGCTCGCCGTGGCCAGACATTAGTCATTTCAAAGCTAATGCTGAGAACTGGTCTCTTGTGTTCATCTTGAGCCCCATGCGTCATTTCTAAATAACTGACTCCACTGTAAACAGGTCAAACTTGTCAGTTTTAAGACGACCCAAATTTGTTTGCAACCATGTTTATGTAATACTTTTAAAATTAATGTTTTACTAAGCAGTCAACACATTTGTCAGGTTGCACAGAAATCCCACATATATTTGCATGATATTTTGATGTTCTGTTTATTGTCCAGGAATGAAAAGCTATCTTTAAATTCTCTACAACATTTACATTACTAGTCAATGGGAGCAAAGTGGTTGGAACTTAGATGTGCAATATTCTCCATCACTTGGATGAAAACATGGGGGGGGGAAGAAAAGTATATATATTTTTTTTTTAAAGAAGAAAAAAAAAAAAAAAAAGGTATGGTTCCTCTTGAAGTGATCTTAAGAAACTATTGAGCTGACATGAGTGTTTATCCTTGTGGCTCCTTCCAATCATATGGTATCACTCAACCTGAAGGTCCTGAGCATTCTACAGCAAACAAACTAACCAGCTAGCTGAATGTCACACTCAAAATAATGCAATTGTACTTTTTTTTTTTTTATGTCTGTTTTTCTTTTTGTATAGAAAAATTCACCTTAAAGTCTACCATTTAATATTTAATCTTGTCCATCACAATTTAGTACTTCCATCCTCAAAAGCAAATTTTACTGCACACAATTTGCATTGGCAAACAAAACTGCTCTTTAAAATCAGATGGTAGTCCAGACAATACTTTTGTTCTTCCATTCTGTGAGTCCATTTCCTTAAATACTGGGGTATGCAAAGAAACATAATGTTACAAAGTGCAAAGCTGCAGAGGTAGCCAGGTGTGAGAGAGTTCTACTGCAGTGAATACAGGTGGAACTGGCTGGCCACTTTTGCCTCATTGTTCTGCAGCTGTCAAATCAGTGAGGCAGAAACAAAACCAATTCAAAGAAAGCATTGTGAAAGACAACTTTGCATGCTGCCAAGCCATATCCACAAAACCCATTTTCCAATGATCTCATGGACAGCCGAGCAGAGTGCTTTATCCCTGCCCTTGTCACTTTGATGGGGCAGGTAATGTAGCTCTTCCAGGCACATTAGCAATTTAATGCATAGCTGCCAATATGGTTTCAGGCCACTGAGCCTGATGGCAAGGGATTCCACTGCAACACCTCAAACCACCAGCAAATGAGTAACACACTTTTAATACCATAAAAAAAAAGGAATAAGATTGATAACTAGGAGGATGAAGAGAAAAATGCCCCCTATATCAACCCCTCAGATAATATCTCAAAGCAAAAATGAAAATTAAGAGTGGCATAGTGTGCACTTTAGATCACTCAGGGCCCCCTGCAGGCATCATAATTCATTTTAATCAAGGTCCGTTTCACTGATTACCAGTTTCCTGTTGAGACAGGACCATCACCATCAGCATGACTAAGTGGGCTCCATTGCTGTTTATAAGCCAGTAATGCCTAATTCAGTATCGCCTACATAATCAGATGCATCATTGCCTTTTCCCCACTGGTTCGCGTTATGGTGAATGTCTAAACAGACTTTTGGTTCCAGGGGTGTAATCACCACCTTGACCGAATGGATAACATGTAATTAGGAGCCTGCTTAGGGACTCAGAAGGCAAGTGAGCACATACAACATAAGCTTCACACAACAATACACCCAGTGCGCATGTTTGAGCAACAGCATGGTGTTTTTTTTTTTTTTTTAAGGCAGCAGTCTTGAAAGATTATAGGAAGAAGCAGAACACACGATATCTTTTCAAAGGGTTTGCATGAAAGAAGGGATCCTTGATAGATCAAGTCAAAAGTATGGTACTTAATATCAATATCAGGTACAAGACACAATTAAGGTAAAGAGTAATATATATATATATATATATATATATATATATATATATATATATATAAAAAAACTCTTTACCTTAATTGAAATAAAAAGGGCATTTCTGTTGGATGAGAGAGTTGACACAAGTTACAACAAATTCAAAAAGGTAAGAAAGACAGCGAGAGAAACCAAACGACAACTGAGCTTTAACATATGGTCGCTGTTAATGAGGCCGTTGAGTACAGGGCTAGTAGGTAGTAGACTCGGGAGGACGGAGCCTCACTTGGACAGCACATAAACCAGCATCATCTAGTCAAAGGACAGTTTCATGAAACAATAGACCTCCCTGAAACAGAATCTGTAAATATGGTACTCTGATTAGTTTCCTAGATAAGCCCTTTACTTACTGTTTTACAATTACTTGAATAAGATTACAACTATCTGCACCCTACATAGTTTTACTTTTTAATAATCTCCTAATAGGATTTTCTGGTTGGATTACCTGGGAATTTCATGATAGTTTGTTTTAAATCAGACTGCACACTTTCCCATCCTGCCCTAAAACTAACACCTCCATGCTGGTGGAAAGGGTCACATAGCTTTAATTGTGCCGATTGTCCTGAATGCCTGCCATCATCCGACAAGATGAGGCATCCTGACATATCTAGCGGCTGTATCACTTTAAATCGAAGGGTGGTGTGTGTGCCTGTGTGTTTTCCTGCGTGTTCAATGACCCAGTAAGGTAATTGCATTCTGCGGATGTGTGATGGCAATATTGTGCACATGGTACAAGACATCACTTAGTAAATCTGAAATTAAATATGGGCTGTAATTACTAGCCTGACAGCTTTTGCAGTAGGTTCAATGAGGCACTGTCTCAGATGATGTAGGGTTGTTTATAGAAAGCGGAGCAGCAAAAACACATGAACAGTATCATTGGGAGATAAATACCAAAACATACACCTAATTATTCTACCATTTCCAAAAATCGTAAACAGGCAAAAAAAAGCCTGAAAAGAAGAGCATTCATCCAATTGAATCGCGAGGACAGGGTTCGTCTTTTGAGATGAAGAGGTCCAGGGAGAGCCATTTAATTCTAACGCTATTGGAAATAACGCCAACCAAACAAAAAAAGTTTTTCACAGTCAACAGACCCTCCAAAGGCCAGCAAATCATGGTTGTAGAGGCAAAGACTACAATGCAAACAGCATGCCAATTTCACAAAAACAGACTAAATTGACAATAAAAAGAAGGTACTCCTTCTAACCTTGCGAGAAAACCCCACAAATGTCAATATTGGAATTTCAATTAAATTACTGGACTGATTAAATAGGTATTTGTATTAGTGCTTAGTACTGGATTGATACAAAAAAAGAACCCCTCTAATCTAAGCTTTTCTGAATGAACCAGCTGGCAAGGGTAACACAAGCAGATGGTTTCTGTTTTTGTGCCTTGGTGGGGTGTAAGATCATCATGTCAATATGCAAAGAGCCAAACTACTGCCGCCTGTTGGAACTGATGAATGAACATTTTAAAAATGACAATGCATCTTGAGGTAAAGAGGCATAATGGCATTAATATTGACTTGCCAGGGGAAATCATTTTAATACACATAACTCTGCTCCAGCTTTAACTGGGAATACCCAACAGACACAAACAGCTATAAACTAGCATTGTTTATTTGCTCCAGCACCACATTTTGACAGTCTAGATAAAGAAGAGGCCCACATAAAACTGTTTGGGTTGTTAAAAAAAAAAAAAAAAATGCTGTTATGAGCAGAGTTATTTAATTCTGAAATGGGGCACAGCCAGATAAAGGCTGGTCTTTGCAAAGGTGCTATTCTGTGGATGTGTCAATGCTGTGTAAAAGCAACTGCGTGAAGAAGCTTGTGGTTTGAAATTTGTTCGGTTTTGGAACGTGCTTCTTTATGTTTGAAATACTCAGTCAGAGTTATTCAAAGGCAATTAGCCAATGAACTCTACAATTTCCTGGACACCAGATTTATAGAAAGCAGAGTCACTGCTATTGATGTCCTAATTATCTTTTCACAGACACACAAGCTCTTATTCACACCTGTGTGAGAACAGCTTGGCAATACCAACTACAGACGTAGAATGCCCTGTGGGTCTAATAGAACAATCGATCTTGAATTGGGCTATTTTCTTAGCAAAGCTAGACAAGATGCTTATACGAGCTATAAGCAGACAAGGAGAGCCACTGAATAATTCATTATCCAAACAGGGCCAATGATGCACAGTGAATATACATGCAGTAGCGGTAGCCCTAAAAAAGAATAAGCCTGAAGCAAGAACGCAAAACATTGTCCATCTGAGGTGGCTGAGCGCACATGGCCGGACAGGACAGGTGAAGTTGCGAACATTTCTAATAAAGTCTTATATTCGTTATAAATACGAAACATTTGTTAGCTAGACATTAAATGTGCTTGCTTTTCTTTGTTGAACTACTATAACATTTAGTCTTGGGTCCCTTTTGGCTGCTCACTTGTAATTTAAGTGCACTCATAGTTGTAGGTCTACAGAACACAGCCATGCCCTGTTCCAATTAAAAAGAAAAAAGAAATGGAGAGAAGTTTAGATACCGACTAGGCAAGCTCCACTGGAAACGGCACGATAGTGGTTATTCAGTAACAAATGACAAAACTTTCAAACGAATGTGTACAAAACTTGGGAGAAAGTGAAAATGGGGAGTATTTAATCTTGCATTAGGTGGAGGCCTGCTGCTGCTAGTGAAGGGCACAGGGCAGTTGAGGTCTATTAAGAATGTTCAGGTACACTGAATCGTTTCACACTCCACAGCTTCCTGCAGTTTGATCTAAGCAACTACAAATAGATAAGGGATCTAAACAAAGCAGTCGCTCAGTGTGATCAACCCCTCTCTATGATGGGATGGTGAAGAACAATGTGCCTGGTTAACTGAGGCCAACTGAGATGGTCTCGCAACAAGAACATTTCTACTTCCTATATAGGAATGACATCGAAGTAAGATTTGAGAAATAGCCTAGTTTTACTGTGCCGTGTGCACCCTTGCCTGAGGGAACACGCCACACTGTCTACCTATTGCAGAAATAACAAATTTAAGATTAACGTCACAGTGAAAACACAAATGTAGTACACAATAGCAGAATGTAGGATCAGATTTAGTGTTGCATTAGTAATGCAATGAGAGAGGTGTATTCAGATAGGAAAGAAACAACTGCAGCTGGTGGGACAATGTCAAAGTACAATACAAAAGAAAAACTTGTTTCTATGCCTACATTTTCTGTCCCTAACCTTATATGTAAATGAAGGAGGACAAATCATAATACAGTACACCACAAAGTCACTCCTGAGAATTTGCCACCTCCTTCGTGCTCCTACAAAAATTGAACACGACAGGCACTGAAGGTGCATTTCATTCATTCTACAGGATGCAAAGTATTATTTGGGCGGTTCAGTAAGTAAAAGAGCATGGAGGGGGAACATTAAGGTTTCGGTTTTTTAAAAGCACCCTAAAAAATAGGCTGTTAAAAGAAAGCAAACAAAACAGACTGGGGGTCAGCCAGAGAAGGCAGGGCTCGAGAAATGATCAGCACGTGCAAAAACTGTAGACAGACGTGCAGGGAATCCATCAATGACAAAACCATTAGGCCACTGTGCTTTTTGTGTTCAATAACACTATTCAGAGTTGGCCATGTGGCATACAATTAACCAACTGGAGCTGGGCTAGTATTGATTAGTAATTACAGGAGATAGATGAGAAATCTGAACCCCAACAAGTATTGGTTAAACACCACAGCAATTACTGTGCAGAATGCATTGTTAGGCAAGATGGGGGTATGAGTATAACAAGATGAGGCGGCCTCCCTTACACCCTTAAATCTGTATTAAGTAGATTGTGTGTAAAATTTAAATTACAACTTCGCTAAAAAGACAAGGTTCGACTGAGGTTACCTTGACCGGTCTTCAATTAGCTCCTATCATACACTTAAAAGTTCACAGTATGATTGAAGAAATGCAGCCGAATGTCAGTCAAAGTTCAAAGAAAACTGATCATCTTTTAAAAGATTAAGCTCCTCTTAGTGTGGGCTGTAATACTATGAATTCCCCACAAAGCTTAGCTTCCCATCTCTCAAGAATGTCCCTGACTGAACCTAGACAGGACATGCAATTTGGACAAAGCTGTGGTTACATAAGCAAAGCTTTCGCACATGAATCCCCCAAAGGATGGTCAAAAATAAATTATACACTTACCTACAGCAATGAATTCCCCTGCTAATTTACGAAACGTATTTGGGTCATCTTTTTATTCCCCTCAGTAAAAGGCAAGATTCAGCAGAATGCCATTGACTGTACTATTTACAAAGAGCAACTGAAATCATTCCACAACAGCTGATATTATAGAGTAACTTCGCTTTTTTAGCATGTAATCAAGCAGACATTACAGTAGCAACTCCAAAAAACTAAATGTCATCCGTTTACCAACTTATATAACTGATGAGCTGGGGCATTTCATTTGCAGCCAATCAACATTTCACAGGGTCCAAGATTTCTGGCCTCTGAAAAATCCTGTCTGATGAATATATTGGGTTGACAATTAATGAGCGAACTTCTATTGTAACAGATGCTTCTGTGACAGTCTTAGCACACTACATGGATGCCAGATGGAAAATTAGAAGTGTGGTTCTTAGCACTGGAGATTAAGAGCATGCACAGAGATGAGTGTCACTAAGCAATTTGGACACAGTGGGTGGCTACAACATTATGGGATCAATGTTATATAGATTTCACCACGTGTAGTGGCAATGTAGAAAAATACACCCGAGGGGTTCCCACTGTAAATGCCATTAAACCCATAATCATTCTGTCTAAAACCAGACTGATGTTGAAAGCCATTCAAACACTGCAAGTCCACAGCCCTTCACTTTACTAAGTCAATAGCGGATGCCTACCACTGAGAGACCAAACACAAGCAGCTCAGTGTTAAACCTGTGGAAAAAACATGAGCTTGTTCCACACATGCAGGGGAGAAACAGGGACAATTTTTCATTAATACATTTTTTCAGTAGCCTGAGCCCTTTCAAAAATGGAGTTACCTGATGATTTTTACTGTTGAATTAATTTATGGTTTAAAACGTATTATGAAAAATGGATACAATTAAATTTCTGCAGGCATAAGCGGTATCCAGGTCTCTCAAGATGGAAAATAATCGTTAGCAGAGACCCAGCACCATCAAATATGCGCAACTGCATGCTCTGCTAAATTTAAAACACACTAAACACAGACGAGCCAAAGGCAATACAAGAAATTAAGTCAAAAGGGATTTTTGTCACTGAACTTAAAATGCCGGTTTGGTGCGTCAGGCAGGCCATGACTCTTAAAGTGGCAATAATTTACGTTTTTATAAAAACGTATTAAATGACAGAGAAAGTTATAAGACACTGCAAACAGGGTCACTCATAGTGATGAACCTAGAGAGAATTATCATCTGAATTTCCTTTGGCTTTACAGAGGTAGAAGTGAATATGAAGTTAGCAGATTGAAGCGATACATTCCTCAGTGTGTGCTATATGGACCAAGAAAGAAAAGTTCTCCTCCTGCAAAATCTGTTGTACTTCCTGCATCCAGTGCGAAATGTTCATACCGTTTCATCGCTACTAAACTCTCCGTTAAATGCTGCGGGGGCAAATAGGTCAAGCTACACACAGTTCTGGATTTAGAATTGTGTTTAACGTCTTGGAAACAAGAGTGATTCATTTAAAAAGGTAAGGAGGGGGATAAGAAATGTGACGTTTCCAAAAGGCACATAGTCACTGAATTTCAAACTGCAGCGTGTGAATCAAAGGAAATGGATGAAAGGCATGCCAATTCCACATTTAGCCAAAGAGTCCACTGGGGCAGCGGCTTCTCTTTTATCAAAACCCACTGTTACCATCGACCAAAAATAGGGAACACACTGGGAGAGCCAGGCAGGAACAGCAGGCAGCAGTGAATCCCAGAGATAGGGAGTAATTACTGGCATACAAAGAGGGTTGCTGTCATAACGGCAGCTAATCAATTGAATATCAGAAATACAAACACTGAGGACAAACAGCAGCTATAATTACAGGCCTAATCATCACAGGTTGAGATCTCTATTAAAGGCCCTTTCATAAGAACTCGTGCCTGAATGCTTCATGTTTTAAAAAAGTTGTAATGAGGGAGGCAATTAACATACATGTACGACGATGATGTTCTTGTGTTAGACCTCAAAATAGCCATGCTATAAGTGTAAAAGGAACAAAACTGAAAGGCTGTAATGCTTAGAAAGACCCGCACATTTTGGGGCTACACACAGACGTATACCAAATCTCCCCCCACTGTGAGGCTCTAGGCTGAAATTCCTGCAGTGAGGGTAAACTGAGGGCAGCTGCCCACTGCCATCTACAGCTTAAAATCAACTTCTCTTGATCCAAGCATCCACCTGCTGCAGGGAAAGCGGTAAACTGGGAGAAAAGCTCTAGTAAGACACTACAATGGCCAAAAATTAGACCATTAAAGCAGATGCTAAAAACACAGCTGTGGACAATTATGCAGTAAACATTACAATTGATTCCCCTGGACAAAAAGTTGTTATTGCTCTGCCTTTGAGGATAATGGTTTTGCCATGAGCCGTACAGTCACTAAGAGACAGTAGAGAAAGCTGGTAAGACACTTACGCCTCATTGGCTTAAACATCAGTGCAAGGCGCTCAATAACACTCCAGTCAAAAAGATACTGAGCACTTTACACCACCTCTCACTGCAAACTCGACAATCATTAATACAGCGCGCCTACATCATAACACAAGTTATTGCTGCCCCAAAGCTGCCATATCTGCATGAATGGGCTTGCCATAGTGGTTCCGAAATCCTGAGGGGTCGAAATTTACTGCCAGGGCTGAGTAATTATACACTGTCTTCTGTACCACTGCGGTCCCTTCATCATTATTTCCTAACACATGGCTGCCTCTGCCGTTTCATATTCTATGGCTATGAGATAATGGAAGAGAACAGAGGGGAGTGCTTCTCCACTGCTCTCTTTTCCTACACTGGTGACAAAACAATGTTTCATTCTTCCACAGGGGAGTCTTTCAGGGGGTATAAACTCCCAAATCGTACAGCCTCTTCAGTGCACAGAGAGCACAGACACATGAGGTCTGTGTTTTCGGCTGTAGCTCTCCAACTCACTAGCTAGCCTGGGGTATGAGACTTTTTTGCTTGCATGTAAATCTGGAGATAGTGTAAACAGCAGCAAGTAGCTGGTTACTTTAGATTTAGCTTTCCAGGGAAAGACACTCTGAATAGCAATACAATTCTAGCCCTCCGAGACTTGAACACACCTTACAGATGAGCAGGGTTTAGGGTTGTCCTACTGTAAATATAGTTTTTTTTTTTTTTAAATATCATCCAGGTAGTATAGCTAAAAGTGCTGATTTACTATTTTCCTACTCATTCAACATGCTTCTGCAGTTTTCATAAATAAAATTCATGATTATTTAGATTTTGAATTATTTAGCTTATTAGCTCTTATTGTTACATACAATAACAAAAACACAATATTAGCTTTCTAGCCACAACTTCTAAGTGTCTCACTTCCCAACAAGCATGGCCACATGTTGTGTTGCACCATGGCTCACTGAACAAGCTAGCAAACAAACTCCCAAAGCAAAAAAGCACTCTTTAAGAACTTAAGCACGGTGCAAGCTAAGTGTGTGTGTATGTATGCATGTATGCATGTGCGTGTGTATGTATGCGCATGTGTATGCATGCGCGTGTGTATGCATGCGCGTGTGTATGCATGTATGTGTGCATGTATGCATGTATGTATGTATGTATGTATGCGCGTGTGTATGCATGCATGCATGAAGTGTTAAATTGTGTTTGGAGACAGACGAGGTGTCGGGACTATACCATTCTTTTAACAGACTGCACAACCGCTCTCTGCATACTGAGCCATTTGCCACATTACCTTCCATTTAAATGTTATTTAACTTGAGTAACCTAGTGTGACAGAGTACATTGCTCAAGCTTACAAAAGATGCCACCAAAGATCTTGAGTAATTCGGATAGTGACTCAAGTGTGTAAACAACAATTTCAGCAATTAAAAGCGTTTTAATCAGTTACTTATAAACAGTTGTAGGTACGGTTAGGCATTTCAAGCATTAAAAACAAATCAAGAGTTACTCTGAGAGGCTATATTTATTGCTCATTTAAACCAATGTAAACAAAATAAATGAAATACAAGACATTGACAGATCAGGTCTCCTTTGTAGACAAAGAAGAGGAAAGTAGACAACACAGGCAACATGAGCTCAGTGCATGCAACCCAAAGGGAGCTTGTTTGATGTAGCAGCCCTTAATGATCCACGCAATCTAATGAGCAGGCATGTTGAATACAGACATCACCACGGGAGGCTTCCCAACTTTGTAATACACTGAAAAGGCTAATCCGTCACGTCTGTGACTCTGCATGCATAACTGCACTGGAGGAAGAGGACATTGATTTGTTTGGTGGGGGGCAAAATGGCTGCGGTAATTTCCTGTCGAGGAAAGACGATGAGCCTTTTGTTATTTTTCAAATTAAATGTGACCCAAGACATGGTGAAGCTTCAACACTTTAGGGCTTCAGTGCCAAGGATGAAGCATTGCTCGTGGCTAAATGGAGAATACTGTAGCTGTATGCATTGCTACTCATCACTGAGGCCAATGCATCAGCACGGGGGTGAGTTTTGTTCAGAGTCTGTGAGAGTGCGGCAAAGCAAAAAAAGAAAAGAAGGTCTAAACTGAGTGCTCCCAACTGTCACAATTTGATGCACCTCCCGACATGTGGCTTGTTAAAACAGCCGTGTGACCCATTTTGGTCTCATAGCATGAGAAGAACTGTGATTTTCTACAGGCTAGATATCGTATCGTTACTGGGAATTATTTTGGCCGCGATAATTGTGTGGTGAAAATCTGATATTGTGAGTATGGATATCCCGAATATGGATACATATTTATTTTTCAAACTTGCTGCTACAGTTGCCTTATTGCCTCAGGTTGTCCCGAAAGCAAGAAGTATCGTCGTCAACATTGACACAACTTATCTAGGAAGCACTTCCAAGCTCAAAAGCAAGCAGTCAGCACTGCTATGGTATGAACTTAGTATCTACAAGCTCCATATGAACAGAAATGTTATCACTTATTCCACACTGAAAACACAGTTGCCCTAATCCGACTTTGAAACTTCAGCAATGATAAAAATCAAGCAGCACAAGCACTCACAGATAATGTATCTGTCTGAAATGCACAGCGATAGCATCTTAGTAGAAAACGGGGCTCCAGGCAACGAGAATACATAAAAGGCAACAATGAGCTCATCCTGGATGAAAACTCCACACTGGGTAGATTTGGAGTGGTGAATGAGAGGCTTCCTCTCGCTCGCTTGTCTGGGTAGCAAATCTCCAAATCCCAGCCAGAGGGGGAAACAGATCCAGCACCCTATTACAGGGAGCCTGAAAGATGGGACTGCTGTTCATTCACAGCCAAATTCAGCTTTTGTCTAGCGGGCCCCATCAAATAGGGCCCAACCTTCGCTGGGAGTGCCATAATGACATTACGCCAGCTCTCGCTGCAGCAACTGCAGGTAGAGGGGGGGAGGGGGTGTTGGGTGGAGAGAGAGGCTGATGGAGATGGAGAAGGAGAAAAAGACAGATGACTCTCTCTGCCTGACTCTTGTTTGAACTGCAGCCCAGAAATGCAGAAGGGGGAATCGTCCCTCTGATTTCCCTCTGCAAGTGTATGATGCTGATGCAGACAGCAAGACTAATGTCACAAGCTGTACAGCCAGCACCTCTAAAAGAGACGTGCTTTGTGCCAGTTTCAGAGCACCACATATCAACTCAAGGAGACATCTTACTTAGATTACAGTATTATCCATCTCTTACCAATATTCCTAGCATCCGTAGAAATGACATGGTACAGTGGTAAAATCACAGTAACACACTGTACCTTCAGCAACAGCTCTGGAGATAAGGATCATTTACACTTAGTCTGGATGAAATTAACTCTAACACTTTAGTTGGACTACAGCAGTCTGACTTGTCGCAGCCTAAATAACATGTAAAATCAGGCTGAACCAACCATCCTTAAACATCCCCTCTGAAGAACCCATTCAGTGGAAGAACATCTGGCTAATGGCTAACTACTGGCCCAAACCATGGCCTCATCCTAATGCACCCTTGTGCACCAGTGCCACATTTAGCAATTGTATTACATCATCAAAAATCAAGGACTATGCCTGAATAAAATGTGGTTAAACCGGACTCAAAAAAAAAAAAAATAGATATGCACAGTTACAAGTGCTTTAAATGAAAGCAATAATTGAAATGCTATTGGCTGTAATGGATTTTGCCTGCAGTGGAATGATAACCTGGAGCGCCAGATGGTTACACAGAACCGTCTGAGGAGCTGTCACTGGAAACGGTTTGGAAAAGGGAAGGCACTTTCAAAATAATACTTGGCAGGTGATTGGATGAACCATCGGTCTAACACAGTCAGTCAGAAGAAGAGTGGAAAACATATTTTCAATTGAGAAAAGCCTTCAGTGCCATATAAATCAAATAATTGCTCAGCCTATGGAATGTCAGAAAATAGTGAAAAATGCCCATTACAATTTACTAAAGATAAATGTGACATTAATTGCCCTGTCTGAAAAGCAGTCAAATTGTATTCTAGTATAGTGTATAGGCATTTTTTCTTGAAAATAAAGAATGAACCAAGTGGCAGAAATTTACAGGTCAGTTATTTTGAAAGTCTACCAATCATGTCAGCTGTAGATAAAAGGTTTTTTATTTTATTTTATTTATTTATTTTTTAAATACTTTAAAAAGCACCGACCAAAATAGCAAAAAAACATTATTTCTCCTCAATGCAAATGTCATTCAAAAATGCCAAAGACTTTTAAAAACAGTCCTATGTGCCGTTTTAAGAGCTAAAGAGCCTGAACCCCCAAAATAGATCAATTCTGGCAGCCAAATCCCACTGGAATTCACATAACTTTAAAGTACCAGATGGCAACAGTGAGAGCATTATTAAAAAATAATATTCCTTAACAACCTCACTGGCATACTGACTGACTGTGGGGGGTGAGCACATAATCAAAGACAGGGAGAAATACACTAAATCTAAACAAAACTGCACTTGTTACAGCACACTGAGGTTTAACACAGGTTTTTCATTTCATCACTGATGCAGGGGTCCACATTTATGTGACTTTTGAAGCAACTGGGATGACAGGTGACAGAGCTATCCAGGGCCTCTGCAAGTTCTACTTGCTTTGAAATGAAACTCTGGGTAGCTGGGAGGACCAGATGGGAGTTAGATCACAGTTTGAGAACAAAACTTGCTTGCTAAGTTACAAAGACACGCTCATGGGAAGAGAACAGAGAACACATAAAATAAACCAAGGAAACTAGTGAATAAGAAACTGAGAATGACAGAGAAGAGTACCTCTGTCAGTTTGCGACTTGGATTGAAAAAGTATGTTTCAAGGTCAAGATAAGCAGTCATGGTAAATGAAATTCTAATGACTGCGGTAATTGCCAAATTGCTGGAGCTATACTGAAAGGGAAATGTCGAAGTTTGAGGTCACTTATCCCTCCTGAGTGAAATCATATCAACTGCTTAATGATCTCCTTCATATATTCCAATGAAGCTCTGGGAGAATTTTTAATAGAGAGGTGCCATCATCAGAGCTGGATTCATTCCGCAAGTGTCGGGAAATATCCTTCTTGATCTTACCAACTAGGGTGCATCCGCTTAAAAAGGAAACATGCTTTTGAAGGTCACAGGTTGAGATGAAAAACTCTGGGAGAGATGACGACACCATCACAGGCCACATTAACTTCAGTCTTAGTCACAGAAAGGACCGGGGAGGGAAAAGCAAGAAGGAAGTACTTAGAAGTAAAAGTACCGCCATAAATAATACATATTGAAGGATGTTTAGCTAAAACATTTACATGGAGTTGATAGGAATATAATGCATTAAGCAATGGCTTTATTAAACTGAGGAGTTTAGTTAAAAAAGGTCAAGACCAGTCCAGATAAATATCTACAGTTGTATTTTTAATGGACACAGAGGAATTAGTAAGGAGCAGGAAGTTACTTCACAAGATATGCACTCTAAAAGAGTGCCCTCAAAAAAGCATCCATCATCTCATATTTCATGCTACAAGAAGCCCTTCAACAAAAGTAGCAGCTATTGGTTTTCACTGAAGCACAGCCATGGTAGAATGGGAAAGTTGGGAGAAACCACTAAAATGTTGCACCCACGCTGACGTGACCAAAAAGCTCTTTGTGAAACTGGTTCTTCGGAGGCAGGGCAGACCGCATAATCCTTGTTGTGCTGAGATTCAAAGCAAAGTCCAAATTATACTTTCCACATCCGCATGGCCACAAGACATTTTGACCACATCTGTGCAGACCATCCACATGTGGCGCAAATGTACGTGCATCCATGCCGATAAGCGTATAAAACACATCCATGTATGCAAACGTAGCACCGCGTGCAAGTCTGCTGCCCGTGTCCGTTTGAGTATATACAAGCTACAAAGACACTGTATTTTCAGATACGTTACGTATACCCTGACAATATAAGATACGAGTCGAGGGATATGTCATCACCATGACATCCATGTGGTGGTTGACTCAGGGAAAAAGTATTGAATTTAGACTGCCACACTGCCACGGTGCCTCAATAACAACAGATTCGAAGAATGGTTGCCTTACATCTCCCCCACCAAGCAAAAACAGCTGGACAAATCTGTGAACAATGAAACCGAGAGCTTCTAAGGATGGGAGCAAGTGTCCAAGATATCATCGGAAGGCAAAAGACTAATGGGGCTTTGACACTGCTGCGTGGTAACTCGCCTCCAGCCATTTCAATGAGTGTACGGCACCATAGGTGGAGGGGATTCAAACCCAGCTGTAGGGGTATGAAGCAGATGCCTCCCACGTGAACATAGTTTGCTCTTCCGCGCAGTTCAAAGTCCTCATCTTTTGACCGTAGTCGCCTGGTTTCGGCGTTTTAAAAATGCTTTTCTTTTTTTGGGGACCGCTCTTGCAGGTAGGCAGTTGTCGCAATGTGAGAGCAGCTTTAGCCTCCGGATCAAGTGGGTCAGTCCATCCCGTGGTTGGGAAATGTAGAAGGACCGTGGCTGACAAGAGGGAGTGTGGCACTCGGGACAATGATCAGTATTTGAAAAGAAACGCTCTTCTGCTCCTGTGGTGCTACATGTCTCAAGGACACGTTAAATTGAAGAGTTGACTGAGGGGGTCATTTTATTTATCAATTTCAGCAAATCCGTTCTGAAGACTTGGCTAGATCAGGAGGAGGCATCATAAAAGGCAAAGTGAGTAGGCAGAGTTGTGTCTCTGCAGACTGAAATGGTGCAAGATAAGACTGCAAGTGGAATGAGAAAACTTTTTTAAACTGACCTAATCTTGTCGCATCTCTATTTAAAATAAAATAAAAAAATGTTTAAGCCGTAACTATGCAAAATACAGCTTGAAAGGTTATTGTTTAATCGTTTTCACGCGTACCAGAATACTGGATTTGTAAATACAGGGTCACACATTACAACAATACTGACACGTAGGTGTTTCAAGGATTGTTGCTTCAGAGTAAAAGGAGTCCAACATGCATGCAAGAATGCATATATACTCAAAACAAATAAGATTATACAATATACTGTCCACCATGTTGGGAAAGCCACGTTGTATACAGTTCTTTTGGGAGCGGACACCCTTTGAATTAAAGTGATGGGGTAAAGGCCGAGGGTAACAATCATCTCGCATCTCTACGATGGCAGGCTTTTTAATCTAACTTTGAATAAGGCAGGTTGGACATCAGCAATTTATTTTCCTTCAGGCGTGGTTGGACAAGGCCATGTACAAATGACTTCAAGAGCTTCAACTATAACACGGTCATCAACACAAAAGAACAGTAGGATGTTTTGACTTTCATTTTTATTCTATTTAACAATTTATGAAAGAGTTGTTACAATCTTCATCTGTAAGTTAGGGTTTAAAAAAAAAAAGAAAAAAGAAAAGCAAATCTGTGATAAGCCTTTAATCTTTTACAAAAATTGAAGTATTGACGCTCCCCCCCTGTAAATGTCTTAAGGCCGAAACAAACAGCAAGTGCACTGATGCCTGCTGTGTTGGTTGCTTGGGTCATGCTATTCTCAAAGCACTCCTTAGACTTTTTATAGCAGCAGGTTAGCTGCATGCCAACAATGCCCACAGTTTCTACGAGGGGAACCTGTTCTCAGCGAGTGCTCACATTACATTGTGCCTTCTGTCACTCTGACTGGCATGGAGATGATAGTAGAAGGCAGGTGTTTAAATAATGACACCAACCTGAAGGATTCAGCTGAACTAAAAGTGAACCTGGGTCCCATCGAAATGTGTGTGGTATATCCTCATGAATAAAAATATAAGCAAATCCAATTTTCCAAAATAAATCTCTCCATATAATTGGTTATAACATTGCAGTTCACAAAAAAAAAAAAAAAAAAAAGTCCAAAAAATGTTTATTCTGAAAGTTCAGGCTGAACTTCTACAACAGTTTAAGCAAACACCTCTAGGTCTCTCCTGGCAGGGGTTAAAACTGCTCACATTGAATAATAAAACATATATAATGGATTTCTTGGGGCTTTTAACTTTCTTGATTAAATTGTTGCAGATGATTAATTTCAATCTCGATTTCCCTCCCTTTTCCTGTTCAGCAGAAATGTCATCTTTGCCATGCAGAGATCCAGAACTGTCATCCGTTTTTAGAGGTCAGCCGTAAAATAGGTACGCAACAGAGAAGAGAAAATCTTCATGTTTAGAGCCAACATCTGTATACTTGGACGATGGGATGGAGAGCTTTGCCAAATCATGTACATAGTGGTGATTGTGCCAATAATTAAAAAGGTCAAATGTTGTATTTGTATTTATCGGTCATCAAACAACTTAATTGGTTCTCGCTTGTAAGACGCTACATGTCTTTAAACTGACTTTAGTCACCAAACATAGTAGAAAGTCTACGTTATTGTCCACTTTGACCTCAGTATCAGCGCCATTTCATCTTCTCGTTGGGTCCGACTGAGTCTTTGCTTCACCTCGTTTCATAGCTGCTCAGCCAGACGACCTGCCAGCTGCTTTACTTGATAACCAGGATGATATAACAGCCGCTTGACAGGCTCGTCTTTCTCGGCCAGTCACAGTTTGACAACCTATTCCAGCTGTCACTCCGTCCTGCTTGACACCACTCCATTCGTCAAGCTGTCATTTATTTTCCTTTGCTCCGAGGCCTCTTCCACCCACCCATTCCTCCATTCAACCACTCCTCCATTAGCCTGTGCCCTGCAACAAAAGAAAGCAACCCTGGGCAGTTGTGTCCTTTCCTGGAAGTCAGCTATACTGGCAGCCTAAAACAAAGCTGTGGCCTCAGACCATAATGCTCTGTAATGTCACACCAGGTGGACTCGCCAGTGGCTAGGCTGTGACAATAAAGTCATCCCATTTCAATGGACCGATGAGAATGAACACTAACAGCTGAACAATAGACACATCTGCACCAGGAACAAGAGCCCAGATGTCCCTTTGGCAGACAGACAATGGACAGAGTAAGGTTTCTAAAAATCTAATTTTATTTTTATTTGTTTAAAGACATGAAATATTCAGGATTTATTCATACTGCAGGAACCAAATAAAAAATATTAACATATAAACATAAATCAGCAGCTCTGTCGGGTTTTCATCACATTTTTCTCTTTGTTTTATGGAAGGCATATCCATCTCTTCCACAAAAGGACAGAGTTTGCTGTAGACTGTTTTGAACACAGCCCTCTTGTTGCAGACTATTTTATACTGCATGGTTGCCTAAAAATATTTAGCATGTTTTTATGTAATGCTAAAATTACAAAAAGTCACTGGTTCCAGTTTCCCAAATGTAAATATTTGCTGGCTTTCTTAGTATATAAACGGTAAACTTAACATCTTTGGCTTCTAGACTTGGTCAAACAAAATAAGGCATCTGAATCAAGTCATCTGGGTTATGGGGTATTGTGTTTTTATGTATCAAATAAATATATGGCAGATTAATCAATGATGAAAATGTTCATTAGTTGCATCCCCAAACATATCCTACTGCTACATCCTCCTCATTTGATTTGTCCTCATTCTGTAAAAGCTATGGCAGGCCTTGGTCAAGGGCAATAGTGGGAGTATCTTTAATTCTTAACACTTCTCTATTGGTGTAGGAGGAAAGGAAACCAAAGCACCCGGAACAAATCCATGTAATCTAAGGCGACAACATGTACACATACAACTGAAGGGACAGCCGTTCCAATAGAATATAAATATATTCCACCAAGAGAAGATACAGTATTGTGAGGGACTTACTGACGCATCTACGAAACAGAGTGGTGGGAGAAAAGGCAGAAGGCGCCATGTAACCCTTTCTAGGAAATGCAATCATATCTGAGATTAGCTTTCGTTATGGGTTTAATTCATTTGCATCGTGATAAAAATGTGAAACAGACGGTATCGAAGTGCAATCATTTCATACAACAATTAGAAAACTAAATAACTGATGCATACGGATAAAATACAAAAATACGCAAGAGGCATACAGAAATGTTACCTTGAAATGAGGAAAAGGAGTAAAAGAATAGCAATGAAGACATAACAGAATGTAAATGACAACAGAACACAAGGCATTTAAGAGATGCCAAACAGATTGCTAGCCAATCATCTAACCAGGAAACCGGCCAATTGGCATATTGATACACAAATTAAGCAAGCATATCTCAGTGTGAACCATGCAGTGGTAACTTCATACAGCAGATAACCAGCTCACGGAGTAGAGAACTCAAACGACTACATTGTGGCACAAAGCACCACAGTGTGGCAACAGCTACCTGACTTTCATATTAACTTCTGCTTTGGGATTAACTCATTAAACCAGCATTTAGCCATCTACCTGCGTTTGATGCAAAACAGTGAATTCCTAGGGAGTTTCTGCAAAGTGTTGGAGGGAGGGATTAAATTCAAAGGAGGAACATTACTCAAGAATAAGCTGAGTTGAGCCATTTGAACTACTCAGTAATGCTTTAGAGATGCTTTGAGCAGCTGATATTACTAAATGGGCTCTGTTGTAAGTAGTCTATCAGCTACAGAAGACATTCGACATTCAATTTTACCTGAGGCCGAAGGCAGACAAAACAGCAAATCTACCCTATCCTCCCTGCATAAAAACATAAAGCACAAATATTACACTTGAACATGCGCACACAAATAAACTGATGAGGCAGTTTTTGGAACAATGAAATCTCTTTGGCTCCACCACCAAAACCTCCCTCAGATTGGATGCCTGGCAGGCAATAATTTCTTCTCTCCCTCTCCGCCTCCTACCATCCTATCACGGTTTCTCTCACTTTCTTCTCCTCTCTGTATGCAGGTGCACTCGCCCACAGAGCTGAGTGCTGACTCCTGTCAGTAAGAGAACAGGGATGTATGATAAGCACAGATCCTCTCTGTTCCCTCTGCCCCACTTCCACCCCACACCATCCAGGACACCAAGGACCACTTCAAAGCTAACGTGAAGGGGGAATAAAGGAAAACAGCCAGGCTGAGCCAATATTCAGCAGCTCTGACCAACAATGTTCTTCAGTAACCGCAGACAAAGTCAAAAGACTCTCATAACAAGCAGATATTAGGTTTTCTCGTGCAAGTTTCCCCTCAGAATAAGCCCTACGTCGGAGTCGACTCTGCACGAGCATCGTCTACACCGGTTGGTCTCATTGTTTAGTCTTTTACATGGATTCTCATCCTTTAAGAACACGTGCAAGGTCCGACTTTGCAACTCCTTTCCTAAAGTCTAAAGATCCTGTGAACTCTGGTCGATACTACTCGTCACAGTTCACGGAAGAGTGAAGGTATGTCTTTGGATGAAGTGGGAGAGTCCCACACCTCTACTTCTGATGCACAAAACAATCGTTACAGGAGAACTCACAGGAGAACTCACTCGCACAGAATTTTCAAAAGGAGTGCCGTCAATTACAGCGTTGCATTTGTTAAGCGGACACGTCGCTCCTTCTGTTTTCCCTCAGTCGGATGGGTTCTTTAGGCTGGGTGGTCATGGAACAACAATCACATCAAAGCGCCCATGACAACTCCAAAAACAAACAGCTTGACAAAGGCGGCATCAACCACGTATTGCGTGACACACTGATGTGTGAGTGTGTGCATGAAGTTTGTCTGGTGTTTCCTGAAGCATTTTCTGTAGATGAGAAGACGGGGGATAAACTTAGATCTGCTACCCTGGTTTGTTTCTGGGCCCTCTCCAAGATCAGCTCCAGTTGAGGATACAGTATAAAAGACACAATACTATTAGTACATTTATATCAAGACATATTAGGTCTTCACAATACAAGGAAAACAAACAAAGTATTACAATATCCGTGTAAACTTTCTGAAGCACACTTTGAAATTCAACTATACCAACATAAAATAACTTGCATATTCAATTTATTTGAAAAAATATTTATTTTTCTTTCATCAGCATTGATCGAACCTTTGAAGTAACATTTTCAAAGCTTATCACTTGCAAGTGTATGAATAAAACTCCACTGTCAAAGCAGTGGTTCAGTTCTGTGCAAAAACAACAACGGTGTTATACTTCAGCCATCAGCAGCTGTGAGGAAACTACTCACACTGTAAGTGTTTCAATTAGTAGTGCAAACTGTCCATCAAACAAACACCTAAGCAGTCAGAACTAGGGCTGTCAAGTTCTGCCATCATCATCATAATGGATGTTGAATTATTCCTTGTTCAGCTTGACCTAATGTTACATTTAATTTTCAATTAATGAAAGTGTCGGTGCGTTCAGTGTAGGCACCCGCCATAAGTGCTACTTTTTTCCCCCATCACAATCAAATATCAATTTTATATATATATATATATATAAAAAATAAATAATCTAATTTAGAATATTTGTTAAGAACCCTAGTTGGAACACATAAATATGTAGAACTTAAAGTAATTGCAAAAAACTTCCTTCATCTTCCTCATCACCGGTGCTAATTTCAGTACAAAGTCAAGTTCATTCACATATTCGTCCACCTCAGTACACTTCTCAGCGAGGTCTGTTCTGTTGGCATCCCAATTGCAATAATGTGGAAACAGCCTTAAACAGTAATTTCATTAACTGTGGAGGCCTGCTGGTTAGGGAATGAACAGTATAGGAAACACTGCCATCTACATCCTAAATGCAGAGATGTTAGCAGCAGGCTTGGGTATAATCAGTTGATTATGTTGCACTGCTGTCATGTTTCAATGGTATAGGAGTACATGATTGCACTCTTTAGCCTTCAATAAAGAGCAAATTGTTGGAACACAATGCTCAACGCTGTCAGAGGACAATGCTCTTAAAATCTTATTAAAAAGTCTATGGTTGAGACAAGGTGGGGCAGAGGACCAGCTCAAGGTCAGTTGAAATGAATAATAGCTGTGGCTACATTGTCCTGTACATTATGAAAAACAGTGGGTTATGCTGAACCTCACCCACCCTGTGGAATTAAATGCTATATTAAACAAACACTTAAACTGTCTCCAAACACCCCGTGAAGCTTATAATGTGCGGATGAGCACACAAGCACAAATATTGCTCTGAATGCGCAGCAGAGGCAATTTATCACGCTAATAAATTGGGCTACCTCTCAGTGCCATTATCCTCCATCAAGGCATCTGTGACTCGTGTGGCCTCCGGGCTGCTGACAAGCACCTCTTGTTAGGTGGCAATCTTGCCAGCACTTTCAGAATGGCCCCACTAAATTGGCTCACAGGCAAATTGGGGGATAAAAACTAGGGCATCAGCTACCGCCATCCAGTGCGAATGAATCGACCAGCGCTTTTCACCTTTATACTGTACAGTATATTGCCCTTTGTTATGTCCTGAACAGCAGCCTGGAATAGCTTGCAAAAAGCTGAATGCACAAACTTGCAAATTATTGACAGCCAAGACAATAAGCTCAGAATAGAGGTTATGAAGACAGGAGGAGATTCAACCAAGCAGTCGTGTGAATTAGCACACTTGTTGGAAATGGTCTTTTATTCTAATTAAACGTTAACCTAGTCCTCAGTAGAACAAATAAAAACAAAGTACTGAATCTGGTATGAAATCGGGTCGTTTGGTTGCCTTCCTTTTGTGCTAGCCGGTGCCTTATGCTCCTTCCTGTCTCAGCTCATCTACACATTCCCCTAGGTGCCCTGGCAAAGATCTGTCGCTCTCCATCTCACGCACACCATGCAGCACACCTTGGATTCACAGACTCCCCTGCTACGCCTGACACTAGTCCACTGGGAGGCCCGGCCTGGGAAACAGCACATAATCATCAGGGGCTCGACATCAAGTCTCCTAACTGAGGAGGAAGCAGCAAATAATAAAAAATCTGCAAGGGAGAATAAAAGCCGAGTGTGTTAGCTTTCTCGTGTCCCGTAAGTGTTGTGGTATGACTTGAGTGCAAGGAGCCCTGGCCTGCAAGGCGGGAGTGGAGACAAAAGAGCCAGAGCCAAAATAGTCATTACCTTTGGCACCACTTTGAAATGGCTAATACGTTGCTGTGGTAACGCCAATCTATTAAACGAAGAATAATGTAAGTCTAGGCAACCATCCTATAATAACCGTGGATGGGCACTCACTAGAACTTTTTCTGCTGCAGGTAACTGGACACCGTCTGCACGCTGAATATTTCATAAGCTGTTGGACAGTCAGTCGGGGGGTTTAGGCAGAGATCACAGATCCAGCCAAGTGTCTGGTAGGAAGATCAATCATGACTTATTCTCCATTTTCCCACACTACTGCACTCGCTAACGTGTTGCTGTGCCAGCAGCCAACTCTGGTAGGGCCTAATGTACTTTTACATAAGGTCATAATTTGTGCGTGTGAAAAAGACAGAAGAGAAGGGAACACACACACACACACACACAATGGCTGCTACTCCCTATAATATTGCTGGGTTTTCAAAAAAGGACTAATGTGGTAACATCACTTGTGGGGAGATTTCCTTTCCACAGCACTTTCAGAAGCAGAAGACTGTATTATAAAAGGGGTCAGAAACACAAAAACAGCCTTTCTAAGGTGTTAACTGATATCAAAGTGTTGTTTGAGCTAGTGCAGGATTGTACAAGGCATCTGTGAAACTACTGACATTTCAGATGTTAAATCACACATCTTTTGATTAACACTCACAAGCTGGTGAATATCACTGGATGTTTTCTTTGTGTCCTACATGAAGTAATGTCACTGCCTCCAAAAACGTTTAAGATTCTGTATCATGTCCATCGGTGGTGGTGTCAGAGCTGACAGTTTTGCAGGTTTCCCAGATGATCAGGATATTAACAGAGCTAACAGGAGTGGTTATTACAATTTTCAGATTTGTGTCAACTAGGAAATATTCAAATCTGCTGAACCCAAATTTTGTAGAGTACAAAAAGAGAGGCAGGTGAAAGGGAGCATGCAGACACGCAGCAGGATCAGCTGAAAGAAAGAGCCAAAATAAGGCAATGTGTTCTGATAGTTTGAGCACATTGTGCAGGTTTCCAACGGCTCTTGGGCTAAATCTTCTATTAACCTGGTCATGCTGCTGTAGTGAGTGTACACGCGGATGGCACAAATACTACAATCCCAACTGTCTCTTACCTTAAACTGAACTTAACATATTCAACTTACCAAAACAACTTCAAGAAATAACCATTTTCAATCATGCAACAAACCCCGGATTTTGGATTTGGCATAAGCAATTTTCTATATTGGGTATAAACTGACGCAGCCAATACACATTAGAGGCATATATATATATATATATATAAGACTTCCTTATTTAGTGTTTCAGCTATCAGTTACATTCATTTTGTCACGACGGGTCGCCAACTCAGTTGTTAGTGCCACAGACAATCCCTGCTGTCATGTCACTTCACATAAGAAGGATTTTCATGCAGTAAAGTACACCGATTTTAAATTTGGGGAGAAGCAGCACCAGCATCAATCGGTGCTTGGTATAGGCAGAAACCTTGAGACGAGGTATCTGAATATGGTAGTATATTTGATTTGTGTAGTTAAAGTTACTTATTTTTGTATTCAATTCACAACAATCACATGAAGCACCAAAAACTAAGCAAATGTTCCTACTAACTGTCACCTGCAAATGTTTGGAATTTCTACATGACAAATGACTTGTTGTCAAATCCACTAATTGACTCATCATTTCAGAACCACATAAAACACACACCGCTTTAGTAGACGTTGCTACTGAAAGTGATCATCCTGTACGACATACTGTGACAATCCATCAAGACCTTGAACAAAGTTCCAGTCTTGTGAGGCAGCGGCGGCGGCAGCTCTGGTCGAGGAGAGAGTAAGGAGGACGTAAGTGTGAAAGTATATGACTGTGCTGCTGCACTCAAGTATCCAGCTTATTATATGCTTGACAGATACGCTTCTTCTCACCTCAATATACTGTCAGAACGGACTCTATTGCCTGACAAAACTAAAGTGGAAAAAAATGGACTCTTCCCAAGGATAACTCTCCTCCTGCACACACATCTAGTTACAATTTTTCCCTTCCACTTACTCAATGTACTCGACAGGGTATTTGTATAAAAGTCAACTCCGTGAGCAGAACAATGTTTCTCGGAGCAGTAGCAGTTTGACAAATACTGGTAGACTACTTTAAAAAAGAGATATTTGTACAAGCAGGGCAGAAGAGTTACATCTGCCTAACAGGTAATTAGATCAATATTCTTAGCAGAAACTGTCCAGTAACCAAGAAGATTGATTATTAATCTGGAGTTGGTTAAAGAAAGTGAAATGCCTTTTCTTATCAGGACAGTTTTAGAAATGAATTGCGTTCATGAACGGAGAAGACAAACAAAAAGTCACTTGAATGCTAACTAAAGCCTGTCTGGTCTTAAAACAAATATTAGGAAACATAATGAGCACAGCCAGATAACAAGCAAGCCATATCAGGGACTCTCCTACGGAATTGTGTTTGCATATTGCAGAATAGGCATGACATTTTGGTGCTTGCAAATCCAATCTGCATTCTTCAAATTGCTAGTTTATTTAACGTAATGTTTAGCTGCAGATGATTTGAAGCGCTGCGTAGAGGAAAAATCAATAACAGCATCCAGACGACAACAGCAGTAATAATGTGTCTGGCAGTGAGGGCCACTTCCAATCAGCATCCTATGTGCCTGAAGTTGTAAAATGCATGTTTTCTTTTCTCACTGTCAAAAAGGTGAGGAAATTATAATATGTAATGCAGCATAATCATAAAACCCTGCTTTTTAGAGCGATAGAGAGCGATCTCGTTTTTAAGAGTCAACAGAAGATAACAGAATAAATCTTTGAATAATGTCCCGTTTAACATTCGTGGCAAACACATTATTCACCGGGGTCAGGTTTATGTGTTAATCTATACAAAAACTCTAGAGTCATACGATGCTATAAGCACTGAAGAATTCCCAAGTGTTAACGATTGCAAAAATGTAGTGCAGGCCGATCAGGGTTACACTAGGAGTCAAAAGATGACTAGAGGGGAGAATGAATGTTAATTCAGATATATTACTGGTGTAAATCTCCATTTGATTAAATGTATTTTGGATACAAAAGAATGATTATTTGCAGTTTCTAACGCTGCTTCTAATGTTTTTCCTTGTGCGATGTGAGGGTCTAAGGACAGAGGGTGTCGTACTTTGTACAGGCTGTAAAGCCCACTGAGACAAATGTATAATTTGTGATATTGGGCTATATAAATAAACTTGAAATGAAATGAAATCCAGTGAACGATCATAAATATATAAAATCAATACTTTGTGGCTGCAATCACTATTTTGCACCTGCAACAGAAGGTTCCATCCCAGCATTGCTTTATTTTCGTGGTCCCAGAGATATTTTTTTTTGGGAACAACAGATGAAGACTAGTCATAGCTGAAAGGGCTTTTGAACCGACCGATATCAAAGGGCACCTTTGCTTTCTTTTCTGTGCCATGTTGCCAAAGAACTGTGCCGTTTTAACGTTTGGAAACTGATGGCAAAACGTCTCCCAATTTCACTATGGAGGTGCAGGAAAAAAATAGCATGGATAATACTGTGTGATCATTTAATTGGATACATGAAGGCTGTAAGGAAACAATTCAGCGTCTAATGAATGTGTGACACTCGGGACTACTCATCAACCGTGCTACGGTCAGACCTTGGTGCAAATTCCAGTCTCGAAGCAGGATCAAGTGCCTCTGAACCATGTGGACCCCATCCTGAGCCTAAGTCTTGGCCCTTGGCTATAAAATGCAATCAAGTTATCAACATAATTGAAGTGGCAAGTGTCACCCTGAACAAGATGGAGCACCTGTCCTTGGAAATTATTAAATGAATGCATCAGTCTGCTGTGGTTGAAAGTGTACAGCAGCAGTGAACGCTTTGCAACCAGGCGGCGGACACTTGTGAGCCCATGTGACACTGTTACAAAGCGGAATAATCCTGCATTGTGATGACAGACACACCACACCGGATCATTTGGCTTCCGGGTTATAAACAATCTGCGGTTATGCCGAGAACCGGCTGTAATTTGCGCGAAAAACCTTTTAACCCTGTGTGCATGATCACGACTCTCTCAGCAAGTTGTGTTAAACTCTGAGAGTGAATCTATTCCAGCAGTTGAAAAACAGCCTCAATCACCCACATCGACCACCGATTATCTGCATGCAGGAAACAGCGACCACTTCCAACTTCTCCCGCTCGCAACGAATTGAGTTTCCCAATGAATTAAAAACAAGCGAAGAGAAATCATGCATGTCACACACACACGTTTCCGTACAACCGAAACAAAGTTGTACCCGGAGCTGCAGCCTGCTCTCGGGGCTCACTACAGCCATCGTTGAGGGTTGTGGTTTGGTGGATGGTTAAACACGAGTAGTCAAACCGGATCAGCTGGATCCGTGTCACTCGGTTCCTCGTGTTTAAATGTCAATGTCCTTCAGACAGGCCACTGACCTCATATTCAAAGTGTTTTTAACAACGACACCAGAGGGGAACCCTGACTCTGTCACTGTGGGGGAACTATGTTGGAGGAGCTAACGGTAACACAACATCGGAAGAGTTTAAGGTGTGTTCAAAACACTCGCTGGGGACTTTAAAAGAGTGAAATAACAGAGTTAAAATAGCACACGTTCATTATAACGACCCCCTGGAGCGACTTGGACCTCATCCTCTGTGTTTCATTGTCACTGTGAGCAACTGTTACCAGAAAAAAACAACTTGCCCGGAGAAACGTTAGCTAGCTTACCATGGATCAAACTCGTGGATGATGCTCTCGAACCGGATCACCGCGAAAAGTCTTGAGCTGAATCCGGCCAGGCAGGCCAGGAAAAGAATGCTAAACGACAGTAAAGACTGCCACCCTGCCGGCTGTGTCAGTCCACCAGACAGGCCTACTTTGCCCCCTCCTCCTCCACCGGCGGCGCCGGGTCGGCTGTTCCCGTGCACCGAGCCCCCGGCATTGGTGGACGCTTTGTGCTTGCCGTCGCTGGCTGCGTGGTGCTCCGCCATTTCTGCGTGCGGTGTCGGTTGGATTTGCTAGGTCGTCCCTCCTGCCACGCTCCCGTGGCTCCCTCCACTCCGTGCTGTCGTAAACTCCCTTAGTTTGTGTCCGCTCTCCTTAGGTTTTTTTATCTTCTGGGTCCCCTGGGTATATATATATGTTTTAATTCAGTATGGGTACTCTGAGAAACAGACGTTACATCCCGAAACGCATACTCATGCGCCACATACCGAGCCTGCAACAGTCAATTCGCTTCACGATTGAACGCCGGTGGAAAGGGGCGGGAGGGACGCGAGGGGCGGGGCGTCAGGAAGCTCTGCCGGCCTCTCACAGACCGACAGGTACGAGAGGGCGGGAGTTTACGTCTTTAAGCCAATCAGAGCGCAACACTGGCTAGATAGACGGGTGAGTCCACCAATGCTAACACACTAAATTATGGTCGCAACTGATTGAAATAAGGATTATCCCCTGTTATATATGAAGATTGAGTCATTCTACTGCTCGCTATAAATACAACCTTTATTACGCGGCTTAAAGTTGTCTTTCTATAGTTGAATCAGTCACTTTTCATGGAGAATAACAAAGAAAACATAACGTGCACATAGTCCACAATCTAGAAGGGAATTTGTCTCCTTAAAGATGGAAGCTATAGGCAGGTGTGTGAAGATAAATGTTCTCTGAGTGCAATATTTCTGTTGCCCTTGGATGTTCCGGACTTGGTGGTGGAGTGGTAATAAAGATTGATGTTTCTCATCATTATTATGTCCCCCAGCAAAGACAAGAACACAGCATTCATCATTCTCTTAAACTCAGGATGTACTTTCACAACTTCCCCTGAAGCCTTGAAAGCCTATATTGGAATAAGACACCTTTTTTGAACATTTCAAATAAATGTTCAAGTTTTTGATTGATAGTATACATTCGTTTTGAGCTTGCACTGTTTTCATATAACAGGCAGGAAGTATTATTGATTTATCTGAGATGTGATTTAGTCCCAAAGGTAGAAAACAGCCTCCTCCTGTGTAATATCATAGACAGAATCAACTTTGTTCTGAAGTCAGTGGACAAAAAATATTTTTCTTGTCTCCTCTAACATTTGTTGCATATACATTAACACTTATTTTTATCAATCAATCCATCTTTATTCATATAGCACATTTCATACGGCACTGTAGCTGTAGCCCAATGTACCGGTACTGCTCTTGACCAAAAAGACAATGTGACAAAAACAAAAGCAAGCAAACAGCGGTAAGCACAGGCACAAAAAAAAAGCCAAATTGGCTTATTTTTTAGTTTTTTGATATATTATTTGATTTGTAAAACATTTTTTTTATTATAACATTATTGCTATATATAGTTATGTTGTTATAATCCTGTAAAGATCCATTTTTTCTTTTTTTAATAATCCCTTTCTCTTAAAACAACTGATAATGCTACTGACACTGACTGAGGAGAAGTCGCCCAAGGAATCTAAAAACTCCCCGCTAACATAGAACCTTCCATGAGAGACCAACCCAGCTTTCAAGTCTGTAAGTCACGGTTGATGTTATTGAAGGCAGCACTAAGATCTATTTGAATCAGTGTTAATTCTTATATTGTGCAACAGTTTAACCAATGCAGTCTCAATGCTGTGGTGGGCTCTGAAAAGTCTCAGAAAAGATATGGTTGGTTTAGATGAAAGTATTAACCTTTTCAAGAACAACTTTTTCTATAACCTTAGCTACGAAAGGGAGGTTAGATATGGGTAGTTGATACTTTTTCCTCAGGTAAGGTGTGCTTTATAAAACTTAATAATTCTTCTGACGGGCAGATAAAAACAGTGCTCAGTGCTTTCTAAAACAGAAGCCAACATTGTCTGATTAATATTCATTCTAATTGTTGTTATGTTAACCGATCCTATGCACAGTGCTTCATCTTACACGGAGGTTACCCTTGGAGCATTGTACAATCGGAGGGCAGGCAGCAATGAAATTTAATCACTGACCTCCAAAATCATAAATTCAAATTATGAATATGAATTTATTGGGTTTATGTATGGCACCTGATTTCAATACCCATCGCTTTGGGTAATTTATGGAAATGTTTAAACAGATGGTGCATACTCAGACAATGACTACTGATCAGAGTATCTGGGTTTTAATGGGAATGCATGCTTTTCTGTTTACGATATATAACAAGTTGTTAGTTATGTCAACTCTTTAGTACCTTGGATTTGAAAATAGCCCATTAGCTAGTTAGAGAACACAAATTGGCCCAAATTCCCATCCTCACTTTGCCTGAGCATTGTTTAGAGCTGCACTGTCAACCATAAGATCACTATTTCAAAAATGCAAATGAAATATTCATGGAGAAGAATGGGACTGAAGTTGGAGCCGGCTTTGCAACGATGTGCATTGAGGTTATCTTCTCAAGAGACGAGGAGGAGATAAGAGGGAGATAAGAATACAGTGTTGGAGAGACGGGGAGATGGAAGGCTGATAAGGAATGAGAGTAAAAGGATGATCATGGAAATTGACGGGTCATCATGGAGAGTAGATGGAGTGGCAGAAGTGGATACGAGTTTTGAGTTCATAAAGAGATCCCAGAGTCTAAAGCCCACTATCACAGACAGTGTTGCAGGCATGCGCTGCAGCTGGGAAGCAGAGCCCAAAAGAATTCATGCACACCCACACACGACATGCACACAGGCATCCGAGTGTGTGAAGATACAATGCATGCAAACACGTGTAATCCCACATACACATGAGCACATGCATACTGATGAATGCATCTTTATGCAGCAGACACGCAGACATGTGTTCACACACACACACACACACACACACATGTACACAGTTCCTCGATCATTCATCAAGACCTGCTTTTACCATGACGAGCACATTACCCCTTCATCCTCTTCCCTCTACCTGCACATTCTGAATGGATGACCTTTGAGACAAATAAAAAATGCAAGCTGTGAAGATTGCTTCAATCGCATCTATTGTCAAAAGGCCAAGCCCAGATGAAAGCAAGCCAAAATGAGTGCTGTTGCCAGGCAGGGCAACTTTGCTTTCCTCCAGTCTCCAGAGGCTTGAATGTTTGTGTTTGCTTTGTCTTTCTTCTCTGTTTTTTTCCTCCCTAGAACATCATAGACACACCAAGTCTATGCTCGGCATGTTTAGGTGTCTACAGCTCTTTACTTTGCCAAAGGCCAATCGTGCAAAGAAAAAAAAAAGGTTATGATGACTGGCATGAAACACTCTTTGCACCTCTGTCATCTCTCTCTGCTTTGCCTGCATGTGTGAGAGAGGAAGAAAGCGCAAGAGACAGATGGAGAAGAGGTGTCACAACTGGTCGAGAAGATTCTAATCATTATCTATGCACGTTTCTTACACTGATCGCCTGAACTGATGTCGGTGGTAAATTGCGCAGTCGCCGCATCCTGAAAGCTACAAACAGCTACAGTATCATCTAGGTGCAGCGTTGACTGGCTTCAGTAATTTGTCTCAAGATGCATAATGATCTCAAATCTGTCATGTAAGCAAGTGGGACAATGCAAAGAATCCTCTGTGAATACTGATGAAAGAAAAGTATACTTTTAAAAGAAGCCTCCCATAGAATGCAGATGGTACGTGAAGTGCACAGTGGGAAGAAATCAGATGATGCAATTTGTTTTTAATGCACGGGCTGAAGTGTGAAGGATGTCTGAGAAGCAGGCACATCATCGTCCCAGATTCCTGACATCCTTGCAACACACGAGGCTGCAATGGAAGCAGAAAAAACATCATAAGTCAGAATTATAGAGCCATGTTTTATCTATACACACGTTTTCTTATTGAGGGTCACGAGTGGGGGCCTGAGCCTTTTCCCAGCATGCAATGGGCGGAAGGCAGGAAAACACTAGATTGATTGCCAATCCATTACAGGGATAACAGAGTCACACGTTCACTCACCGATGTAGAGTCCTAAATTCATTCCTGTCTTGCAAACTATACGGAGAACATACATTTGAGACCATGATCTTCGTGTTTGTTTTTGGGCTATGATAAGTTGTTAGCATCCTTTAATTCACATGGCATCGCTCCCTTTTAATTACCTTGTGCATCATTTACAGGTATAACCTAACAGGGGGGGGATCCATTCTGTATGTTCAATCAAAAAGCAGGCAGAACAGGATGTTTGCTCATTGTGAGCGCAGCAAGTGTTACAGACTCCACAGTGTCTGTGTGATCCAGTGGAACAGAGGGATTAGGCGGTGCCTGGGATTTGCCTATGAGCACACCGATCTGCACCGCAATCATTAACGGCAATGAGAAAAAAAACATTTAGCATCCTGGTGAGACACGTACCTTTATTTACCTGTAGGCAACGGAGAGTTAGTCTGTTTTTACCCTCTCTAAGAAACTATACAGCATCATAATAATTGTCAAGGTCAAGTTGGATGTTTTTGCAAAGATAATTCCTTATTTCATTTTTTTCAAAAGGTATTCAGGTTTTAAGATGTTTCTATGACAACAGAGTGTAATGTCACCCTAAGTGCGAGTTAGTCAAAGAATGAAAGATGCAACACTAAAGGAAACGGTGAACTTCCACTTGATGATGTACAGGGTTACCTGTGTGGCCTCATCAGCGACACACCATTTCACACTGAGCATGTCTCATTTCTCCAGCAGTCGACGGGGCACACAGAGGCAGTTAATGTGAACACGACCCGCTCAGACCCAGGCAACACACGTGGAGGATACTCTGCAACTGCACAACATCTTAATCTTGACTTTGATGGAAGGTGTGCTGGCATTGCATCAACCATGCGTTTCACCCTGTATGATAGGACAGTTAATCCTGATAATGTCATGGGCGATTCCATGATTATCTATAGCGCTGCGCTACTTAGCCATTCATATGCAAAGCCATGCTCAGGCTCCTTCTGCAAAGAAAATTGCTTGTTGTGTTAGAATATGAAATAGTATGATAAGTTCCTATATTTTGAAACAGAATATGGCGTGATCTATCATCCCGGAGATCAGAGAGCTTTTGCTCAATTTATAAGGTTGCCTCAGGATGCTATTGCATTCATCTGTCATTTTTCCAAAGCATATGAAAAGTTATTTCTCCTTAAGAGGCTGTGAGCTGCAGAGACAATGACAGTTTCAATTGGAAATTTCTTTTCATTTGATTACAAAAATACTTTCATCTACCACATCTCCAAGAAGGGAACAAAGCAATCCACACAATACTCATGTCAATGAAAGCTTAGATTCTTTGGTAATTTAAATAAGGAATGAATGAGAATGTATCAATGTTTGGCAAAAAACCAGCTCCTTGCATCATACCCAAAATCATAATTTCAAAGAATAACTCAGTCACAGAATCTACTGTTCAGATCTTTAATCAGGCTTTTAATCACAATTATGCCACGAAATGATGCGATAATTATAGAATTGACAAGAGAATCATCTTGCATCTGTGAGCATAAAGCAGGCCTTAAATATAAATAAGGAAATACAACTTTCTGTCTGAGAACAACTCTCAGAAACAGCAGAAAAAGGTGCCTGTAAACATTCGCAGTTCAACACATTCATCGAGATTGATTCTGACCCGTCGACACAGCTGAAACAGCCCGCAGTGATGTTTCAAATCCTATTGGCATGCCGCATAGAAAGTTTGCATGAAAGTTTAATTGATAGAGCAAGAGAGACGGGGGAAATAAGGAGGAGTGTGGTGCTAACCTGAGCTCAACAGAGCTATCAACTGTCTGCAGGCAGAATGTCAGATTCTGAAAAGTTGGCATGCATTTCTACCTCTTCAGAATAACTGCTGCCGTATCAACACTTCCTGGCTGTGGTTTGGTTCGAACATCCTCTTTTGAGGGGGCTTTCCATTAAGATATGTGAAATGTAGTACGTAGAACACAGTTGAACGTTATCTCGGCGGGAAAGATAAAGTATGACTCGCGTGTTGAAAATCGAAGTATGCGTCCCAATTTCCCAGCTGCCTCAGCTTGACAAATGACCCCTACTTTCACTTTCCTGAGTAGCCAACATGGGCTGTGTTTATTCAGAAGACAACAGGTTTATGTGATATTGCTTCAGTGACAGCCCTGATACCTCCGGGGCAAATTTACGGCGGCAGCATTCAAAACAAGAGACACGAGTCACCTTATCCTGCTGCAGTCACGAAGGTTGTCTCCTTGATTATTTCAAAGTGTACACAGAGCTTGTACATGTATGAATCCACCTGTCATATGTTTCTTAAAAACTAAGGTTATTTTTGGCTGAATTCCAAGATAGCTTCTAACTGCATCTGCCTCTTTCTCATCTTGAATTTATTTTACAACAACTTCAGGTTTTGTGCTATACGAAGACTAAATTAACGCTTGTACTTTTTTTTTGTTTCAATGCCCTTTTTTGTATAATGTTCAAATACATTTTACAATTAAAGACCAACTCTGGTCTATTTCTTGACTAAAGAGCACTCTGTAAAGGTGGTTCAATACCAAGTGGCCCCTCGGTCAGGACTATGCATCTCTGTGCTCAGCCCCGTGTCCAATCGATTCTCCTCCTGGTTGCCCTCGATCGGTCATCTGACAGAACACAATTCACGCCTCCAAAATAAAGTTAAACCTAGCAGGACTCCAATGAATATGGGGGAGATGGGATGAGTTGGAAGGAGGGGGAGTGCAAGATGAGAAAAATGGACAAAGGGAGGGGGAGACAGACTGCCAGGCTGTTCTGGTGATGTCATTGCTGACCGTGCCTCCACCAGAAGGACACAGTACACACATTTAACAATCTCAAACACACAACTCTTTTCTTTTATTCTTTAGACGCATGTGTGTTGAGACAATGCTGTTCGTCAACACCTATAATTCAGCCGGGTAAAGCAGAGTGAGACTGATATTTGTTGTACTGTAGAGATATCAGGCGAGCTGTTTCCACTCGTTATGCTAAGTTTAACTAAACTAACTTCCTCCTGGTTTAAGATACACACTATATTCAACGGGAGAGTAATCTCCACGAGAAAGCCAATGAACATAATTCCCAAAATGTTAATGTATCAAGTTATTTTCATTTAATTCATCAAGTTAAAGGTGCAATGTGCAATACCAAGCCACGCGCTCCAAATAGATAATTTCTTCTTCTGCTGGATTCATACAATCTAAATGTAGTCATAAGTTATATGTTTGAAAAAAAAAAAAAAAAAAGCAGACTACTAACTAACAGCAGCGCAACAATGTGCAAAATTCGTACAAACTGCTGAGACTCTGAGAGCCGTCTCGATAGTTTGTTTATTGGACTAAAGTGTCAGAAACGAGACAACAACTCGTGTTTGGTTTTGTCTGCTTCGCCAGGAGGAGAGCTTGCAGCGGCTCCGGGGATGAAGCTTCAGATGGCACTGAGGGCTGCGGCGGCTCAGATTGGGGTCTAACCTGTGTATCGGCAGCAACAGAAAGTCGGGGCAGTCCCACTTGATCAGATCCTCGGTTTTGGGGATTGCTCTGGCTGACTTCAAGCTAACTGCTAACGCAAGGTTTGTCTCCTGGAGCCGCCGCCCTCTCTGCTCCCGGTGCGGTCTCCTGGTGGCGACGAGGCGAGGGTGCGAGTCATTTTCTCGTTTCTGCCACTTTTAATTTAATCCAAGAAACAAACCGCAAATCAAAACGCACACAGACAAGCCTGCGGTGACTCGCTATCGCCTCTCGAAGAAACAAGTGGTATTACAAGAAAGGATGTTTTTTTTTTTTTATAAAGGCCATATCTTACACATTGCACCTTTAAGTGTACCAGTAAACCGTGTGTGTACAGTGTGTGAACATGTGCAATACCAGAACCCTGCAACTGGCTCACCTAACTGGAATGCAGGCATCAGTAATGTTAATAATTCACATTACGAGTTATCCCGCATATTACATTAGTTGATGAAAAGGAGGTAAATGCATTTTTATTAATTGTCCTACATCGACTTTGGTTTACCTTTGAGGAAAACATTTCTGCACATTAGGTAATAATGAGCTCTCTCTGAAGGACAGAGATGGCTTCCCATTAACATCATCACATCACAGTCTCGCGTGAACTTTAAGTGGAACAGGCTAGCAATCAGTTAATTCTTTCTTAAGAGACAAATTAATATGGAACACAGATTAAAGGATATACTGAGCCAAATTAGTCCCAAATTCTCATCACAGTATGCAACGAGGCGATGATTGATGTCGGGAATTAAGTGGAATGGCATCGCCCTTGTTGGCTCAAGTGATCAAATCATTCCAGCTTGTTGTTGGAGGGGAAATCGCAATAAAACTGACAAGCACTGGTTTTATCAAATGTAGGCAAACAACTCTCTGAATGTATCCTCCCAAGACAAACAACTTCAGATCAGACATACGGCACATTTATGACACAGCTGTGCTTGTCCTTGATAGGCTGTTATTCAAGCACTAGTGGCTCACTAGCTGAGACTGTAATGACACTATAGCTGAATCAAACATACTGAAATTTAAGTAATACCGGAACTATCAAGCGCACTGCCATCAGACATAAATGTGAGAGGACAGCAGGGGTGATGGCTCCTAATACGCCAGTCGTCTCATTTCTCCATCTCTGTGGCTGGGCTGCCTGCTGCTCTTATCTTAACCGGCGCATCATCCCCTAAACAATTACTGCATGCAATTGTGGCTCAGGGCCTTAAAAGTTTCTCCGAGAACGTGACTCCTGCTGCTGCAACTATCGCTGCCAACAGCAAAGCTATTATGTCAAGCGAACAACTAAATCCTATGAGAATTTGGAATGAAAAAAAAAAGATCCGTAAACGACTGGGGTGGCTGGTGGAAACGGCCTCTGACGTTGACTGGACCTCTGAGAGCTGAGAAGAGGAGGTGATTTCGGGAGCAATTTGTCGTCGTTGTCATTTGGAGCTCAAAACATTGTTTATAGCTCTCACCAACCAACGCACTCCTCAGCAACTTTGATTGATGTACGAGGCGTCACCATGGCAACCGGCATGTGGGAATGATCAGTGATTTTGGCAGGAGAGTATCTCCTTCTGGATTATTAAGACCACCTCAGGGTTGTGTGAGCATTTGCCTTTTTCTATACATACGTGTAGGCAATGACGAGCTGTTCTTGTCGCCTCCCACTCCAAGGGTTAATCGGGTTTAACCAGTTATTACGGAGGGCTGTACTGGTGTACAGTTTATAATCTGTGATCTGTTGTGACAGGCGAGTGATGGAAAGCGCTGAGAGGAATGAAGAGAGAGAGAGAGAGATGCAACAATTTGAGAGGATCAAATGGAGAATTTAAAAAAATAGAAAAGTTATGCTCGCCAACAGCAATTTAATGCAATTAGGTCTCACCGAGATTCAAAATACCTCCAGTGTTTGGTGACTGGTTAGTGCCAGTATGACTCTTAGTAATGGAAAGACCTGTAACATCTTGAGCTCAGCCTCTTCATTTTCACAGTGCAGCGCCTCCATTTTTTTTTTTTTACCCTCAAAGCACAAATGTTAGCTCACTGGATCCTGCACTTCAGCACACAGTTGGCTCCAGAAGGCACAATTGAAGCCTTGTATGCAGTATCCAGTAGAACCACTACGCCCTCTACTGGTCAAAAGACAAAATGCAGGTGTGAGTTATACTCGAGGCAATATTCTACTGCAGTGTCGCTGCCTGGCATTGAAGTAAATAAGTGTGCACAAGCTCCCATGATGCCTTAATTAAAACACTAACTTGGTGTTATTACCAACTGAGTGAGGATATAAAGTTTAAAAAACAAACCAAAAACTGAAAGACACAACATACAATGTAATGTATTTGTTCTCCTTATTATGACCTTAATTGCTGTATCCAAAATTGAGTGAATTCATTTGAAAGGTATGGCTATATAAACTGACATAGCAGAATTTAAACATAACAGGATTATTGTTGACTGACTCCATGTGATTTGTGTTTTATTGCTTTACTCGGCTTGAACTGCATCTGACTGTCTACCTTCTCTAGAGGGTCCCTGCTTTGTGGCTCCTGCAATACAAAAGCTAAAAGCTCATTCAAGTGAATTCACTTAGTTAAATATGTGTCTCCCTTTTGAAAAATGAAGAGAAATGCTACTCTTGTTACTTTTCACACCCTTGTGGTAATCCATTTATAATGTAAAATTACAAATCATTCATGCCTGTGGCATAGTTTATGCAAATAGAGCATTTAAAGTGCAGGAATGGCAAGGAAAATCTTTTCTACGAGACAGCAAGCCAGCCCACTGTAGCTAATAACTCACTTTCACATCGTTTCCAAGTGCATTTGTTTAACAGTTTGAGCATTTTGCTGCTTCACAGCTGCACACGAGCTTAATGATTTTTGAATGAAAGAAAGGCAATTTTGACGTAAAAAAAACACACATGCTGACATGACCACATACGTTATACATGTAGTATGTACTTTATACATACTACCAAATAGGTCCTGGCGATATGGAGAAAATACAATATCACAATATTTTTGATCAAATACCACAATATCAATATTGTGATGATATTGTAGTGTTGACTATTGGTGTTTTCATAATAGTATTGTATTGATAAATAATCATCAGTAATGTGGATATAATGACTTAGTGTTATAATAGAACACCACCTAATAGAACTGTCTGGTATGTTCAGAAAATTACATAACTTTACTGTAACACTTATGCGATAAAACAATATCCAAAATCTAAGACGATAACTAGTCTCATATCAGGATATCGGTATAATATCAATATATTTCCCAGCCCTACAACCAGATTTCTCATCCCACAGAAGCTCTGATTTATAGTTTAGTCTTGTCAGACTTTGCGTAGTGGATAATTGTTTAACATGATTGTAGAATAGATTCTGGGTGCAGGTGGATGAATTAAAAGCAGCTGCCTGCAATACTCAGACAGACGGGATAGTGGTATAGACAGGTAGGCAGAGAGCCACAGACACATATTCCAGTCTGAATCTGTGGGCTCAGGATGAAAGGTGTGTCGGCATCATACACTGCAGACACACTCCACGCCAAACACTGTGTGGACCAGCTGAACCTTTTACCTGAAGCTCATCCAGCACAAACACACACTCAATGTAACTGTCTGCCAATCAATACAAAAAAACTGCCACCATTAAAACGTGTGACAAATTGCGAGAGATTTGACAAATTTTTGGATAACAACCCAAATTTGAAGCATCTCACAGGCCTCAGTGTGATCATGGATGAAGGATGAAGTCGTTTTCAGCGCATGAATGAGTGAATGCGAGTGTGTGCTGGCCAACATGAGCATGCAAAGGTCTAGTGTATGTAGTATGCATGATGAAATATGCAGGTTTACGTGTCAGTATGATGCATATGGGCATGCATGCATGACTCGTACTGATATGATTTAAGTTAGAGTCAGAGTGCCTGGACTGAAACACAAACTCCCTGTTCCAAGCCCGAGAGCAACTGATGGGCTCTCACGACCATGATTTAAGTGAGCCTGTCATCCTGCAGGAGCACAGTTCTCCAGTGATAAATTAAGATTATATGGCTTCATACTAAAAGCATATTTTCATGGGAATAAGGTGTTTAAAAATGTGTACTTTTCTAATTTATCACATTGTACTTGTAATGTATTTTCCCCATTATTGTCGAATAGACATGTTCAATCACAGGAGAAGACAAAGTCAAGAAAGTGAAGTAAAAGACTGGGGAAACGTGTAAACAGAAAAACTACACACCCAAAAGTCGCGTATGTGACGTCATCACGTCCTCTCACGTTCCTTACCAGGATGTACTCACGCGAGTAACGGTTTCTTGCTCGTTATTTCACTTCCTGACTTGCTGGATAAAACGCACCGGGGAAGATAATGCTGCATTAATGAGGAACATAGTGTTGCATTAATGAGGAACATAATGTTGCATTAATGTGCAACATAAGCTAAAGTTACCCAGCAAGCCAAGGTAGCGGCCGCGACGGTGACGTATATTGTGCGAGACGAGGCACGAGCAGTTTCACGCGCAACTAAACGACAAAGGCAAACTGCGACTTTATGGACTTGAAAATTACGTTTTTAAATTGACAAACATCACATGTGAAATTTATGGCACAATTCAAACGGGATAAAAAAAATTAACAAAATTAAAAAATGTAATTAAATTTAAAAAAAAAACGTGTTCTTCGACGTTGACTGCTGTACACGTGTCGTCCCACTGGGGCCACCGGAAAGGGCGGGACATCGGTTACTTCTTCCACCTGTCAACCGGTCTCTATGCATTCATGCAGTCTTCTATGTCTGTGACTATCCACGCTTTTAAATGGGCGGATTGCCAGAGCTGGAGGGACGTCGGTAGTAGAAAGCTGCACAGACTTGTTGATTCTCTGCAGGATCAGCAGTACTAGCCAATCATCTCATAAAACACACCCTTAGAGTTATAAGTGGTACTAAAGGTCCAAGAACAAAGCAATACGGTAGCATTAAAAACACCAAATTGACACACTGAGATCGTAACACTTTTAATTATGGATTTACACTTTTATACAAAATTACTTTGATATAGATTTTTTTTTCTGACTGCTGTATCAGAATTCCCTTTTCTGTAACAAAAGGTCGAGTTCAGCTTTTATAGCATATACAAAAAGCAGTATTTTTATACATATCTCTAGTCCCTTTATTATCTTGGTCTGATTAAACCAGACCAAGACCAGAGTCCTAATAAATGCGTACACACACACACACACACACACACACACACACACACACACACACACAGTTCCCTTTCTTCCTTTTAGGCTGAATTTGCAGTCTTTATTTCACAATTCATTGTACTTGCGATATGATATCAGCTTTCCCTGCAGATTACTGCCTTGGACGGGTTTCCTATTTTTTTGCTGCGAGTAATTTCCATTTCATGCCACAAGAAAATATACTTGTATTTTGAATCCAGTCCCGGCGACATATCCAAGGCCACCTCGGAAAACATTTAAGTTTGCGGTCGATAAACTGTAAAAGGGGGATATTAGTGTTAGTCTTAATATATTACATTGCGCCTTTTTAACCTCTTTTCTAAATACATACTGTCCCTTTATTTCCTATAC
>CALSBV010012213.1:12259743-12303051 GCA_943590825.1 Bovichtus diacanthus
ACACAAAATGAAGTACATAAGGATAAGCCTGTGACATTATCAAACGGGTGAGCGTCGGTTGTGTTATACATGCAGTACACTTTGAAACAGATTCACATCTACGGAGAGCTACAGCTCCGTTGAATAGAGAGGCGAGATCAGATGGCAGTGCCCCACAGCGCGCACATCAACAACACCTCTCAAAGGATTCACTGTGCGCTCCAAATTAAAACTGCAGGTGGCAAACTTTAAATAGCACTGAAGCAGCACAAACAACTAAAGAATCCTGTGCTGCTGATAGAGGGGCCGAGGGGGAGATTTGCTGAAGAGACACTTATTATTATCACATTTTTACCCTCACGATAACGGGCTTAAAGTATCTCACCGATGCAGCTCTGGATTTTGTTGTGCAAGAGAGCCGACACAAAGCCAGAGTGCATGTCAAAAGGCAATTTACCAGTTTAGTCAGGGCAAGATTTCAAAGCATTAGGAAGCAGGATATAGCCCGGAAACGGAGGGTTACGTTTCCAAAGACAATTCATCTTTACATGAATTAATGTGTCCTTTGAGTTAAACAACAATCAAACTCAAATTTGCTTTGAAGCGTAGAGGGCTTGTATTAAGACAAGACAAGGTTCAGAGTATCACAGAGATAAGAAAAGCCTGATGAGGCACATGACTGAAGAATGTTGAAGTGAATAGTTCAAGTGGATTAAAAAGATGACCAGGAGATGAAAAAGCAGAGAATGCCTTGACAAAGACAGACAAAAGCCTTCAGACAGACACCGTTAACACTATGTCTACTTGTTTATTTTAGGCTGCTTTGAAAGCTTTAAATAAGACCGTCGCTGTTGATGAACACAAAGATTCCTTTCATATGTTGCAATAACCGCCTCAGAATGGATAGCCCTTCTAATTTCCTCACTTAAAAAGATAGATATGCATTTCCAAAGTGCATACAGCACACCATCTGTTATTGCACAATAACGTTGAAAGATTTTCTCAAGAAGTCGTAAATGCGCCGACTAACAATGATGATGGGAATCAACAACAAATACAGAGCAACAGTGATAGTTCTTACAATGACGCTGTAGCTGCCATCTATATCATTGAGCTGTACAATATGTGGCGTATAGCTGAGCCACAGCTTGTGATTAGTCTACTGAAATTTAGGAGTATTCGTCTTTATTAGGTATGTTGCATTCACGTTTTATTTTAGTGGAACCAGTTTCTTTTTTTCTCCCTTGTTTATTCTAAGTGTGTTTATTTTTTTGCTCTCAATTACTCAAGAAAACCCCTACAGTGCAGTCACAGTCACTGATTGCGCTATTAGCTGGTGCTATAATACAGTCTATCCAACTCTAAATACACACAACTGCAAACATGAAACTGTATGAAAGGCACAGTGCAGATCTGGCCCGCATGTTCCCCAAAGTAAATCTGTCCCACTGAGCTCACATGACTGGAACAAAGCCGTGCCAGCCCGACTTGGCGAGCTCTGGAGTAACAAGGCCACCGTGTTGTCTCCTCAAGTGAACCGACACTTGTGTACGGACCATTATATGTGCCGAAATGTGACCTACAGCTGTTGGGGTAAACTACTGCACGTCTTAGTGTTTAGTTTGTAGGATGAACCAGATGACGGTCTCATTTCAAGACATGTTGAAAAAGGAAGCTAGGATGCCCGTTGACAGGAAATGGTGGCTTCTGGGACGCAAACAAGTCCACAAGTGCAACAGAGGACTCTTTCAGAGGTTGAAAATTATTTATTTATTTTTGCTCTGGTTTGGTATTAAAGCTTAAACATAACCCCACCCAACCATCAGTCAAAATTGACGTACGTTTCTTTTTGTTTTCAGTGTGTATGACTGTGTTCTGGACTGCAAACCCACTTTTTTTTTCTTTTTTTTTTTTTACTTTTGGGCAAACATTTTTATGTCTTCATCGCCAAACAATGGGTCCAAAATATGTGAATCACACTACTGAGCACTTTGCAGTATAAACAAAAGTATGCACTCCAGGGTGGAAAGATTGGCCAACCCTGCTCTAAAAAGGGAAAGATGTTTTTTTTTTCCCCCCCGAGGCAAACCTTAAATTAAACTCTGAACTAGCAAAGACCATTGAAAACACAACACAGGGCGAGCGGGAATGCTGCGGTTTGCAAAAGTCACACACTGCATATTGACAAGATTTCTGGTAAGCAATATAACAAGTTCAGCACAGTAACAATGAGGAACTAACACTGTCTCTCCTACGACAGCTGACATGTAGTGATGGGAATTTTGCAATGCTCGCACATATTTCATCCCTAATGTCTATTTTCCAGGCCAGTAGTCAGCCATGCGTGGAGAAACTGTCTGGAAAATTCTGTTAAATTTAGCTACAACGGCAGACGTGGGAAACTTCACAATAATTGTCACTCTTAAGGAGTTTTGTGATTATACATCCATGACATGTTTCCATATTTCATGTCTAAGTGGCCTCTCATGTCTTTCAGGGAATTACCACGTGATGCACTGATGCTTTTGGATTATGGCCGTAGCACATAGACGTATATACTTAGATATCAATGGTCAAACTGCACTAGCGAGCCAAACAAAACCAAAACAAAAAGAAAGAGGAACACAAACCATCCTAAAGTATGAAAACAAGCATAATCCATAACAGAATCTGATATTTTGTTTGATATTCTTGTTCTGCTGCCCTTCCAAGTTAACATTGTTTTTGTCTAATTACGCTCAACAAAGCCTAACAACTGGGGGGGAAAAAACCCTCTGAAATCCTGTCACCTAAATACATAAATAATGCAGAAAAAAAAAAACACAGATCCACACAGAGTTCCAACATGTGCTTGGAAATAAATTAGTAACGTGATCGCAATAACATTGTCTGTTACCAAAAGTCTATCCGAGTGTGCAACAACACAGCGTGATTAATCCACTCACAGCCGCCTCTGCTGCTTTTCATTAGGCTGCGGTGGCTGCGACACTTGTTTTGTGTTGCTCACAGGTTGTTAACGTCATTTAGTACAGATGTATGCGCGTGCATGACACCGAGTTTACGTTTGTACATATGGCATTGACTTACCCTGGAGGCTTACCCTACCATTAGCTCTAGCTGATATACATGCCCTAACCTTCACCTAACCCCAGTAAAGAAGACCAAAACACTATTTTCACGCTGGATGCAACTTCAGCGAAACCAAATTGGGCACGCACATTTTCTCCCTAATTTATCCACAATCAAGTGGTTTGAAAATTTCCCAAATTTGTCACCAAATATGGATTATGGCAGACCACCCGCACACACACACACACAGGACCATCAGGCCCTCCAGTCCAGGAGGAGTTGATGTTTTGACATCTGGAGAGCAGCTGCCCTAACCTCTCCTTCTCTCCAGTCTAGCCCAACCTCTCCCTCTAGGGACTGAAGGCATTTCTCCGTCTGCAGCTCCACATTCAACACCGCTCCACTATTATCCCCCTCCGTAGCCCCACCCGCCTGAGGAACGCCCTCATAGTCTTTTCCAAGCCCTAAATCTGGACCAGCTAAATTTTACAGGAGAGACATTACAGGGAACAGAGAAAGAGATAAAAAGTCCTGAGCCTTGAATCAGGACTTTTTATCCTGTTTTTCCTTCTCTCCGAGGTGTGTTGATCTCTCACTCCAACTCTTTCATAATCTTGGAAGATAAAGAAAGCAAAGTGATGGCTCATGGCTGGCTGACTGGCGCCGCCGAACAGACGGCTGTGTTCTTCTCGCCTGGCAGACCTCAGATCAGACCACGGCCCCAGGAACTGTGACAGAGCGGCTATGTGGCTGCCTGCCACTGAGACGCAGAGCGCCGATCAGACATCTGTCTTCCACAGACACACACAGGCAGGTGGCACGATCAGAGAGCAGGGGGGAAACCAGGGCCTCACCAACGCCATTATAATCATGCCCTGGGATGTGTCACTCTGTGCGTGCACACGTGTTCATATTTTGTCTCAAAGGAAGTGAGTTCTCAGGGTGTCATTAGTGACTCACCAACCTCCAGGGAGAACTTGGCAACTTCAGGAAAAACAAGAGGCCAGCAGCGTGGAAGCATGAAACTCTTTAAGCGCGCTCTCTAAACACATCAGTTTTACTCTCATGGTACTGTGATTCCACAATCAATACCAGATTTCTGCCAGCATATAATCCACAAATAGATTTTTTAGCAGCCAGTGGAGAAAAAACTAATTGCTGCATCTCTTTTACGCAGCTTATTCATTCCACCCTCCCTCAGTGTCTATCAAGGTAGAAGGCTGTCTGTGCTTGTACAGCGTTTAAACCTTTCAGCATGAGAACGTCTCCTTGGGTTTTTGCCTTAATGAACTACAGATTCCAGCACTTTGCTTGTCTCGGAGAGATGCCAAGTCTGGAAGAAGTGGATAGAGATATACAGAAAACACATTATTCCAGCTGCTTCTATCTTTTGTCTCTGTTCTGGTCCAGGGGAGGGACGGGAACCCCTATGTTACACCTCCTTCCAGTAAATCTACGGCAGCTTGTCCTCCCCGTCTGTCTGTGCCGGCATGAGTAAAGCCGAATGGCTGTCTGCAGTGTTTCTGTGAAGTGGGAGAGTGATTAACTGTTCCTTCACCTGCCTAGGAGTAGGAAGAAAAAGACTGGAAGTGTCAAGTTCAGAGGAAATGCAGAACAATGTGTTTAAACTGGGTCTAAAATAATGCTTGCGGCCGTGTACGATGTTTGTCGAGATCTAAACACGTGTACAGTAAGGGAGTGAAAGACACCGAAAGGAATGAAGCGGATGGAGGCGGATGAGTGGGATGAATAAAGCCGTTGTCCCTCAAATCCCTCAAGTGGGAACCACGAGAAGAAACACTTTGCCTGGATTCCTTCAGTCCATCTCTACCAACATGTATCCTGTCTGCTCTGCTCTCAAAGAGACATTAGCCGCAAAACATCCGCATAAGGAGACATCCATACTTACAACTTAAGTCTAAGAACAGTGTGTCTTGGGGACTGTGTTCTTTGAAAAACAGGAAATAGTCTATTTTCTTTTCAAAAGTGTACCCACAGGGCACACAGATTCTTGCTGTTGGGAAAGAAAAGCAAGGGGGATTGTGGGTCACTCTGCCATGTTTTTTCTTCAGAGGACCCTTCGGCAGTGTGACTTGCGCAACACACTTTAAGGACGGCCCCCAGGGGCGATAGTGGGGGCAAAACAGGAAAACGGCAAAGTAGAAGCGCTCATGCCCAAACCCGGCTTTCAATCATGGCTCTGACACAATGGAGACAGGAGCAGTCACAGAAGCAAACTGGACCACAGAGACACTAAAGGGAAGTGAAAACAAAACAACTCAGTGTCGACATGAAATACTGCCCTGTGGTGTGCCTTCAGATAATCCTCCATTTCTATTATTTGCACATATCCTGGCCTTGTTTTTGCTACAGAATGACAAACACAAGTAACGGTACATTAGGAAAGTGAAGGCTGATCCTTGAGACTTCCGCAAGATAGATTGTGTGTTTGACACTTTAAGATTTTGCTCCCACTGTGATAAATTGCTCGTAGGAAGACTCACAAGTAGGTAAGTAAGTCCTGTCGCACTGTGTCACACATCTGGTAAGTGCACTCAAGGTGAAGTTGGTCACTGCGCTCCTAATTGGTAAAGCCGTCAATGTGCTCGTATTCCTTAGAGGTCAAATGAGCTGTGGAGGCAATTTTTCTTTTTACAGTACTTCTGAGGCTATTCACACAAGCCCCGAAGGCAATGTCATCAATCAGTGCCGCTATTGATTTCCTTTACACTCAAGGGCCCAGGCTAATCTCTAATTTACCAAGGAAAAGGCGGTTATGTCTATTATTAACGAAAGGTCACATGTGATGTTTACCGTGTGTACAGTGAGAGCACAAAGCATCTTGTGTCCACAAAACACAATAGATCATGACAAAAACAGACGGCAAAAGTGGAACAGAATTCAAGGAATAGGCAAATATTCTTATTTGTATCTTGTCGACAATCAGAGGAGAAAATACCAGCACTTCCTCCTACAATCCTGCGTGCGTGGGATCACATCTTACCTCCAATTGCGTTACACCTGGAGATGATCTCCCACAGTACGAGAGCCATAGAGTAAACATCGGCCTGTTTGAAAGACTCAATGTTTTCCAGGTTGATCCTGGACTCCAGGACCTCAGGGGCCATGTACCTGGCAGTGCCCACCTGAGAAAAAAGGGTGGAAAAAAGGTGTCATTAAAGTCCATGATGCCACAGAGGAGTTGTGGTAGAAAAGGCCTTGCTACATAGACCATCTTAGCAGTAAGAGTCATTCACCTGCATTAACAGGTGGTAATGTTGCGCCGTCGTAAGCATCACATTTATCAAGAGTCAAAACACGTTTGATGTATAAAAGAGCTGGAAAAACAAAAAGGTAGCTCTGAGCCCAACAACACGTTGCTTTTCTTTACATGATTACCACTTTGGAAAATGTGGTCACTGGCACTTCCTCCAAATGCATTAGGGCATTACAGCGCATTACAAGTGCTGCACAGCAAAGGGTGAGGTCTTTTTTTATAATGAGTTATTTTCATAACAGTCTAATATGACTCTGGCCTATTACATCAGCGTAATGAGTGCATTATGCATCAATCAGGCCTTGTGACTATAATAAAATGATCACCTCAGAACATTCAGAACAATATTTCTATCAGGATTGTCCATCTGGGGCCAAGATATAGAGGGTGCCAAATATTCGGAGATGGTGTCCCTGCGTGATGAGGATAAGAAATGAAAAGTTTGATTGATCGCTCGGCTCTGTTCAAGGTCTGATAAATATCTTCAAAGAAATGTATGGCAGGGCTTGGAATGGCCTGTGTCTGGGGTGCCAGCGCAAATTATAACAGAAGACGATTTCTCTTTTTAATCTCTGCAGGGATCAAAAGCAAAGTAAAGCCAAATAAAAAAAGAATAATTGCGGATTAGAAGGCTTTACCTGCCCACTGTTGGCCAGCTCGTCCACAGACAGAGCGTTGTCCAGGCGGAGGGCGAGGCCGAAGTCACACAGGCAGCAGGTCAGGTCGCTCTTCACGAGTATGTTGGAGCTCTTAATGTCCCTGTGCACGATAGGCACCTTGTAGCGACCGCCGGGGGAGAGGTCGCTGTGAAGGTGCGCCACTCCTTGTGCTAGCGAACCTCCCAGCAGCCACAGGTCGTGCCAGTTGACGATGTGGTGAATCAAGAACTCTTGGAGGTTCCCTCGTGGATGGTAGGCTGTGATCAGCCAGCACTGTCTCTGCACCTTCCTGTCCTCTGCTGTCAGGAAGTGAAGCACGTTGTCATGTCTTAAGTCTGCGTCTGAGAAAATTTCCTTCTCATTCTTCCAGGAGGCGTACTCCTCGTACTGGAAGATCTTAATGGCCACGGTCTCAAAGCCCTGCTCCTCGCTGACTGAGGAGCCCTGCTTAAGCTTGGCTTTGTAAACTTCTGCAAAGCGTCCTTTTCCAACCTGAACATCCAGTTCAATGGGCAGCAGCTCTGTGTTGTGGTTGAGGTTGTTGGCGTGCGTGGAGCTACTGTCTGAACCTTCGTCGTCTATCATGATGGCGTGAGCGTCACTGAAGTCCATCGGAAGACCCCTCTTGCGCCTGGAGCTGGCTTGCCGCTGGCGGTAGACCCGAAAACAGTAGAAGGAAGTGATGACGACAACGGCCATAACCAGCAGCGGCACCAGGCTCACCAAGATGACCGCCACCACCTGGGAATCCATGTCTGAGGGAACACAAGCCAAATGATGAAGATGAACACATTCATATAGTTGAGTTTAAAGCTGTGCGAATTCATTATATTCAAACAAATATGCTGGTTGTGTAAACAGGCAACACGTGTGATGTACAAGTGATATTATGTCAGTGTTGTTTTCTAGCTTGTGTCCAAAAACAAGGTAAGTAAGTCTTAAAGTTTATTCTTCACCTTGGAAACATACAGTTAACACAATTATCTCAATTTCTGTTTAGTAGCTCATCTGGATATTTTGATCATATCACATGATTTTCATATATGACACACATTCTTGAAAAAATGTAAATATGAACAATTTCATGACCACTGGGAAAACTCCACCTGCTGACCAAGGTCATGTAATACGATCACCAGAACCCCAACTACATGGGTGTTATTTCTCCACAACAACTTTATATAGTTCAAATAAGTTTAAAGGAGTGGGAGATTTTATTATTCTGCTTTCTCTGAGTCAACAAGATGTACGATGTTTCAAAACAATGTATTTTTCCTGCTTTTTATGGAATGAGCATTAACATAAACATTTTTTTCATCCAAAATTGAAAAGAAATAAAACACTCAAACTCTGTCGTTGTATCAGGATCTCACGTAAGAGAAAAGTAATATTGTCAGAGCAGCAGAGGAACCTGAGCCTTCCCTGTGGAATGTCTATAAGCATCAGAAAGCTAAAGTTACCGTCTGGGCCACAAATGCAAAATGCTCCAAACCCTGACCCAGTCAACCACACATTGTGTCTCTTTATAGTATTCTTATAATTTAGGTGGTGGTGTCTGGAAACGGCAACGGTCTTGGCAAACAGTGAAAGTTTATGCTTGCGCTATGTTTATGGTCCAGTTTTTTGAAGCTGCAGTCATAAACAGACCTATAAAAACTATATCACCAGACACAACAAACTAGACAGGAAATCCCCAATTGGTGCACAGTTTGATGAGTTCTAAATGTAGTCATTTATACGTTGCATTGTCTAGTTGCTAAACTGCCAAACACAGTAGCCCATGAAGAAAGAAAAAAAAAAAAAAAAAAAAGTGTGTATATATATATATATATTATGTGTGTGTGTGTGCGAGTATATTTAATACTTTTATACTATATTATTTTACTGATACATTATTTTGTGATGGTAATCTAATTGAAGATTTTAATTGCAAAATGTGAGATAGCAATAGACAAAGCAGAAATATGCTCACATTTTTCCCATTTTCTTAAAAACTGATTAAAAAGAAAAAAAAAAAACTAATTTTAGAGGCAAGTGTAGCTGTGAGGAGCAGAGTCGGGTTGAAATGAGGGCAAAAAAAAGGCACCTAGCCGACTACCGAGTCAAGCCCTCTGGTTCTCTCCAATTTCTTTTTTTCTAAACAGGAAACCACATGTCTGAAATCCTCAACATGGCCCCAGCTGGTTTGTTTTTATTTTCAGGTTTGTTGTGAGAAGCTATTTCTCACAACAAACCTGTCACTGTGCCTCCTGGAATCCCTCAGCGTTGGCCAAAACCCTCACTTAAGGAGAAAAGATTCTGTGAATGGCAAAACTTGTGTATTACAGCGAGTCTTAATGTTACATTTGGGGATTAGGAGGCTGTGCCCAGCTGGATGAACAACCTTAAATTAAGATTTTAATTAAATTGCACATTTTTGCTCTGAAGCAATGTAAAGTGAAAGAATACTTTAAAAAAGGAACAGTTTTGGGACCTTTGGGAAACACGCCGTTTGCTCTCTGGCCCAGAGTTAGATGAGAAGATCTGTATCAGTCGCCTCAGTTAAATATGAATTAGGAGACAGGAGACAGTAAGATTAACATAAAGACTGATAACTAGCTGGCTCCCTCCAATGGCAACAAAATCTGCAACAAAACAATGCTCAGTGAATTCCCAGAGTCTCGTCAGCGGAGTTTCCAGAAAATGATTATTCCCAGCCAGGAAATGATGGCACATAGCTCCCCGGAGAAACTGTTAATTGATGTATTACACTTACGGATTAAACAGATATAACTTTAGAGGTACTGGTAGAAGGACATAGTTACCTTTGAACAGTTTGGCTATTTATTTCCCCGTTTCCAGTCTTTATGCTAAGCTAAGCTAAGCTAAGCTAAGCTAACAACCTCCTAGCTCCAGCTTCATATTTGATGAACAGAAAAGCTTCTCGTCTAGCTTTCAGCAAGAATAAGCGCAATTTAATCTTAATTAAACTTTTTGAAGTTGTACTAGCTGGTAGATTCATTCATATATTCAATAACATTGCTCATTTGTCTATCATCATAGGTTGAGGAGACCTCAAGTTTAGGTAAAAAAAACAAAACACCATTAGCCAGTCAGGTCAGCCGTAATATTATGTGGAAAGTGGCTTCAGCGTTATCATGGTAACTCTGAGGTATTTCAGCTGGTATGTGACAAACATCTTAGTATTTCCCGTAACTGTCTTTCTGCAGTGTCCTAATAGCGTCAGTTATGATAAAAAAAAAAAAAAGAGGGAAAGATTAAATCCGAAAAAATGCTTTCCACAATCGGAAAACTCGCTAGAAGAGGAAGAGGCGGATTCACCAAGACATACTGATATTGGTGCCTTAGGGTTTTGAGCTGGAGCAGGATCTCCTTCATTACAACACTGTTAGTCACTGAGAAGTTACAGACAGTAAGCGAAGGTATTTCCATTACGTGGTTTGAACTGTGCAGATGCTTTCAATTTGGCTCTCTGTGCAGAGCCAGGTCTCAGAAATGTACCTCCGTGTTATTATTGCCTGGATGCTGTAGTCAAAATACATCTGATTCCAGGACCAATGTTGTAACTGGAGTGTACACGCCAATGTCTCCACAAACCTGTTTGTAATCTTGTATCTGGAGAGGATTACAGTGTACACGTGTTAGCATTCATGCATGACGCCTTACATAACAAGCTGATAGAAACTGGCATAATAATATTAGGCCGACCCGGACGATGACGTTACCATGTTATGTTGTACAGATGTAAGAACCAAAGAGTCACATCTTCGCGTGCATAAAACAGTGTTACTGAACTATTGCTTCACTGTGAAAGAATGCAAGAGAGAAAGACTAATAAGCAATGTCTGTAACTTTGTAACACTTAAAAAGGAGTACGAGTCAAAATTGTGGAAAAAAACGTTTTTTTTTTTGCAGAACGCTAGATGATAAGATCGATGCAGGTCTCATGTCTGTCTGTTCAATGTAGGGCCAGCTAATAGCCATTTAGCTAAGGTTAGCATACATACTGGAAACAGCTCGCCTGGCTCTGAAACAAAGTCAGAGCTTTTCTTTTCCTTCGCTGCTCGGCAAATTTAGTTATCTTCGGACAAAGCAGAGCTAGCCGTTACTATTATACTTCCATAACAGTAACGTAATCCACTAATCATCCCATGTAATTGTTTGCTGCAAAGCCCGTAAAAACGTTTTTCAAAATGTTGAACTATTCCTTTGATTTCAGGGAGACAATAGTTTGTCATTGAACGTCATGAGACATTAATAAACATGTGGTGCTTTAGGTTGAAGAATCTCACTCAAAAAAAAGGGTTGTGTCTTGACTCACTGGAGTTAAAGAAGATGTTCTCGTTGCACTCGTCCTCGGAGCAGGAGCAGATAAAGAACTCGGAGCCCATGCCCTTTCTTTCTTTCATCTCACACTTGCTGTTGTTGTAATCCTCCAGGACCAGGCCGTACAGCTTCTGAGATCGGTTGTGGCAGACTGTGTCAAAGGTGAAATTGTCATCTTTCCTCCTCCTAGGAAAGAGAAAACACACATAGAAAACACTGCCATTTAATGCATAAACTTTGAGCTGTAGTCTTTGTTAACTCTTCTCAGAGATTCCTTTTCTGCATTATCATGTAACAAGGCAATGATGGCAGCTCCGCGGTTGTGCAAATAATGCAATTTTTAAGCCGAACAGAGATGAAGTGGTAACTGTAAATGGCAAATTTGTCTCTTTCAGCAGTCCACAGTCTCAGCATTATGTAAATGACTGCAAGACAGAGGTCATATTTACAAAACAGCGAGATGTTGAAATACTATTACAAACAGGAAACAAGGAAAACCCTGAACCTGCACAAATATACATATTTAAATGTTGCTTCCCTGCTGGGCAGCGTTGGCCGTGCAGTTATGAGGAACGTTTTAAAAGAGGGGGTGGTGTCCATTAGCTTTCTGCTGATCTCAGCTCACAACATGCCTGCAATATTGCTAATATAATGAGAAACAGCAGCCCGGCCTTAAGCTTTTAACACCAACACAAATCTGCTTCCTGCTGCTTCTCACATTCAGAGTCAGATTCGATGCTGGTGGATGTTCCGGCGCTCATGTGCCGTCATGATTTAGCCAACTGTCTTAACCAGAATGCTGACTGACAAAGTGTTCAAAGGAAAAAAGGTCATTTCAAGGAAAACATTTTAGGACTTCTGGAAGGAAATGATGTGGTTAATAAAAGAGTGTCCATTGTGCCCTCATTTCCTCACCTCTTTGTTTGTACATGTAGTGTGACCCAAGAGGTGAGTGTAATGAAAAGTGCCATTTTCACTTTAACTATACTCAACTTAAAACGCATTGCATCATAACCAGTGCTGCAGATAACGGTTATTATCATGATCGATTAATCTGCCAATTATTTTCTAGGTTATTGGATTAATCGTTCGGTCAGTAAAAATGTGAAGAATGTCCGAGTCTTTAAGTGTCTTTTTTTGTCGGTTCAAATCCCAAAGATATTCACTTTAACGTGATACAAAACAGAAAATATCCAGAAATCTCCATATTTGAGAGGCTGAAAACCTTTTCGGCTATTTTTGCGTGAAAAATAACTTAGAACAATGAATCAATTATGAAAATAGTGGCCGATCATTTTTCTGTCGATCAACTAATCGATTAGTCGACTAACCGCTGCAGCACTAATCATAACCCTGGATCTTATTCATACAGAAATGTGGTTTTGGAAACTGTGGGTTTTGAGTTTAAAAGAATGGACACTTACCAGATACTGACACACACGTCTTCGTTATTAGGGCAGATGGAAGTTCTCTCACACTCCACCTTGCAGCTCCCTTTACCTGTGCAGCTAGTGGCCCTGACATCACAGAACTTGCACAGCCTCGGTAGCTTCATTATATAGGCTTCTGGAAAAGGAGAGAAGTGACTGTTAGTGGAGCATACAACAAAAAGGTTCAGTCTACACTGTAAAAACAGACACAAGCCCATTTTTTTTTATTTCTTACATGCATTTGGGTTCCAAAACACTCCCATGATGATCAACATCATGGTCATCACAGGGCTATACAGGATATGTATTGGCATGAGAAGCAAGACAAACTTAAAATGTAATTAAAGGGTGCGAGTCTTATGGAATTTTCTTCTAAGTAGAAGCAGATATTCAACATAACCACAAGAAAAAACAAACTATTTCATACGAGAGAGGAGGACAGATTTTTTTTCCCTGTGAAGTCTGAACAATAAGAGCAGCGCGGAGTGGCGTGCACCTCCTTAGGTCTTGTTCAGACTTGACTTTGCCGGGAGGCAAACCCATATCAGGGAGACAGACAGGATTGTGTGATGAGTGCCTGTGGGTTTGATAATCATCTAAGGAGACAACTGCCAGACAGGCAAGAACAACAAACAAAGGAAACACGGATGCATCTCCTCGCTGAGGACTCTCTAATTTGTCAAGCCGATGAGTCGGCTCCCCATCTAGAAAGGTGTTGTGCCAACTCATGAATATCACAAAAGGGGGGACAATATTATGCATCAGTGTTTGTGAATGGAGAGAGAAATAAACGTGTGCGTGTGTGTTGGTGAGTGTTTTCAGTTGCACAAAACTTCTCTGACTGCATTCTGAAGTTTGTCCCCTCATTGAGAGGCTGTTAATGATAAAAAGCAGCCAGGCAGCGTTGGGTACAGAAAGGAAAGATGGAGTAACAAGGACCTGATTTCCTTTAGCTACAAGGGAGTAATCTCCACCACATTAAAGTATGAGAGGAAAGTGGATCTTGTGGCTTTAAGAGTTGGAAATGATCCTAACAGAGGACAATCCAAATATCTCAGGATCCACCAGTGGCTGAAGGAAAAAATGTGTCTCACGGACAATCACACATGATTATGTTAGCACATGACGAGTGTGCACAATGTAGACTCAGGTGGTATGAGGAAGTTTGGCCAGTCGCTGCGAGTCTATTGAGTAAACAGAAAGCTAGAGTGTGAAAGAGTAATGATGAGGACTGTACTCCTTCCAGATCCTAACCTCTCTTGCTGAGAAATAATACAAACTGAAAGATAAACTGATCTCAAAGTAGCCAAATCACAAAAACATATGGGGAAAGAGAACATGTGACAGTGCTGCTACAGGAAACCCACATAGCCACACTTCGACTGTACGCCGACTCCTGTTAAGGCACAGGAAGTTGAACCTGTTCCTTGCAACTCTTGAACAACCACGAGAGAAAGTGAGATACTTCGCACCTACATACTGCATTTAAAGATACCTCCAGAAGAAGAAGCGCAAACAAACACGTGTGAAGAATCTGAAGAAGAAGCTAGTTGTCTGAAGATGGTACTGACGAGACTTTGATCACATGTTCAAAACGTGAGATGTTTTCATCGGTGAAGTGTAAGTGAAAGCAGACGTCTTGACAAGAGACGGCGAAGAATTTGGTTTCGTATTCGTTCGCCTCGGACTTCACACCGTCTTGAGAAAAACGTGCCGTGCGTGCATGCTTCCAGCCTTGCACAAAAAGCCTACTGTGCCGTTCTACCAAATCTGCAGGGTGGGGTTAGACCTGCAGCTTGCAGCAGCAGAAATACTTTACGACCTGCAGCGTGAAAGAGCAGCAAATGTCGATGGCCTCCTGTTCCTGTGCCAGGGTGAGATAATTTCACAGGAAGCAGGATATCGCAGATGGGTATTGCTTTCTGGCCTTGCGAGACTCCCACACAAATAAAAACATCAAAATATTACACTTGAACTCAAAACTAATCTACTTGACGGAGCCATTTAAAACTCTGCCCGGCGGGTTGGTGAGGTGTTTTGAAGTAAATCAGCACCGAGGGGATAGTCCATGCCTGAGTGCTAGTGGTGGGAAGGTGGTTGAGCCGGAGTAATTATATCATTAGAGCAACTCCTCTGAAAGAGCATGTCATTTAAACCCAGGAGGCGGGCTGTGGAAGGGATGAATGGTAGTAATTGTCACCCAGGGCTAGATATAATTGCAGAGAGGGGGGAAGAGGATTAGGAGCAGCTAAAGCCACTTGGTGCCGCTGGGATTGAGTCTGAGACAGATGAAGGTAAAACACTGACTTCCTCAGGGGGGGCTGCAAGACCTGTTAGCAATGTGGCTGCACATCAAAGATGGAGATAACCCATCTGAGGGGGGGCTTTAAAGGATGCGACTTAGGCCTTCAACAGGTGACATCCTCCCAGAAACTAATGTGGCGTTCACAGGCAACAGTTAGAGGTTAACGGTGTAAACAGACTTTAGGTTACATTTCAGGCTTTCTCCAACAGTGGCTACATAATGCTTGGAGAGTTACTGTTGTTTTTATTAAGTTCATTTCGTTTTACAATGAAAAGCAATTTGATAATGTACTTAAAGGTCGTAAAAGGCGTAAAAGACCTGTGTAAACGACAATGAGTGTAGTTTATCACATTCCCCTAAAAGGAGGCGCTTTGTGGCGCGCGCGATCGCTCCACAAATGCTCCTAAAATCCCCTCGCGACTGTGACAAAGCGCAGCCGCAGCTTTAGGCAACTTTTCTCGAAGTATAAAGTTGAACTCACCCGCCTCCTCGAGCTGAATACTACCACACAGTATCGCCCCACACCAAAAAGCGGAAAACCGAAGTAGCTCCATTTAGAAACGGACTATACGCACACTTCTCATTAATTAGCCGAAGCTTTGACTTCGGGTTAATATCCAGACTCCGCGGACTTTGTTCCGTCCGCCTGTTGCTCCCCCCAAAACGCCTTCAACGGGAAGAAGCAGCAGAGTAAACACACCAGGCAGGACTTGCCCTATATGACTCACACAGTATGTGCAGTTTTTCATGAAACAGGAAATCTTCAGAGGGGTTGGACTGTTTTTTTTTTTTTTTTCTTCTTCTTCTTTTTCTTCTTCTTCTACTTCTCAGTCATGCTCGTGTGGCTCACAGAGTCTCGAACCATGTCATTAAGAGACTGCAACCCTGCAGACTTGAAATGACATGCTTTAAAATAGCTCAAGCAGAAGTTTCACCTACACTGGAGGCTACAAGCATTATGCAAACACGCTGATTTGCTTCTAAGTAGTTGCAGCTTTCAGATCTTATTTAGAGCTGTCAGCTCTCACAAGAAAAAAAACTGCTGGGTTCTGTGCGTATTAAATAAAAAAATTTTACACACTTAACTCATTTAGGTGTGTCCATTTCAAGACACTTAATTAAATTCCTCTGTTTTTCTGGAGAGCTTCCAGACTCACAATTAATCAGAGGTGACATAAGAAGTGGCGAGAGTCACTCCATATCTCTTGTGTTGGGTTTTACTGAAGACACACAGAGGTTAAGTCCACTATAACACCCATAAATTACCTGACTATTGCCAGGGCTTTGCCGACATGTGTTTTTGCTCTGCATACTTAAGCCGTGATGTCAGGTTTCAGTCCTGACCCTGTGACCCCAGAGATTATAACTCTCCACACAGGACGTCTACTCCTTCCTCCACCACGGGCTCGCTGAGCTTTATTAACAGCTCTTGTATTGATTTTAGTGAGCCCGTTTTAGTGTAGGGGGAGTGTAGTATGGAAAAAGACACTCCCTATAACCCTAGAACTTGACTGCTCGCAACGTTTATTAAAACTGTCTTCAGTATCAAAGCAATCGCGTTGTCTGTGTATCCATGGGTACATTTTAAACAGGAGCTGCTAATAGCTAACTCTGTATACTTTTAACTGTGCTACATTTGCCAAGATGTAAACAAATATAGGCTTGTTTGTGAGAGATTTAGTTTAACCCATTTCACTGACCCTATTTTACTTTTGGCTCTCGGTGGGTGTGTATTCGTTTGTGCAAGCCTGCCAGCCGTTCAGCACTGCCAGATGGGGTCCAAGCCACAAGGTGGAGACCCGACAGCGCTGAGAGCCCAAAACGGCCTTTCCCCACTGACCTCAGCTCATGTGGGCTCCCAGAGGGTCACAACATCCTGCTCACTGACCACAACACCAAAACAAACTCCTTTAGAACTTCACTTTATCTGCTCCATTTCAACAGGAAACACACAACACTCCTGTGTGCCCAAGCTTATTTAGGCATGATCTATTTAGCCTTTCTTTTATGTTTCACTGTTACTTTTAGCTTTCCCCCGGCACAAGTTTCTCACTGTTCCTTTTTGGCTTTGAACGATTTCCCCCCCCCCCCCCCACCACATCGCACAAACACAGATAAACAAGCGGCAGGCAAACATCCTGAGTGGTATTATGCTCAATAGCAGGTGCTTGGTGTTCCTGTAAATGCTGCAGAGCAAACTGATGACGAATCTCTGGACGCATGCCTTGAGATAACGCTGGTGCAAACAAGTCAGTCTCTTTGCACCGTTCTCTGCATCTCTGTAGGAAGAAAAGTGGTCCCACTACTGCAGTGTCTCTCCCTCACATACCTTTATATGCATATATTGTATGCACATTTTTTATTAGATCTCTCCCCCGCACTGAGTGCCAACTGGAGGTAAGCCACAAAAGGAGAAGGCGCTCAGGAATACTGATCAGGCTGTACTAAGCTAAGGCCGGCAAGTTAGAAAGATGCTGACTTTCTGTTAAAAACAGTGAATTCATGGCTCTTACTGTAAGAACGATATTTCACAGTCATGCGAAAGTTCAGCTCTGATTTTGAAAACATTTTCTCTGGACAATAAGTTGACCAGGTTTGATTTCAACCCTGCTCTTGTATATTTTCGATGTTGTGTTAAAGTTGTTCTAATTGGAAAGATCATTGTTTCAGTTTGAAGTTGCACGGTGCATCTTTCTTCTTTCTTTTCCAGCTCATGCACTGCACACCGTATTCTTGGTGCCTACACTTACATGCAGAACATTACACAAGGGATGCCGCTTTTTTAATTAAAACATGTTTTACAGGAGCTTTAGATTTCACATGGGAAATGCAGAAACTATATATTTTTTTCGAAATCTCAAACTTCAAAGAAGCCTGGAAACAGCTCATTAAATATTAAAGATTTTTTCACAAGGAAATTGTTCAGGATATCAGTTCAGCAGGTCAGTGTGTCTTAGCTGCACTTTGGGAGGTATCGTTGGGCTAATAAAAAAATAAAAAATGTTGTTAGTACAGGTCAGCTTGTTTAGTTTTAAAAGCAGGTATGATTAGTAATCAAGTTTTTCAGCCAGGTAAAAAGTGTCTCTCAACAAAAGACAACTGATTTATAAATATAGCGCGTACCCTTTTAGGTTCTTCATCAGTTATCTGTACAGACGCACTCCCCACTCAGCAGAGAAGGCTTGATCACTGATAAGCTTATGATTGGTCCACTGGCTGTAAAAGCAAGCAAGCTGCTGGATCACTGCACCCACTGCCAGCCAGCCGCCTCACGTCGTCTGTCTTTGTAAATCGCTTTCAATCAAGACATTGTTACAGGATAACATGGACAAATAGAGCTCATGCCAAAGGAAGAGTCCCATGAGCTCAGGCATGTGTGTTTGCACAGCAGAGAGAAATGTAATACAACTTGTAAATTGCGCGTGAGAACAGTGGCACAAACCAATCAGGTCATTTTAAATCAGCGCCTTCTTCAGTTACATTGCACATGATTAAGGGACCTGCCTACACAACCGGAATATGAAATGTTTTCTTTTCAGATTGTGGAGGCTTTATTCCCCCTCTCTAATTACTTCTTATGGATGTCTATCTGTCAGGTGAATGTGATTCAGGATGTGCCTCTTCAATCCTTCAGACTTTACTCCAGAGAGTTGACGTCATCTCTGACAGTATTACAGTGAGGCTGCACAAGATACAGTACAATGTAGCTTTCAAGTGTCTTCTAAGCATTAAAGATAAATGCACATCCATCATAAAGAAAAGTAGTGTGGGGGCCAGAAAGTGAAAGATAGAAGGAGAAGGTAAAGAGAGAGCAGAGCATCGATCTGTCTGTCTGTTTAAAAAAACAACAAAAAAGAAACGTATACACAGCAGTGCTTCGAGCTAAAAAAGCTAACAATGCTAATGTTAAACAGTGTGATGTTCACCATTTTAGTTTGTCGTGTTAGCATGCTAATGTTTGCTAATTAGCAGGACGACCAAAGTACAGCTGAGGCTTATGGGAATGACTAGTTTTGCACGTATTTGATCATCAAGCAAAGCATTGGACAAATTTAAATTTCCACCAGATAAAGGCACTAGATAAAAGGTCACCAAAGTCATTAAGGTTCATCCTCTGGGCCCCATGAAAAGTGTTGCTGAAACATTTAAGTGTGGAACAACTGGCAGCCTGACATTTAAATGCCTCGAACCAGACAGCATGGCTCAATTTCATTTAAAATGATCACGAGCATTCATCTCACAACTGTAACTCATAAGAGGACTATGACTAATAGATCATGCCCACAAACACATTTGGATAATTTGAAACCCACGTACACTTGCAGGAAAGCAGTCCATGTATGGGAAAGATTAAACTGTTAAACACGACCTCTTGCTTTTAAATTCAATGCACAAACACATGCTGTCAAAGAGCAAAGTTCTGAGGAAATCTGACTCAACACGGCTTGCATGTGGGTGTGTGTACACTCATACAGAGCTATGCACACACACTCCCACACAAGGTATTGTCACAGTTTTCGTGGTGCCATTGCTAAGCCTAAGGAAGTCGCGATGGCCGATTCTGACAACAACAGCCTCTATTTCTTCTAACACCGCTGTGAACGGGCTTTGTCCCCCAGCATTAGTCGGACGCTGTGAAGGAAGGGAAAGTTTATCTTAAACGCTCCAAAAGGTTACAACCTTTGGTATCACTACACGTTCACTTCTATTGTTCTCTGGCAGAACATCGATAGGTGTCCAAAACTGTGCCAAAGCTGGTTTTAGAACGGCAACACATGTGAGGGGGGAAGCGAGCATGTGAGAAAACGTGGCGGCTTGTGACTTCATCTGTGTGACAGGCAACATCCTGTTTCTTGGTGTGGTTCATTTGTCTGAGATAAAGTGACAGAGGTAAGGTCAGACGAGACACTTTTGTGTATATACATGCTTGTTTTGTATAAGACCTGCATATAGACCACACTGAAACCCCCTATTCCTAAATTTAAGACCTCGAAGCAGCAAAAAGAGGAAAGGAAATAAACGGAAAAGCAACATACAAGCAAAAAAAAATGAGAAGTGGATAAAAACAACACTTCATCTTTATTCCTTTCCCCAGCCTGTAACTACTTCTGTGGTGAGAGCAGAGAGAAGACGATGAAGATGATGGTCCTGCCATTCACCAAATCTTGATTACAGGGGACGGACTTTCAGCAAAGAGGGGGAAGATTTAGTTGCCCTGTCCCCAAATAAATGTTTCAATATGTCCCTAATGTGGCTGAAGATACAGTTACACGCAAACCCAATCAAAGTGTCTTCTGCTGGGAGGGAGTGAATGCAGTATATCAAAGAATTTCATGCATACTAAAAAGGAAACATATGCACTCCATGTAATCCCTGCATTAATAAGAGCCATGTGAATTACAATACAGTCTGTTTGCAGACCAGCATAGCAACATACTGCATGTATCACAGCATTTTAACACTAGGATAAAGTATTAAGTAAGTACTTAAGTACAGTTTTGAGGTACTTTACTTAAGCATTTTATGATGGTTACAAGTTGTTTTTGTTTACAGAAATAATACATCAAAACCTATAAAATATGACCCGATATGATTATTTTGCTTTAAAACAGCCTTATAGTATATAAAGGTTACATTTAGTTCCACCTGTAACATTAAAATGATGCGTACTTGTTTCTGCATTGGTAATAATATCGAATGATATAAAGTATATAATGATATAACACAGTGATTGGTGTCATTCTGCGTCATGAAAACATTTGTTTTTGTTACTTCAAGCTGCACTCACCAATACAGTTCTATGAGCAATGGGTCGGATGACAGGTGTGAAAGGTGTCACTTGCAGAGAAAAACCCACAGAGAATTAACAGCCGACAAACAATTTGTGGGCTGTGTAACCCAGATGTCTTTTTTTTTCTCAACCTAAGAGAAGAGCAACGTTAAAACGACATTAGTGAATCCCAGAAATCAATGTGTCTTGCCTCAAGTTGACAAAATAAGAAATCGTCGACACAAAGAAAAACAAGAGGACATTTGTTTGCATATCGCTTCCTGTATAAAGACCATGTAAATATTATTAAAACCTTCCTGTTTTGACAAGTCTGAAAATGTCTGCTGTGAAAAAGGCCTGCACTTTTCAAGTTTCTCTGCAAGAGTGGTTTATATTTAAAAGTACACGTTGCTATAAGACAGCGTGTAATAAGGTTACAATCTTTAGCTTATACTGCCCTCAAGTCGGTAAATGCAAAGGCTGCCAATACTGAAAATGTCAGTGGTTCACTGAAGGTTGTAAGACACAAACAGCATCCACTGATTAACAGTTGGTTCATTGTGGGGTGCAGCTCGGAGATGGAGGGGATGGGCGTTAGTAAAGAAAACCCAATTCTCAATGACATGCAACGGGCCGCGCTCCAAATACGTTCAGCAAGCGAGCCCAGTGATCATGGTTTCCCATAAAACCCACTTGTTATAAACATTCAACATCGGCGTGTTTGAAGGGCAAGTCCTCCCTGGTCTCGGAAGCCGCATGTGTATTTACAAACATCTGCAGATTCCCCCTGATGAGACCAAAGATTCCTCTGTGTGCTTCCCATGGGAAGGGCTGCGAGACATCGGGATGAAACAACATTCCAGCCAAACAAGGTTTCCGCAGTAAAAATGGAAGCAGACAATATATTAATGTAACATCTCTACCCAGAGGGGCTCTTTTTGGAGTCGCCGGGTCTCTTGAGAAGTTGTGCAAAGATGAAAGCGCTTAATTGGGGGATATTAGAACAACATTTAAAAAATATCAAAGGCAAAGTTACACTAATGAACGTTTGATGACATTTATCCTTTTATTTTGACTCAAATATTGTCCAGTCAAAGTATGTATTTATCACATAACTAATTAATGCACTGGTTATCTGAAGGTCATTAACATTAATTGGCATTTTAATGGATACCACTGTTTTATTGATATTTCATTGGTTATTTTTCTCATTCTCTTCATCTGATGATTACAGCATGTCCACATCATTATAGATGTATGTAAAGTTTCCTGTGATCCAACATCTCAGATGCTGTTTGAGGAGTTTTTTTTTTTTTTTTTAACCCACCAGCGATAAAATGGAATTTTTAAGGGATTTAAGGCAGGCATTTGGGACCGCCTGCAGCCTTACCGAGCTTAAGTACCATTTTCGCAAACCCCTTCCCACTGTGTTTTGTCACTCCATTGCATATTGTCCGGTACGCACAAACACCTTTAAAGATCAAATGAATTGCAAATGAATTGCTCTCAGCGAACCACTAGTCAGCTTCATGCCGCCATCTTTGATGTCAGGCTAACAGATGTACAGTATGGGTTATTAGATAAACATACGCTGTAGACTGAGGGCAACACGCTCCCCTTTAACACTTCCTCTGACTGCAGGGCTGAGCGGTTGGGGCCACTGGGTACATGTTGGGTGTGCCAGCATAGGAAGCAGCACTCATCCTGTGCCACCTTCTGCTCTTGTTGCAGGCAGGAAATACCACCATGACCCAACACTGATAAGGACAAGGAGCTGAACCACGGCCACGTGGTAAACAATGAGGAACCATACATTCTGTGTTTATGTGTGTGCGTGGGAGACAGAAAGAGTGATTGATAGAGATGGGAAAATAAAAAGAAAGAGATATTTTTTTTTTATTGCAATTTCATAGTATACATGTAATGTAGGTATCCTGGTAACCTTTAACTTTAACATCCCTTTATCTCGAACATTTATTGAACTGATAACACACTGTAATGTTGTTGTACTGTAAGCATAGGGACTTTTCAAATATGTATTAAAAGGAATACTTGACATTGGCAGCCCTCGCATAAAGCAAGTTGAGGGCAGAAGTTATCTATTTATTAGATATATTTAGAGCTGATGTTAAACGTTTCCTAAGTATATATTAGAAATGTGTACTTTTACAATTTTAAACATATATAACCAAAATGAGAAGATTGAAAGTACTCTCATGTTTATACAGTAAATAAGAAGCCACAGGTAGCCCACATCTGTCCAAAGTTTAAAAACTGCCTACTGCCTACTCTGAAGTTCACAAATGAACTCAATATATCTCATTTTAAAATCTGTATATATATACATTTTATTTTTAACAAATTCTATAATTGTGGCTATGCCTAACATAACGTATACAAATCTATCACAAGCAGGTTTTAAATAGTTTCTAAATTCGTTAAAAACCCAAAAAGACATGCTGAGCTTGAAGGTTCCTTGAGAATGGTAGTGAAACAAATTCCACTTACTAGATTTCTTTCAGAGCTTTTAGCGAGAGTTAAGATGAAGTGTTACTGAAATCCTTTATATTCCAGTGTTAATGCTCGAGAGACAGTACGTGATTGTGATCGCTCAGTCGACATGTTCATTCTCTTGGCCCGGAGAGAAATATGTCAAACATTTTAAGATGCCGCTGAAATGCTGTGACGTCAATATTCAAAAATGGATTTAATTTAACGCCTCATTCCATAAGCTTTTCTTTGGCCAGGCAGTCATTTCCGTTGCCGTTTGTAAATTTACTGTGACTATGAACATGCATATTTATTTCAACCACCCCATGGAAATTGAGCTTAAGCTCAGCTCTTGTGGATGACTTTGATCATGAGAAACCTGCTCGCAATTGATTCCTTTCAAACAAACTGCGCATGACACAAAGTGAGATTGAATCTGTACGCTCCCTCATGGCCTGTGCATCAACGCAGCATGCAAATGAAAAGAAAATGACATCCCTCCGCTAATAGAGCTGTTGTATTCAGTACATCCACTGTATTGCAGTTCCATGTAGTGCAGCTAATGAGGCTCAGAACAAGCTGCTGATGGAATATCATAAAATATTCTCCAATGAATACAAGCTGCCCATATTTACAGACACCAGGGCTGAATACTGATGTCTTTGTTGAATAAACTCCAGATAAAATGATTTTTCCATTTGGACAAAGGCATCATTTTCACATTTACTCATGAGATCTAATGAAGTTCACTCTTGCTTTTGGAGCCAACCAACTCTTCTTCTTTGCCAGATCTGTGTGCTTATCCAAACAGAGCGACTGCCAGCTCTCTCGCTGCGAGGAATTTCCTTCCAGAGCGCTCCCACCACCTCTCCTGACATGATTTAGATATTTCAGGAAATCAGACTTAGGGACTTAGATCTGCTCCATGCAGTCGTGAGACACTAGAGTTTTTATTTATTCTTTTTTGTTTTTTTTATTGCTGGAATTCCATCATGAGGTCGGATCTGAAATATGATGTTTCCCCGAGGAAAAGGAGTCTCCCTGAAAATTTGGCCAAGTGATTAACTTGTTCCAACCAAAATCTCATCGCCCCAAAGAATCGTCTTGGAATCAAGTGTTTATATTGTTCCAGAGATTTAAAAAGGCCAAGAAACAACTCAACTCGATGCAGTCTTTGATTGGATATATTCTGAAAAAGAATCAGAACCAAACTCACCCGGTCCTTCCTCTTTAGCTTTAAAATCCCACCATTCCTGTTTATTAGTTCTGCATCTGGTCGCATCAGTGAAGGAAGAATACAGAGGAAAGAAAGTGTTTACCACATTGAACAAAACAAAATGGTCTTACAACATAATCAGCTGCTGCAGGCACAATACCAACACTGTCAGGGATGTGTTGGCCTTTGTTGACACGGACAACAGAGCTCGTCTTTTCTTTGTGGAAGCTTCTCTCTCAAGCTGTTTTCTATCACTCGCCATTTCAGATCAGAACTTGAAGAGCGTTAAATGTTTCAGATGGCTGTTGAAATGTTCCATGTTGAACAAGAAAGTGTATCAAACGAGTATATAAAGAGTATTCATGACTTTATGCAAGATTAAGAAATCCACGGTTAAAATTCAAAGCTCCCAATATCTTGCATTGGATTTGCAACATTTATATGTCTCTTTCAGACAGCAGAGCCGACCAGTCCTCAGCCATAATAGATTAGCAGAGGAAGGTTTCCTTAAATGTGCTTTCGGTGTGCTAAGATTACATTCTGAGTGGGAGTAGGCAGAGCAGTCCACAGAGATCCATTCAGGACTACCGGTATATATTCTGGCATAATGTGTCCTACATAAAAGCCCATTTCCTCCACAGCAGCCCGTTTTCATGCATGCTGGCTATGTCCTAAAAATCTGCAGAGGAAATGGCCCACACTGCGTCTATTTCCAGGACAGCCTCCGTGGTCCAGCCTCATTAAAATGCATTACCGTTATGGCTCAACTTATACCTCAAGTTGCTGCCTAAGCTCTTTTGTTTTAAGTGCAGCTGCTAGGTGAGGTGAATTTTTCCTTCAGTAACCTCAGCACTTGGAGACATTGTTAGAGGCACATGAGGTGAAAAAGGTTTCTCATCTGATAAAAGTGACAGAAAATCAGAGTGTGTGTTTGTCAACCTGGCTTTATCGTGCGGAGATTTTCCGACTGAAACGACCACGTCTGCATTATCTGTCCACTGGCCCGACCTCAAGAACAACGACAGCAGTGGCTGTGTGTTGCAGGAGTTTTGTATTGTACTCACGGGAAAAACGCTGCTGCTACTTCTGGCTGTTTCTGCCCAGAGGAAGAAGTGCGGTCACCTGAAATGAGCCACAAAATTACAGCTCAAATCCAAGGCTCAGATTTTTCAAGTGGGCACATTGTGTCTGACAATTTGTGGTGGGCTGGAAATGGAAAGTGTAGCAACAAAGAATGAAAAATATGTTGAAAGAATAGTTTGCAACAGCATGACTATAAAATATAATCTCCTAATTTGGAGGCAATCAGTTAACCGTGAAAGAACATGGTCCTATTTTCAGGAAAGTCAACAGATAAATATCATTAAATGATAAACTCACTTCCAAAAATCTTTGTTTGGGCCAAGGCTTTCCTTTATAATGCACTTTCTGAGTTTCAAAGATGCTCTTTGGCTCTGTAGGCGAGTACAGATGACATTTAGTACTATTAAATATTAAAAAAAGATGCGGTGTGACACATTTCGCCCGTCAGTGTGCTGAAAATGTGGAGCATGGTTCCTGTTAAAGCCTCAGTAAGGTCAGCAGACCTCACCACAGTGCTGCGAAACATGTGCAAATAATACAGCTGGGTCTCTGAGTTAATTGAAAAGCCCCAAAGAAGGAAATTGTTATTGTGAGACAAATAATACAAGTTGAGCCTAGAATCCAACCTAACGGGCCTGCATCTGATGATTTGTGTGACATTCACGTCCACTTCCATGAAAACACTGGCCAGATATATGTAAAGGTGACATTATACGCAGGTTTTGAACCCGTCCCTCAAACTCTTATTTCCATTTTTTCTCAACTCCTTATGTCATTGTTCGTGTGCACTATCCAGTGCAGCACCATAAATGCCCTTGAGGAGAGACGGTTTAAAACTTTCATGTCTGTACAGTTAATATGAAGCCACAGCCAAGAAATGATCTGGCACATAACTCCCTTAAAACCAGATCTTGTCGGTTTCACGCTTCGGTTTTTCTCGCATTAAACAAACAAGAGGACGTTAATAAGTGAGCTTTAGAGGTACTTTGTGGATTGTACTTTGGACAGAGCCAAACCTGTTTAGTCTTTGTGCCAAGCCAAAACACCGGCTGCTGCCTGTAGCTTAATATTTAACGGACAGACATGTCTCGAGCTTCTCATGGAACTCTTAGCAGGAAAGCGTATTTCGCAATATTTCCTTCAAGTGCACGCGCAGGAAGACCACATTTGTTTTTTTAATCATCAGTTGTTACTCAGTGTGTAGATTATACAATTGAATGGATTACCAGTAACCTCTCTGTGTTCCTGTCTCAGCAGTGACACACCAGAGACTGTTTTTATTTAAACTTTATGGAGACATTCACCCAACACTCATCCTTCATCTAATGAGGCCCCTAACCCAGATGTTGTAGCCACCATACTGTACACAGCCTCCACTCTTTCCATGCATTTCCCATCTCTCGTTCTTCTTTCTTCTATCTGTCGCCTTCAATCCCTCTTGAAACTTTCTGTAGTGGAAAAGCAGTAAGGAATGCCCTGGCACTGTAATGCAGCATCATTAGCCACAGCAGAGCCCTTTGCCTGCTCACTGCCAGCTCCGGCCAGCACGTCTTAATCTTCACCGCTGTGTACACTTGTTGTCCAGCTGGTGCTATGGCAACGGGGCTGCGTCCTGCTAGACTTTGCTATGATATCTGGAGTTAGAGAGAGGGACACACACACACACACACACACAGACACACAGAGACCAACAGGAGGAAAAGCAATAAAGAGCGAGCATTAAAATGCCAGCTCAGCTCCCAAAGCAGAAGTGAAATACTGGCGGGAAGGTAAGGTACTCCTGCGTCGCTCTGTTGATGTGGCCAGTGTTCTTCTTGCCGTGATGGCTTCAGCTCTCATTCACCAGATTAACCAGGCGATGTTACCACACGTCAGAAAATAGGCCCAGACCTGCTTAAATAATGAAATATATTAAAGACATGATCATGTTATTAAAAGCTAACCTAATTGGTAATGGCAACATGGACGGGCAGATGTCCAAACACATGGGATGAGACACATCATATTTTATATTCTATAATATCCCCATTGGAGCTGAATTTTAGAGGCAAACAGATGTTTTAGGCTCAGTTCCTATGATGATGGTGTTGGCAGTGACAGATAAGTGAGAGGAGGATTATGTGGTTTAACCTTCACATCCATGCAGCTCATTCATTATTTATCAGGCCTAGCAGCGCTGCACACATGACAACCTCAAAAACATGTAGATTCTAAGCCTTCCTGCATTAAAGTGGAGCCAAGTCCTTGGTAAAGCTCCATTTATTATTAAAGTGGCAGGAGTTTGTACGTAAACTGTGTTTCTTTGCAAAGTGAAAGCATGTTCTGTGCTGTATTTTTTACTGCAAGGACGCATGAAATTAAAAAGGCTCTGTACTGAATCACAGAGAAAATAAAAGTAGTGCGACGTTAACACAGGGTCCATCGATTGAAGCATCCAGGAAGCAGAAAGGGGTTCAGCATGAACTCAGTTCTTACAATTTATTATTATTACTTATTTTTGTAATTTTGGCCATCACCATTTCAGCTAGACATAAAGAAAAGCAACGGACAGCCAACAGAAAGGTGACTAGTTGAATAGTATTGTCTAAACTGCGAAAATGCCAAACATTAAAGATCCTTTCCACTCAAAAATGTAGATTTCTTATGTGTATGTCCCCTGAAATGTGTGACCTTTACTTTCCTGTCTTGTATCTGTGCGAAGTTTGTCACCAGAAGGGTGTTTTCACATTCCTCTGAAGGGAGAGATGACTCTGCACTTCCCTAAAATCTGAGATTAAAAACCTACCGGCAAACTAGATTAGGTACGTCACAAATTGAAAAGCCAAAGGGAAACATTCTTGAAAGCTGAAACCTCCTGCACAGAGCAGACTCGTCAGTGTGAGCGGGAGCTGGCATTAGCATAGTGACGGAGAGTTTTGACAGCAAACGTGGTAGCGTGTGCCGTTTTTAGAAACCGGACACTGGAGCTTCCTTCCACATTTACCAAATAATCCCACCAGATATTATTGTATGTTTCACAACCACCAACGCTGTGTCCACCACTGCCAGTGACAAGCTAACAAGCTAACTCACAGCATAAACCAATAAAAGAGGCTAACCACACTTACCATTCTGAAGAGTAGATGTGCTTCCTGCTGCTTTTCAGAGTTTTTCTTACTTTAAATGTTGGACAACCATGTTAAACAAAACGTTTATCCTGGCAGAGCATTTTTGCAGACTTTAAAGTTATTACCTAGCCTACCATTAGATCATCAAGTCATTTCAGGTGTGTTTACTTTTGTTTTTATGTCCAAATAACTGGGTGAGTGTTTTCTCAGATGTTTAAGTCGTAGTTACTCTTCTTTAAAGCTGTGGATACATCTCCAGATCTAAGCAATTATAGATTGATGAGTAAAAATGTATCATAACTGGTATTAATCATGAGCGAAACTACAAAAACAGACCTGTTTTTTTCTTTTTGGCCGCTTTACAAAGAGTTGTTTTTCGCTCTGTTCTTTGTCTCCGCTAACTCCTGAGGGAAATATCTGGATCAGCTAAATGCCATGTTCATTAACTCTGTGTGCTATGAGAGTTACAGTCATTGTTAACATAATAATACGATTACAGTTGCTTCAAATAGTGGTGAATGCATTTTGGGATGTGACACTGTGCTGGTCTACTCCACTCAAGGTGGGAACGTTGATTCATACTTTGGACTTGGAAAAAGTTTGAGGAAAACCAGTCCAGACAGTTCCGGGGCCAAGTTTTTGAGACAGCTCTGCTGATGCCTGCTCTGTTTTGTCCTCAGGCCTGTGTGGCTCACACATGCACTCATACAGACATATACACGGGCAAATACTAACGCAAGAATGATGTCATACATGCATATATCCCTGTGGGGTGACTAAATTCCTGAAAATTAATTGCACAGTAAAATGCACAGTTGGCACACGTACACATACCGAGATAAATACAGCCCATGTGAGAGTACTTAACAGTTTGGGCCCCTTCTGACTTCAGCCTCACCTATGTCGAGTTTCTTTGTAGTTCAGCGGAGGGTTAGTCTGCTGCAGACATAACATGTGTAATGTACCATAACTCTAGAGAGATTAGAAAACATTCTGCTGGACTCAGGAAACACAGTATTGAGTTTGGCGAGCAGTGAGAATGTGAGAGAGGGAGAAAAAAAAAAAGCTTTTGCTGTATATCAACTTAAGCTGTGTGAGGTGTATGGGTGCAGGTCTATGGGCCACTGACTCAGAATAATCAGCGCCCATTTCTTTCCTCTACTTATCGTCTACACCCCTTTGCAGCATCTTTAATCCAGAACCGCCACAGTCAGTCAACACCGACCTTTCACAGACTCAGACACAGCACTTCTAACGTATTTATAGCGTGGTATTTCCCCTGCTTGTTGCCCTTAACCAAGTCCACCTTCCATTGTTATTCCTGCTGGAGAGGGCATGACATTTGTGGTATATGCTCCATTCTTTCACTGCGCTCTCATAACACGCAGCCTGACGAGGGCAAAGGGTTATCCAGTTGACAGATGAACTGAACACCCAGTGATTTGAAAAACAGGAGGAACAATGACATCCAGAGCATTACAATATATTAGGGAACATGAAATACAGGATAAGATTAAAATAAAGCCATTATTACACATCATGTTCATTTTGAAGCTTGTGTTGCTCAATTCATTTGACACGTTAATCAGTATTAGAAACGGGAAAAGGGAAAGAAAGGTATAATATGTTATTTTAGGATGAACAAAATCATAAATCTAAAAGCTGTACTCTGTTTTAATAATTGCACTTGGGGTAAATTGGGGGATTTAAAGAGACGGGTCAAAATAAAGAGACTTTTAGTGCGTAGTTTTAGGGACTTTTAGTCTTCTCAAACTCCTCATTCAGCTTCATATAAAAAATACAAAAATTACAGTCAAATACTGTTTAGATTTTTGTTTGATACTAACAAAGATCTCTGGATTACACAAAAGTAACTTCCCCCCCAAAAAACAACAAAACAAACAAAACAGAAAAAAAAACTAAACTTCACTCAAGGTCCACTTATTAACTTTTTCCTGCACCTCATGATATTCCTCAGTGTGATGAAGGGATCATACTTCATGTCACAAGATGATGATGCTGAGAAAGACTGTGAGATGCGGTTCAAAGCTCTTTGAGTCTGAATCACTATTATCATATTTTCGGGTTAAGCTACTATTTCCAAGATCAAGAATAAACTTTATCCATCAATATTTAAGTTGTTTATTCAAGTGGGACAGATGTTTTGCAGTGTATTGCTAAAATATTGCACATATTTCAGAACACTATCAGATCACATCTGGAGGGACTGAGATGTTTTGGAGGCCTTCGGAGTTGGAGCTGTTTTCCGGGCCATCATGTCAGTAGCTTACACATGTTCCCATTACAGTCCCACAAGTCTGCAGCGCCGGCTCGGCCCCTGGAGCCTGTGTGGTCTTCCTCCTGTTAGCAAGAGGACTGTTTATCCAACTGCACACCGTTGCTGTAGATCACATCACTGGGACTGGAGCTGACACTGAGCCATGAAGACTTCATCCTGCGGCCCTCGAGGTCTGATGGGCTGCACGGGGAAGAGAGGAGGTGGATGATGAATCTTTCCCTCCTTTCTTTATTTTTTCCTCCTACATATTCCTTCTCTAGTTCTCTCGCCATTTGTCTCTTTCTCTCTCACAAGGCCTCTCCCCTCCACTGCTCTCCCTCTTCTCTGCCCCTCTTTCCATTTCGTAATACGTCGTTTCCCTGCTTCCCTCTCTACTTCACCTCTCGTTTTTACTTTACCTTCCCTTTACACACACCGACCTCTACTCTCAGTTTACATATTCTCTATATCAATTCCTACTGCTGTTTTTCAGCCCTGATTCCCTTTATATCACCATCTCTGTCCTTGTCCTCTTCACTCACATGCACACACACATGTATTGCATGCACACAATCATGGCGCACCAGATTCACTCCAAACTGCACATTCATTCATTATGATAGTAATTCTCTCTCCAAGGTAAATTTCATGACCTGTCCCGGATAGTTTATTTTATTCAGCCGCTGGCTACGAGGAAATATGCTATCCCCAAGGGGAGTTTTATTTATTTGTTTATAAAAACCTCACAATGGGTCCTATAGCATCTCTGTGCCTGTTGAGAATTGGGATAACTCCTGATCTTGCGCTCTGACTTACAGAGCCCTCAAACCAGAAAGTGTTGGATATTGACTGCTTGTCTAAATCTTATCTTCTTATCTTATCTAAAACAGGAGGCTACTAACCATTAAATTGCTCACATAGTCGATTCATGTATATAATTAAGCTGGGAAGCTCGTTTCTAAACTCTCTCACACACACACACGCCTTTTCAAGCTCTTATTATACACATAACTGGTATTGAATTTGATGTATAGATTAGTTTTTCTTTCTACTAAGTGCTGCAGCTCTTGCGTCTATCTATCAGCTGAATATTCTGGTTTGAGCTCTCCCACTCAGATAATGGTCTCCGTGCCAGACGATACTGGCATGACTCCTCTTATGGCTCAAAACCAGATGAAAATCATACAGATGGGACGAGCAGAACAGCTCGTATCCTTTGAACAGCTAAGTGCGCTCAGTTAGTAAATACAAATCTTCAAATTGTTGAGCTCTAATAAGTACGACTGTAGTAAATTGTAGATTTTGGAGAATGCCGAATGAGTTGATACGTTAACGAGCAGCACATGAAAAGAAATCATTTTTCTTGTTCTAAAATAAACGAATGAAATGGGACTCATGAGGATTAGAGATCCTTCCTGTCCTTGGCATCGATGCCGTCTGAGGAAACACCTGTTGCCCCTTTGACTGTGAGTTACCTTAAAGGATCATTCTGGTTTATTACAACTTGGATTTAATCTGTCATTGTAACTGTAACACACACACACAGTCAGATAATCAGACAGGTTGTAAACAAGCCAAGTTCAGCCAGAATATTGAAATCTGGCTGAACATAGTGACAGATGTGTGAACGTGTCTGAACCTCAGCAAGTTTTCAGTCAAACTTGGTTATGTAAGGGTTAATGACAGGAAGTGGCGCCTTAATGTAAAAGTTATTCACATCCTCAATTAACACGTATTGTCCTCAGCATATTGAGAAGAGAGCTGGTGTGTGTGAGACCCGCTGCTGTGCCACCTGGGGAACAATGCCTTCTGTGTAGCCCCCAGGATCTCTTGGGATACAATTGTTCCACTAATGTCATTGTAAACTTCAATAGGCTTTGGACGGACGCCCAATTCCTGCTACACAATGATAGTAATTCATCATGGGAATATTGAAATGGAGCTGCTGTCTGACTGAGTGTGTCGCCACAGGGATTCTATTGTAGACGGAAGGCAAGACATCCGTCTTTCTCATATGTTTTTCTGTCCGCTTGAAGAGCACATCTGGCGAAGATGTTCACACCTTGTTTATTAATACATGCTAAAGGGCTGGATTAAGCTCTTTATGCAGGTGGAACAATAACCGGACGGATTTAAAGCTGCATTAGTCAGTTTATTTGGCCACTTGGGGGCGAACTTCCTTGGAACTTGCGACCACCCACCCACACCTTCTTCCTCCCTATGCTGACTTTGTCGCTCTATAATAATGTCCCCCGACTTCCTTTTGCTTCCGTCAAAATTGCTACGTCTGCTGGAGGGCTTTGCACGTCGTTTTTGGGCACTGATTCTGATTCAAGATATCCTAATATTGCTGCAGACCACACTAAATACATAAAAATAGGTCTGTCCTTAGGCATTTATTAGTTTCTGACTCAATCAATCCCTTAAATTAAGGCTATTCTACTTGATCTTGTTTTGATAACTAATGTAATATTTGTTCACTTCACTGAAACTGTTTTGCGCCCCCTCAGGGAGGCCGGCATCACACTTTGAAAACCTCTGATTTGAAAGATAATTCTAGTTTAATAGACTTGTGTCTTATTTTTTTAGTTGTTTTGACCATAGTTTTTTTTATCTGTTGTGGTGGAATTGTAGTTGCTGAGATCAGACAGGTTGTAAACAATCAAAAAAGTTTAGCCTGATCATCTCAACCACTTTATGTGGAGGTAAAACTTAGCATGAGTGCACCTGAAATGTCTGTAATAATCTCTCTGAATATTATGGGCACTCACTGTGGCAAATACGGTAGGTACCGTAGATCTATACTGGAATAATGAATAAATGAATGTTGGTGTTTATTTATTTGACTTTTTTTTTTTGAGATCACTGCGATCCCACATCTTAAAAAGGTGAAAACAATCGTATCATTATTTATGGCCAAAATTACCAAAATAAGACTCCAGTTGTAATAAACTGGAATAATCCATAAACAATTTCAGATATATGCCAAGATTACAGACATGTATGCAATATTTCTTCCTGAATCTAATAGACCTAGATAGTGTATAAATATGAATCATACATTTCCCCACTAATGAGTTATCCACATTTAGCTTCTTGTAATGAGGTTTACTGGCCTAATGTTGCATTCACATATTCCTAGATTAAGCGAATAATGAATTCCCCCTCAAAACACACCAAATCCCTCTTGGGCATTATTTAGATTTTAGCTCAGCAGTGCAGATCCCCCCTTTGGTTAATTATGTCTCTCTTAGTGGGCTATAACCTAATAAGGGAGCACCAGGTGTGTTTGCTTTTGCTGACAATCACAGATTCTTTATTGGATACAAAACTGCTCGGACTGCACCTGGAAGCTCAGGGTCCTAAAAGGTCCCAGACCCAATCAATCCAATGTCACACAATTTTTTTAGATTGATCTGGAATAAAATCAATTGTGTTCAAATGGCTGGAACCTGAAACCTCGTCTCCCCCGAGGTGATCATTTCTTGTCGGGAAATAGATATCCTTCAGAACCAAAAGGACGGTTACAACTAATCTACTGGTCTCGTTTTGCCCCACGTGGGTCATGTTTATTACATCAGGACATTTGAAAGAGTGCTGGGGTTGCCTGATGAAGACGAGTGCCAAAAAAAGCTTATGAACCAAAATGTGCATCCATTTTTAATAATTTTCTTCGGGGCTGTTACTACAACACAAAGCTGGATATCCAAATGATTTGCTGTTGTCATTTTAGTATTTATACTGTAAAAAACAAATTTAAATTCCAAATTTACTCCATTAGGTCTGCACCTTTAAATGGACATGGGACATTTATCGGTTTCTATATAATTCCCGGTTATCACAGCTGCCATCGGCTCCCTTATCAAAACCACATGCTGCACCCAGCGACCCCTCAAAGGGCATGTTTATCCTATATAAATGCAAATCAATCAGACAATTTACGGCAAGTAGGATAGATATATTTTAATGCACGTCCAGGCGCTCCCTTCCTATTCTTCGTATATATTAAGCGGATGACAAACGCTCGATGGAAAGGCTGTTTGTGTTGTCGTGTTTCACCCAGTGGAGATGCCCTTGATCTGTTTCCAGTAGTGGTGGTGTGTGTGTGTGTGTGCGTGTGCGTGGAGGGCTTCTCACTCCTCTGTGAAATAAACACACCAGATAACATCTGTGTTGGTATGCTGCACCCTTGTGGTGCTCAGCTGCTACATCTCTATAAGGCCAGATAAGGAGGCTGCCTGGCTCCGAGGGAGTGAGATTGAATCTGTGGCATTTTACTCGATAAAGGATCCCACTGCATTTTGCCAGATTAAACAGCCTCCAGTGTATAGTGGAGAAAACCATGGCACCACTGAGAAGTCTCTCAGAGCAGTAAAATGTTTTAAATTGCTGTAAATGTACCACACAGACACTTATCTCAGTCTAGCACTGAGGTACTTCTATGTATTCTCAGATCAGCAGATGCAAAAAAGGAAGCTGTGAGTCCTGGTGGCCCAATCATGCACATTGATGTGCACATACACACTTCAACCAGTCGATTGTTCTCTATTAAGATGTCCTTTGTCTTGGAGTGCTGTGCTTGTTGCCTTGATCTTGCAGACGACTCACGCAGTGGAAACTTGGCTACTGTGCAGCCGTGGTATTGACAGTTCAGGCGTCCCTAGGAGGTGACAAGGACAGCAATTGATTGGGCCTAAATGAGAGTGAAGAGGAAAATTGATTGCCATCGATCCACTTCTTCCTCCAGCAGGCTCCTCCATCTTTGATTATGACCACTTTGCGCCCAATCAAGTGTATGTGAGCTGGGATGGGGGAAATCCCATTGAGAGGTATTAGCTCCATTTGCAAAGGCTGTAATTATGCGAGGATGTGAGGGCTCAAGGTCAGCGCGCAGCAGGTGCCACCAGGCTGGATGATAATAATAGGGGTTCCTCTTGCTTCCCACTGCAATTTAGTCATATAGATAATAGGCTACGGGTAAGATGGTGTGTTCTGTGTGTGCGTGTTCCTCGGAGGATGCTTGGTGCATAATAAATGTTTCCATGATAACAGCTTGAAGACGGGAAAACAGCTAGCTGCGATGAAACACGACCATTTGATGCAGATTAAAAGATAACAGCGCTACTTGGTGCTTTTTTCCACATTTTTTTATTGAAAGCTTCATCAGAGAAAAAAAAAAACAACAACTCATAAAACCCAAGTCAAATTCTAACATCCACAGATGTACAGATAGTTTCTCAAAGATCACACACACTGAGCAGCGTGTGCGAGGCGTGACCATGTCCTCCTCGGCGCTGAAACAAAGAAAAGGGAAAAAAAACCCCCGAACGAAAACAACAAAAAGAGAAGAAACAAACTCAATTTCTTTTTTAAAACCGCTCTGCTGTCTTAATAAATAGTTCCTCTTTTTATCTGGTAAATTAATCCCATGCTAACGCACTTTTTGTGCTGGCTATCTCGAAAACAATTTGGTCGGCCATTTCCTAGTGATTTTTCGAGTCCGTATTTCTCAGGGAGCTGTTTGAACTCCACGAGGGCCGCGCTGGCCGACGGGCTGCGCTCCTGGGGTTGTGTGGCCAATCAATAGCTCTCATCAAAGGTGGGCCGAGGCATCAATTAAAAAGCACAGGACCTCGCTCTTATGGGGGGCAGTTTGAGCAATTTTCCCACTGCATTATGTGTGTGCAGAGTGTGAGTGTGTATGTGCTGGTCTGTGGTGAGTAATTGAGCCACGGTTGTCCTTTACACTCGGTGGGCGACAGGATTGGAGAGTAACTCTGAACGACTGTTTTCCTAACACAAGAATCAATGTGAAATGACCACAACTCCGTTCACAAGGGAGCCGGCGAAAACTGAGTATGACATGTAATACATCTAGGGACATACACGACTTTCTGGATCATGTCTCATTTAAGGATGGCGGCAGTGATTGTGGGAAACGGTGAGTTAGGGACGGATTGAGAAAACTGATTTTTTTTTTTACGGTGAAGTAAGCACCTCACCTTGAAAGACTGGAGAAGACCAGGACGTAGGTAAAGTTTCAAGATCTGTCTTTATCAGGTATTTTAGAGACAGTAAGCTCACAGAAGGTCAGATTTACTTTGTAGAGAGTGTGTCCACAGAGGACTGACGGGAATTAAGTGTTGCATTTCCCACCATTCGCTCTTAGTGTACAGTATTCTTCCTTCTTCCTGTGTCAAGAAAAGCAATTCTGAGCAAGTGATTACACGTCCTTCAGGCACCAGATGAGTGAGATTTACTGCATTGGGGTAATTCAGATATTGTAAAATAAATAATTACTTTCTCAAGATGTTTTTTTAACACTAATCATATGATTGCATAAACTTTGTTTTGTCTTTCTGGCACTATGGCAGCAATATAGTCCTGACACTTAAGCAGGCAACGCATTAAGGGTGTTCAAGCACCAGTGGGGTTCAGGTTTACTCAGCAATGAGAAGGACATGCCAAGGACATTCCAACACCAACCTGCTGTAGACAACTAATAGAAAATAATGACGCGATGGTGGCAACTTGGCCTTTAATATTTCACAAAAGCTATTTGCGAGGAGTGCTTGGACACAGATTGCAAATGGTGGCAGCCTCACGTTTCACTAATGATCGTTCTAGAGGGCTCTCGCATGCTCATGCACAGGTCACAAGTATGCCGATTGTTTTGATTAATTAAACGTGTCAAAATTTGCACAAGAAGACACGACGTCATGTTGCAAATCGCAGTTTGCAGGTTTCAAATTTGGTGAAACGGGCCACTCGATGTCTGGCCAGTCTCCTCTTAGAGTGGCTGAGATCCTAAGATGATCAAAGAGCAGCAGATTGGAGTCGGAAAAGGCTGCTGATGTGGACTTGAAGAGGGGGAAGGGAAGGGAACTGATGCAAACAGATGGATGGAAAGTGGTCGCAAGGTAACTTGAGGACGGAATAGGTGGGAAGTGATGATGGACTCTGTAGAAAGGAGAGAGAGTCCGTCTTGATGTGAAGATGTAGGAAAGGAAGAGTGAGTGCTGCTAATGAGTGAGTCCAGCTGGTCCCCTCCTTGAGTCCAGTACAGGGGACATACTGCTGCATGAAGACTGAGAAACTCCAGGCTATGTCCACTTCTGCCCGGTAACAGCAGCTAATGATACGCCTACCTTTCTTTCACACACATACACTTTCTCTCTTGGTATAGCTGACTCCTGGTTTGTGCTGACACATGGGCTGACTGGGAGCAGAGCGTTTTCTGCTACAGCCTCCTTAAAATTGCTGGCATGCCTTCTGTACACTTCCACGGAGGTATTGGTATTCTAAAAAGGTACATTATGCCATTGTGCTATTAAGAAAAAGCCATTTCTGTTTGTTCAGTCTGGTAATCTTTCAGATCTCTGTGAAATATGGTACCGTACACCAAGAGCAAACACCTGCCTTAACATTTTATATCTTGAATCTCCACTAGCAAAATCTGATATTCTTGTGCATTATTTCCATAATCTCTTGGCTATTTGTAATCCTATTCCCCATAATGCCATTACTATTGAATCTCAGGCCATTTGTGGGACGCTCTGCTCCCCGATGTGCAACTCCTGCATTATGAGTCCTATTAAGCTTCAAAAATCTCTTCTGTACTACTTGTATAAAACAGCCGCTGTAAAAGTCTAGAGAACTCGGTTATAGCTATGCTGTATTCGTAACCTCGCTAAAAACTGTTGAGTTGAAGAACTCTTCATGCACACACGCTGACACACACATACTAGCTTAAAACTGGTAAAGTCATAGTTTAGCAGCTCTGTTCACACTTAAAATGACTCAGAAAGGGAAAACATTGAGTTCATGCAACAATGACTAACAGATGAGCCATGTGGGAAAGTCCAGGGAGCTCGAAAACCCAACATTAGTCAGTTGTTAGCCGTTAAAGACTGTAATGTGGCAGAGACTTGTTCATCGGGAGATAAGTGCAAATCATAGCCTTGAGGCAGATGTGGAGTGGCAGATCAGGCGGAAGGAAAAAGGGCAGGTGTTGATTTGATTGTATAATAAACAGTTAAACAGTCAATGAGAGACAGTTTAAATGATACATTTGGGTTTTGACCTCCGTTGGCGGATGGAAGATAAGAATGAGCAGCGGGTATTAACACTGACTGAAGAAAAGAAAAATGTACGTATGGCTTTAAAGGAGTAGTTCACTTGAGGAACTTGTGTGTCTGACAGGTGGCTTGTTAAGAGGAAGTTGATAACCAAACGATCAACAGTGGCCTCGTCACAGATCAATGAAGGCACAAGCCCGAGAATGCTTCCTCTTTAGCACCATAGAGCAGCTTCCATATTGTGACGCGTTTCTTTAGCGCAACTGAATTAAACAAGCTCTTCCGTTTGCTATCGCACAGATAATTTGGAATCATTTGGAAGCTTTGTTAAAAGGCACAGGATGTATAATTTGATTTGTGAGATACAAACATCGCCACGCATGATGACGTATCTTGCCTGTAATGCGCACAACACGCCAACACGACTTTGATTTGAATGAGTCACATGAACTGCAAGAGCTCAATTGCAATTGTCACCAAACAAAAAGCTCCCTCTCTGTCTGGAAGAAAGGGGTCTTTTGAGGGACACTGGAGTGGATCCTATTGCCCCGGAGGGAGACAAATTGGGCCCGTCAAGCCTCATTGCGAGAGTGACTGAAATTGGTTTGCGGTTCTGCTTCTGCACCATCCAATAAAGAGAAGAAACCTCAGAGAGAGCGCGAGAGAGAGGGGGGGAGAATGAGGGAAAATGAGAGCAAAAGGTCCCTGGCTTGGCCATGGCACATTAATGATGCCAGTGAAGCAGGGAGAAAACGGTGTCTTTTTAGCGCTGTAGCCCCACAGTGGGGCAGAGCGGGCGGGCACGAGCCAACAGAGCAGACGCACAGCGCTCCCGACACACAAAAGCCGCTGTAATGGGAGCAGAAATGGCCGCTGTCCCACAGGTGATTTCCTCAGAGGACAATCCTCAGAGATGAAATCATTGAAAACCTCACACGGCCCCCGGGACGGAAAGACCGGATAAGACGTGACGGGGCTGTTTATGCAACAAATTGGGACAACCAGGGGTGTAACTGACACTCAGTGGTGGGCCGAGGAAGGAGCTGCCACCAGCGTCTTGTTATGGCTGCTGAGGAGCCTACTTAGTTCACACAGGTGTGCCGACCTCCCATGCTCGTGGTGGGTAAATGATCAGGGGGATGATGGAGACAGACAGTTCTTTTCTAGCCTTTAAACACACTTCTTCTTCACCTTGTTAGTGTCACAGAGCGATGGTAGTCTTATAATGCAAACAGGCCTTGCTTCTGTTCGGATGTGTTTTAAAGGAATCGTGTGACATTTCTTCACAGTTTCTTCCTGGATTCTCTGCTGGTTGCGTGTCAAGCTCACAGTGTTGACAAGACTCCAGTAAATTATTGAGCCTGGCCAAGAAAAAGTCCGTCACATGACCCCCTGTAAAACCACAGGGTGTCGTTTTTACACTTCATCTTTTTGTACAGATTAAATAACGAGACAAAACGTCTTAATTATTGAGCGTTAGAGTTGCTGGTGGGTGGATGTTGTTACCTTCGGACAGAGCCAGGCCAGCTGTTTCCTACCTGTTTCCAGTCTTTGTGCTAAGCTACGCTAACCGGCTGTTGGCGGTAGCTTCATATTTACCATAGAGACAAGAGAGTGAAAACAATCTCAGCTAACTCTAATGAAGAAAGCGAATAAGCACATTTCTGAAAAATATCCAATTATACATTTGAGCATTCTTTTTTATTACTTCTTCACGGTTTTAATATGCTTTGGCTGCCAAATAAATTAAGTCAATACCATTAAGTGCCATAAAGTTTATGCAATCCTTGCTTAAGACTTTCCTTTAGCAAAACTTACCTAATGTCCCATATGCAGCAAACACCACTCATCTGGTATGCCAAGCAGGTAAATACTCAAAAAAAGTGACGTAGGTTTGCTGATACATGAAAGAGATAAACAGAAGGTCAAACAGCAGCGGGTAGATTCCCATATCAACACCGAAGCTCAGTATGCTGAGTTAGTTATGGGTGAATTAAAGAGATAAAGAGACTGAGGACAGAAAGCACTAAGGGGATGAAGCTGGAAGCAACGTGTCGACAACCATGGAGCGTAGCAAGCAACATTCCCCAATCTGTTTCCTAAAGTTTTCCCTGCAGGATCTGAGAGAGAGAGAGAGAGAGAGAGAGAGAGAGAGAGAGAGAGAGAGAGGGAGAGGTGGAATGCACCCACGGTGTGTGAAAGCATCGTAAAAGTGATGAGACTTACAAAGAAACGAAAAGACAAGAAGAGGAGGTGACGAAAAAAAGGACTTTTGGTAAGACTGCCACTGGTTGCATCACACTTTAAATACTGTTTGATGTGTGTGTTTGAGTTTGTACAGTAGGTGTGTATGTTTAGATACGTGTACATGTGTGTGTGTGTGTGTGTCTGTGTGCGTGCGTGTGTGTGTGTGTGACAGCTTGGACAACCGTGGAAAACTAGCTTAAACCCGGTGAAAAAGAAGATGTTAAGAAGGATAGTAAGGACTGGTCCGGCCATCAAGGTCAAATAAAGAACAACGACAACAGCAACATCAACAACAACAATATCAACATTAACATCATCAACAACAACAACATCAACAACAACAAAATCAAACTGAAAAATGAAAAGGAAAAGAAAACATAAAAAAAAAAAAAAAAAAAAAAAAAAAAAAACTCTGGTTCAGAGTGTCTCTTCATCTTTGGTATAAAAATGGCCATCCATGGGCTGCATTTGATCCACAACTAGGAAAGACTACAGAAATTGTCAACAATTTCTTCTATTGCTTTTGCACTGATTGGTTTAAACCGTAAGCTCCTACTGAATCTACTGTTTTTATTTCACTGCCAGAATTTATTTCCGTAGTTTTTATTTTTTGTTCATTTTATATATTTTTTTCTTCTTTTTTTCTTTTTTGCAGTGTGACAAGCAAAGCGGGCTAAAAACATCTTAAAGCTCATAAAAAAGGTAAAATGTGGCAGATAAAAAGCACTAATGTCATTGACAGCAACTTTGCCATGTAAAATAATAATTATGATAATAAAAAACAAGTTCAGCATTTGCAACAGACTGCATCCACTATGCAGCATGTTTTCTAATGTTTTCATTTTTTCCTCATTGTGAAAAATCTCTTCAAAGCTTCTTCTCCCCCCCAAGTCTTTTTCCCCAACAGACATTTTGTTTTCTTCTGACACTTAGTTACCTCTGACATAATAATTATCAAAGTTTTCTTCTAATGAAGAAAAGAAAAAAAGCTCTTCTCTATTAAATCTGTACAGCTTATGTGATAGATTCTTTTTTCCTCTTTAGAACAACTCACCCAGTGTCTTGTACCCTCCAAGTGGTGCAAGACACTGACTTTGTTTGCTTTTTTTTCTCCTAAACAGACGTCAGACTTTAACTCTGTAAAAAGTTTCTGCCGCCCTTCAAATTAAGGCCATGAAGATTCAAGAAAGAAAAAACACTTGGTTTTCGAATATATCTAGAAAACTAAAATTTAACACTAGAACATAAAAAAGAGTGAAAAGAAATTGTAGCTTAATATCTGAGGAAGACAATCTCTGTGTGTATCTCAAACTTGACTCCCCTTTTCTAATTACAAAATAAACTTCATCACCTACCTGCGCATTCAACCTTTTTTTTTTTGTCATTTTTTATTTGTTTGTTTTTTTCTTTTTTTTAATTGGTTGAGAATTTTCTTTGAGAAACTTTTCAAGCTTCAGCCCAGCCCTTCAGGCAGGTTCCCAGACTAAACAATTTCACTTCTTTGCACTGTGCCCAGCAATTTCCCCATCCCCTTCCTCAGCACTCTTTGCTTACTTCTTGCATTTTTTTTCTCTCTTTTTTTCTCGCAGGCCAGGTAGGAAATGAAAAAAGTGTCTCTTTTTTGGTGCCTGGGCAATCTAGAAGCAATCTCTTTCTTTTCCTCCCATTCACAGTGCAGCCACCTTCTGTCTCAAGGCAACGCTGTCACAGGAACATTCGCTCAGGCCGATGCTATCTGATGAAGGGGAGAAAAGAGAGAGAGAGAGAGGGAGAGAAAGAGGGAGGGGAGGGGGAGGAGGGAGGTGGGAGAGGGGGAGGGAGAGAGAGAGGAGGAGAGGGGGGAGAAAGGGAGAGAGAGGGGGGGAAGAGAGAGAGAGAGGGGGAGACCGAGAGAGACCGAGAGAGACAGAGAGAGAGAGAGAGAGAGAGAGAGAGGGAGAGAGGGAGAGAGAGAGAGACAGAGACAGAGAGGGAGACAGAGAGAGAGACAGAGA
>CALSBV010012213.1:12316524-12341926 GCA_943590825.1 Bovichtus diacanthus
TTTTTAATGATCAGTCATTACAAGTAAATAGCAGCACTCAGACTGATGGAGCGCTGATCGGTATCAGCTGATATTCATTACTTTGTCTTTGCTGATCAGAAATAACAATCGTTAAATGGGTAAGGCAAATACATAAATGTCAAACGCAGAGAGTGCTTTTACTGCCTGATCCATTACAACTTTAGGATCTCCACCACGTGCCGTTTACATTCCTGTCTAGCCCTACGTGCACTCAAGATGCAGACAGTTAAGCAGCATGTTCGGGTTGCTACTATCGATCTTAAGTAACTGAGTATTTGGTTTTTCTTGCTGCACAGACTTTCATCCAGTTTTGTGAATGCAGATATGAGATATTGGGCCTCATGCAACAACACTCTCATAATTTTATGGGAAGAGGAAAAATAAGTCAACTCCAGACTTTAACCAACTTTAACCGTACCTATGAGAAGAGCAAACATACGAAAACATTGATGAATCCCAAAAACCAATGGGTACTAACAAAATAAGAACACATTGGAACTTTATTTTGCCTCCTGCATTAAGCCCAGTATTTTCTCTTTGCAGCTTTGTGACTGAAAGTGATGTAAAATGCTCTTTTGTGATTTCTAACATCTGCTCCGTCAAGAAGGCAGTAAAGTCATTTTGAAAAAAAAAGAACAAAATTGCTCATTTTGGAGGGAATAATGAAGCGCTGCTTAATGTCAATCGCAAAAGTCACATTGACTGGCAGAGTCATTTTAAATTGAAAATATTAAATAATGGAACCTTACAAATAAGAAAAACATGTCGTTTTAAAGAATGTCCTCTGCAGAGATCCCTATACAATCCTGTAAAGATCAGTATCAGACTGTCTTGACTTTAAAAAACATGATCAGTATCAGCCCTAAAAACCCTGATCAGAGCAGCTAGCCATTTTGCTCATCTTTATTGTTGCTGCAGGATATAATATCCAACATTATTAGCAATCTACACTGCTGCTTCAGCCGGCTGCTGATATATCACTACCTTCAGGCGGTCGCAAAGCCCTCGCTCCGAGTGAAAACAGCACGAGGCCACAAAGAGAAGCTTACACGCCTTCTAATAATAATAATAATACTAATGATAAACTTTATTCATACAGTGCTTTTAAAACAAAGTGCTTTAAATGGTGGTAGGGCCCGATGTTTCAATTCTGGCAAGAAGACATCTGTACTGTTCACACATTGTGCACAAAATCCCTGTTAGCCTTGTAAGAAGTCAGAATGGGGCACGATCGATGAAGAATTTCAAAATGAATGTGCTTGTGACAGGTGAAATGTAGAAAATGAGGAGAAAACAGCTAGGGGAGAAACATTAAAAGCCTCAAGAGCGTCAAACAATGGCCGAGGCTGTATTCCACTCAAACAAAGCATCACTTGTGTCGTGCACGTGAAAGACGACCCGCACTTGACTCGACACATTCCTCGCTGTATTTGACGGTCGGTTTCTCCATGTGTAGTTCTGTGGTTTGGATACTGATGCTGGTGTGTGCACGTTAGTGTGCTTTGTGTTGAGGTAAATGTGACACTAACGCTGCAGGATACTTGCAGAGGTGCTGCGGCTCCGCGCCACGCCACAGGGTTAGAAAGCTTTAATACTGCATAGACATTTCTCCATCTCCAGTGAAACACAGACTCAGCTTGTTCACTCGGTCGTTATTGGTCTGGAAAGCCTGGTGTTATAGAACATCTGCTGATGATTGACTGGTAACTGTATACAGTACAGAATGCCAGGGACCTCTAATACTAAAGGCTTGCCCACCTGAAGGGTGAAACTGCATCCATAGACGCCACAACATTACACAAGTTACTGGATGGTGTGTAGATGCCTTTGTCCTTCGTCCATATTTATATGTTCTTGCATTATCTGAATGTGTGTGTGTGTATGTGCTCTTATTTATCTTGTTCTGTATTTGTGCTCTATTAAGGCTAACAATAGCCACCCATAACTCTGCTTTAACCTACCTCCACTGTGAACAGTTCTCAGATGCCCTCAGGCACCTTTGTATTCGGGTAAGCCCAAAAAAGGGAGCCAGCATCCTCGGTCTTTCACTATAATCCGCAGCATGAATCCCTCCTTGGGGCTAACAGACTACCAGGGCTGCCCAACTGTTACCAACACAGTCCGTCTACAAGACACAGCGTGCCATAGACTAAGTAAGTATACGCAGTGATGAATAGCAATGGAGGAAACCTCACAAGATGAGAGCGGCTTATCTTGGCCTTCGTCATCATGTTTAAATTTGAAATCTCGTTTTTTGACAGTTTTGAAAAAGCTTAATTGCGAAGCCGACAAGAACCTACAGGGACACGGGGATCGCAACTGTGAAAATGAGGCAGCTGAGGGGCCACGACAATGTGTGTTAACAGATTAGCATGTGGAGCCAGATACCAATGAAGGATTTATCACCTCTGGCAAAGATGTTTATCTACCGTGCTACTATTTGTCCTCCACAATGAAATGACAACAAGAGGGATGATGGATCAGTCTCCTGCCACTTATTGATTAATACCTCTGTCAATCATGTGTAATATCTCAGAGGATGCAGACGGATTACAATACAATGTTTTACCCCTGAAAACAGCATTTTCAAAATCACACCATTTGGCACGTGAGGTGCTGTAGGCTACAATTACAGGTCACAATATGAAGAGCCACAGTATGCTACTAATTAGCCATGATTGAGATTGTGCATGACAAGGCTGTTCTTTGTTGTGCATACATTAATTCAATGACTAGAAAATGCTCATAGTAATGAGATAATTAGCAAAAAGAAACCACATAGTTGAGGAGGACAAGATATGTGGATTGATTTGCGTGTGTGTTTGCGTGTGTGCGCGTATGGGAGAGGATAAGGATGCTAGATGAAGCATGAAACAGTATTTGTCATGTCTTCATGGGAGGTTCATTCTTCTGCACGCTCGCATCATCCACTCACTGCCTTTTGTAGACAAATGGATCATTTCACACTTAAGGATCTCTCCAGAATATTTATCCTATTTACAAAAAGCAAAAAAAGATTAGAAATCCAATTACAAAAACACATCGAGCTAATAAAGCCTGTCTAACAAAGCAAATCAGCTTTTGTCTCAAAGTGGATTTCTGCTACTATTACAACGTTTTTCAAGGTAATATCCAAAAGCTTTTGGTGAAAATGCATTGGCTCAAACTCTCTGTCAGTCACTCGGTGGCACTGCAACAATCTCTCTCTTATATGAATGCAACTTTGACCCTGAACAGACAATTTTTTGCTGGCACCGGCACAATAGCTGCAGTTGTTCTCTCAAAGGGCATTAGAGAAGAGAGGCGGAGAGAGAGAGAGAGAGAGAGAGAGAGAGAGAGAGAGAGAGAGAGAGAGAGAGAGAAACAGAGAGACAGAGAGTGAGACAGAGAGAGAGACAGAGACAGAGACAGAGAGAGAGAGAGAGAGAGAGAAAAAGAGAGACAGAGAAACAGAGAGACAGAGAGAGAGACAGAGAGAGACAGAGAGACAGAGAAACAGAGAGACAGAGAGAGAGACAGAGAGAGAGACAGAGAGAGAGAGAGAGAGAGAGGAGGGATGGAATGAGACAAAAACAGGGTGAAATGAGAGGGAGATGTATAGAACGAAGTAGAGGATGTGAGAGAGGGACAGAAAGATAAAGAGAGGAGAGAAAGAGCCGCGAGAGCAACTCAAGGACGACCGTAGCTCCGTCTCAAATTCTGCCTCGGCAGTCAAATCCATGAGACCAACATAATGTTCCCCTTCTGAATCCGCGAAAACGTTTTACGTGTCAAGGGGGGAGATGGGTATCACACAGTGCACCGATTCACCCCCATCCGATGAGAGCAGATAGTTACGGTTCAATTCTAAGAGGCCTGGCGAGCGTCTATTCAAAGCCGAAGCCAGGGAGAACTGGCTGGCGTGCAACGGAGAGGAATTCAATAATTCACCTTCAGTATGTAAGAGCCAATGCACTCAAGCAAATACACACTTGAAGCACATACAGTTCACAGTGAGGGAAAAGGGGAAAAAAAAAACAAGATGGATAAGTCATGGGGGAAGACAGCAATACAACGCTTGGCTGGCACTGCAGCTACTCTGGCACTCTTTGGCAGAATATGAAGTAAACCTGAGTGTCTGTGTGTGTGATTGATGATCTGTACGTTAGTGAGATTTACCATTAAGAATGTGTTTCTGCACTCAAACAATATGTGTGTTTAGTTAGTTGTGTATCCGAGTGCGAGCTGCACGTGAGTATTTGTCTTTTGGACAGCTTTTGGATAGTTCTTCAGTTTCCTCTTCTTCTACAAGCTCTGCTGACTCGCGTAGCACTGACCGAATAACAGAGCACAAAAGGCAAGCGGTCATGCTATCCTGACATCCCACGCCTAAACAGAACAGAGCAAAGTATTCGAAGATCTGAGAGACAGTGTGGGAGAAGCGAAAGGGAAGACAAGTGATGAACAGAGGGAAAAAGGGAGAAAAAAAACAATGGCTGGTAGAACAAGCTGCATCCTCGTTTAGCTGTCCACTTTAAAAAAACACTGTCACTTTCTATCAAGTTCCACGGCGAGTGCATCTCGTCCATTAATTGGGGATAAACAAATTTTGAAAACTGTTCTCTCTTCACTCTCTCTGTCTTCCTGCTAACAAAGTGCCGCCTCCTCTGCAGGGATGAAGTCCAGTTTCGTATGGATGGACTTGTCAAACTTAATCTAGCCAGATAAAAAAACAAACACCTTTGCTGAAGCGGTACAAGCTGCAATACTCTCTGTTTACTGTGCAATAAGCAAACCCTGGGTCAAGTTGTTTTCAACTTCAACATCGTTTGATTTACTGCCATTCAATACGTCATCTATTATCTCCTACAATATATTGTTTGACACTATTTTTTTTTTAAGGAGTTTACATTTACAAAAGGTACTGGGAGGCTGAACTAAAGAAAAACATCAAGTAACACAGCATCAGATGCAGCTAATTAACAAGGTTTTTAACCATATATCGACACTTTACATCATTTTACAAACAAGCTTAATTTGTTTAATTGAGAACTAGTGACTGTAATTTTGAGATCAGGATATCGTTTCCAAGCAAGTTCTCTATCCCAGTGGAAGTTCCTCACCGAGGCAATTCACAGGGCATAAGTCAGATCTTTGGCTCAAGTATAAAAGGTACAGATAGCACCAATGAACCATGAAAAGCACAACCAAACCCAACAATAACAATTTAATTTGAGTGCAAAAGTGCAGCCACTAGTTTAGTTGAACATTCTGTTGCTAATTGAAACCACGACTGTACTTTCTCTACACTCACAGCTGAACTGACACCGTCACCTTGCATGAATAAAAACAGACCTTGTTCACATTATTTCACTTGTTGAAGCATTATCTGCAGATACAGTTCAGTTATTACAGTTTAGTGATTGTTCATTTCTTTTTTCCTGATATCAGTTTACTGCTAACCAAGCTAGCCATTAAATGCCTGAGGCTAATGTGCTGCTCGTAGGCTTTCAAAGCGTTTTTAAGACTCTTGGCAACCTCATAGAAGTTCAAAATTCTGTTGTTCATAGCACCCCGTATAGTACATATAGGGATAGCTCCTTAGCAGTTTAAAGATGGAGTCTGTGACCAAGCCACAACGCTTGCTGTGTCTAAAGGCAATGGATGTATAAAGAGAAAGGCAGCGGGAGCAAGAGAGACAATAAGGTAAATCTGGCAAATGCTAACGTTTTGAAGGAGAACTGACGAGATATCAACTAGCTTTCTCCAGAATCGCTGACTCCACCTTTGACCTACATTACTACTGTGTTGCATGACATTGCAGGTAGCCTAACTGCCAATTTACTGTTGGGCTGGCTGTTATGTGTTTTACACTACACATACATGTCCGTTCTCTTCTATCCTACACATCCTGACATCCTGACTGGCCAGCTGTGACCTCTTCACCTTCCATGCTCGAACTCCTCCATATTGCCCGGACACCAGGAGCAACATTGCACAACGCTCCATTGGTTTAACACGCGACACGTGGTGGGACCAGCCAAACTGCAGCACAATCAATTGGTTTTTAATGCTTTGAGTAGGCCCCTGAGCTCTTGAAGCTAGCATGCTTGGGTAATTTGATGTGATTCACTGAGCTGGTGACAGGCTGTGTGAGTGTGTAAGGGGCGGTCTACTGTGAATGTAGCTCGTAGTGGATATGAACGTGGGTCATAAAGGGAGACAGATTGGTAGCTATGATCCAGTGACGGCTGTGACAGCTGGGGTTAGCAACTAGCAGCCGTTTGGTGACAGAGCCACTGGAACACAATGGGGACGGGGCCATGGGGATGGATATGGCCACATGGCTACTTCTGGCATGAAGACATGATAAGATGTACCACAGTACAATGTGACTACTGGCTAGTGGCTACTGCCAATGGCTCCAAGAGGCCTCATCACATAAGGATGGAAGATGGATGGCCGTCAGGCAGCCGTACGGGCTGGTTGGGAATAACCCGTATGGATCACACATATGGCACTACATAACACATACAGTGCATACAAATATCTAGCGACATTAGCAGTTACATGAACATAGAAGATGAGGCTGTGTATGTGCTGTCTGGGTGCTGGCAGACGATAGACCATACCAACACATGACTACAGAGTCCGAGAAGATGCCAGAGGATGGTATGCACATTTAAATATACACAATGCATTGGTATTGCCTAGATGCACTTGACACATAGAGACATATTAATGTGCATCACACGTATATACAGAATTAGACACATACAGATTTGCACAGCACTGCACATGCTGACACACTATTGAGGTCTGTCATTCTTGACGTTCACCTTGTAGTAACGTCTACCACCCATGACATTGTCACTCACAACAGGCAGACTCAGCGGCAAAAATAGTGAGCTTGTTAGTGAGCGAACTTTGATCCTGTGTGAAACAAGCATCACCAGGAAAGTGCAGCCCTGGCCGCAAAGGTAGCAATCTCCGGCAGGGTAAAGAAGGCTGGGCGAGTTAAGATACTCGTAGGACATGCGGGAGATCACGTGGCTGAAAAGCAAACTGACTGGCTTGGAGGGCAGCTGTGTGTGTGTGCGTGTGCATGTGCGCGTGCGTGTCTGGCGAGCTGGTGGCCTGCTGCGACCAGATTACATGTTCACTGTCCCACAGCGGGAGTGGAAGGGAGATGGGTAGGACTGAGTGGTAAGTAGCCACAGTGGGGAGCCACAGCTGGTCGAGCACTGAGTGAGGGCTGGACCATCAGCTGTAGAGTTCAGCGTCGTCCAATTTGTTCAATCGCAAGCAGTTGTCGCTTTGACTCAGACTAACAATGCTATCAACGCTTGCATAGTAGCTTGAAGCAAACGTAATTGTTCAATGAAAGTAACAGAAACATCCCACAGAAAATTTGAGTTCATTCTGTTTTTCTGGAGCCTATTACCATTTTCAACACATGGAAAAAATTCTGGCCTGGAACTCTGGCCAACAGCAACAAAACTGAGTAACTGCAAAGGCAAACACAATTGGTTGATGTGAGAAATGGTATAACCATGTTCCATTTTTCCAGGGATAATACTCTATCAAGAAATTTAAATCGACATTTTGAAACTGGTGATGAAATTACTGTATATTATTGAATAATATGTAGAAATCTTACATAATATAATTATTTTGGTTTTTCAAATCATTATAAGACTCTCAGGTTGACATTTCGTGTGTGTTTCTCCATATAACTTCCCTCTATATATAGATATTTAGATATTTCCCAAACATCAAGAATCCTAACAGCAAGGCATTACCTATTCACCTGCTTGCATATTCATTTAATCATTAGTACAGAATAGTGCATGTTGATACTACAGCACGAGTTAAATTATTTAGCTGCGTGATTCATCAAGACAAAATAACTTTCTGCATCAGTAAAATTGTACAATATCTACATGCTTATTATGTACTGTACTATAACGCACTTCATGGTAGTACAGCACACTTTTACTCTACCGTATGAAATAGTACTTTGTATTGTACTACAGGTCATTATACTGTAGCAAACTTTAATTCAGACATCTATTTAGCTAGTTTTTTTTTGGAACAATGAAAGTGTTTCAGGATTTTAAAGAATCAAATACATGTGCCCTTGTCTGGTTCAGAGCAATGAAGAACATACTGTGAATGTGCTTCAGGGGCCAAGAAAAGCCTCAAGCAAATATTAAAGCCTCTGGCAGAATGATTAAAAAACCTTTAAGCAACCAAAACTGAGAACACTAACTAGGATCAGTTAAAGCGCAACCCTAAAACAATTTACCAAACCACTAATGCTCTTTGTTGCTACAACATTAGGGAAGCAAATCTGGGATGTATTCTAAACAATACTGTTGGTACGTCACAGAAAACATGGATCCTAAAAGTGCATATAAACACTGGGCTATTAGAGTCTCTCGAAACATTCTTGAAACGTACGTATTTGTTGTTTGACTTAAAACTGAAACATCAATCACATTTCCCTGGAAGTAGTAAACTATGATTTTACCAGTGGAGAAAATAACTCATTACAGTGGATATTCTTTGCAGACTGGGTGACCTAAAAAAACAAAAATCTGGACTCTCGGAAAACCAATGTTCTGTACTGCTCAACTAGGATGACTGAATACCGTTGGACGCAATGCAACTACACCAGTTCTACTGTGGCAGACTGTGTTGCTGGTGAAATAAATCTAATTAATAATTATTATTTTCCCTTTCTGCTTTCTGGGCTGGTAACCCAGAGCAACAGTATACAGCCCGTCTGTATTGTGCTGCGGTCTGGTAAATGATGCTGAATCGCTTCTTGGCACATCCAACACCTATAAACCTTCAACTAGAAAAATTAAATGAAATGTGTTTGTATACTTAGGAAAGATGGAAACATGTGGTTATCAGAATAGGATAATATGAGTTTATGAAGCGGTGCACTGGATAGTAATTGCAGGACAAAAGTGGTGTAATAATGTAGCTATAAGACATTTTCATGTGGTGCTGTAATGGTATGTGCATGTATGCAATTTAGTTTGCTTAACATTTGACGTGCAGCAGAGGAAGAATGTGTTTTTTTCCAGACAGAATCTTTGTGATCGTTCGTATTGCTCTAAATGTAAAAATATCCTCCATGTTGTAAACTTTTTTTTAAATTTTTTTTTTTTTTTAGCACAGACGTGAAATAAACTTCTTTTAACAAGCTCCTCAACACCTCAGGCAAAACGCTATGCAGAAAGAAGAAACTGAAGGCAAACCAAACATTTTCAACTAAGCCTCGGCCCCAACGGCGCGTAAAGGGCAGCTACTGCAGGTGAATGGTAGAGTACTTACTGTAGGTTGCATAACATATTGTTGATGAGGCATCCATGACGTACTCTGGACCTGAGGAGAAACACACACATTTAATGATATGTATGTAATGTGTAACAAATGATGGTAACAATATACATTTAACACAATCTTAGACAGATCCAAGTAGTATCCCACATAAAGCAATAAACGCTGTTCAAATATTCACAATATGTTCAAATATTCTTGAGTCTGGAGGTTTTAAAATGATTGCATTGGTTTTAATGCACAAAAAATGCCTGAACTTTACACAGATTAAGTTGTGCCAAAGAATTACAAAAAGAATTTGAAAGTCTGGAGGCAGCAAATCTCCCTCCTGCCTTCTCATTATTGCCAACGCTATGACTTGTGCATGGAGCCCATAAATTAGGTTCCTTCTCTATTATAATAATAGTATTAATGCCGCACCCAGTGCTGTTGCAAGAGGGGTGAAATATTGTGCAAATTTGAGGGACAAAGAGCCAGAAAGAACTCACAAAAATCAAGTAGGATTATTTAAAAGAAAAAGTGTTGGACAGAATATTTCTTTTTTTTTTTGTGGAAGTCAGAGGTATGCCAAGCTATTACCAGAGGAAAACATATACAGACATGCATATTCACAAACGTGGATGAGAAAGTTAAAGAGACGTTGAAACAGTGACAGAGACAATGATCAAGAGACTGCAGGAATGGAGGAACAAACAGAGCTTTTATATGTGCTGAGAGAGGAATTAGACAGCTTGTAGCAGACAAACACACAGGCTGGCAACTGATCCTGGTAAAATGATTAGATTAAACAAAGACAAACACGGAATAATCTGCTATAAGAGCAATCAATCCTCTATGCCAACCCAAACGCGTGATTTGGATCCCCTCCTAAACAAGCTTGATATTCTATAACATGACGCCAAGTCTGTTTGTTTGTCCATGGCAGTATTTGTTCTCCCCGGCTGAACGGGACAGCAGTTAGACAGAGAAAGCTTATCTTTAATCACTTATCTTCATGCAAGATACTGCATGACCCGCATGTGATTTATTAAATGGAGAGACTTAGGCTCTAGTCAGACTTAAGGCCCCTTTACGCTATGCAATTTTAGGCTGTCGCTGATGAATGTTGGAAAATGATGTGAGATCTTTGGTTGTGAATTAAAAAACTCACGGCAGATTTAGAGATTTGGTGGCTATAGACGAAACAGTGTCAGAAATTTAGGATCAAAATCCCAAAATGTGATTACTGCTATGACCCACGTTTGCAAAACAAACCAATCAGAATAGAACCTGAAATGATGCAGAATAAACTAAAGCGCTAGTGTAATGCTTAACACGCATTAACTGTTTCTGTCTAATTACATTGTAGTGATACGATTCACCAGACATTCATTGCACCATCTAACAGTGTGCATGGGTCGAACAGCTAACTAGCTAACTACTGACTACTACTACTACTGATAACAGGGAATCTGAAATTGAAGAGTAGAGTTACAGAACTCTGGGAATTCTAGAAGCACAAAATTAAATTCTCCAATATCTTTTCTACTGCAAAAATGTTCGCTGTCATAACTTCTGCCTCCCCCAATGGCAGAATTTGATTGGATTGCATGTTGTGGAGGTCAGCGTATTTGGGTTCAAAGTTCAATTTTGACACACAACTTGACAGAAAAACAATGCAGTGTGTGTGTCACAGAAGCTCATGCAGCTGCCTGAGAGACTGCATTCTCCCTCCCTGATGGCAATGATGGCCCACTGGTTAAAAAAAATCTAGAACAATGAAAAATTAACAAGCCATTCACAGGCAGAGTGCTAAAAAGACAGCTTGGATGGAAAATGCTACGGAAGACTTGTCTTGACTGACTTGATACTTGACTGGGATTTTCCCCAAAGGACTTTAAACAGCAGGTTTTTCTTATTCTACTTTACAACAGTTAGTAACACACAGTTATTCTCTTGCTACACTAGGTTCAGCGTGAGTGAGCGGTATAATGTGAACGACCTAAAAAGCTCCCTACCTCTGGCTGAACTTCCCAGCTTGTGTTAGCATTAGAAACGGTCAGCCAGTTGGCTACCCACCCATCAAACCAGTTAGCTAGTTAGTGCACCAGCCAGCCACACATCCAGGCAGCCACATATTTAGTCAGCCACATATTTAGTCAGCCAGTGAGCCAGTCTGCAGAGCCAGTGATGTAAACCAGGCCACGGCTGGCTGGCGGCACTAGCTGAGATCTTGGTAGTGATCTGGCCTTGGCTGGCTCCTGTCATGTGGATCATCAAAGCATTTTTTCAAGGAAACAAAGCCAACCATCATTCAAGCTCACTGGAGGCAGGCTTGAAAGAACACCAGAACATTGCTGTTGGCACGGGTCATTTGCAGATTTGATAAATCAAAGCCACCAAACTAGTAGCTCAAAAAATATCCACTCAACATAAACATAGAAGGAATGGCATGTGCAGTCATTTCTATGCACCTTGAGATTTTCATTACAAAAGGCAATAGTTTCTATCATAAAAGGAAGCGATTTCCTTTTGTCTGGCTTATGTGGCTGCCTGGTTTGTCTTCTCCTTTTCTTTTTCCTATGTCTCTTTGTACTTGAACAGAAGATGAAGGACTCACCTTCCTGCCGTGACTGGCTGAAGGGCAATATTACAGGAAGCGGTGGCAGAGCTGCCCGATATTGAAACTGTGAGGATTAATATTCCTCAAAAGCCTGGCCATTGTTTTTGATAAATCAATTTGGGAAGCCTTCCGAGAGCGGATTAGAGACGCGCCCTGGCCCACTTTTCTCCCTCCTCCTCTTTCTCCTACCTCTCCACCGCAGGTACTGGACCAGAGTTTTAATCAAGCGTGCCTCAAAGACGGGCACAGCAACCTTCAGCAACACCCCTCCTCTGCCCCCCCACCTGAGCAATCGCCATCACTACCACCCGTACTATCCGTCCTCCTCTCCGTAGTTGTCTTTCTCTCCATCTGTCCTTTCCATTTTCCCCATCTATCCTTTATCTCCTCTCTCTTGCTCACTATCCTCGTCTGTCTATCTCTGCATACATAAACAGAGCCGATGTTAAGCGATAGTGTCTGAGCGAGAGGGCACAGTGGCAGTGCCTCTTGATGTTACGATTCGGCAAAGGGTGCTGCGTGAAATATGCGGTGACGGAAAACGGTTAGCGCTCTTGACATCTCACACAGCCAATTTCCCCATTCCTGTTCTGTTCTCTTTCATTACTCCACAGATCACAGCCGTGAGGAATGTGGAAATTCACTTTGGTCGAGGAAGCGATTGTATCCAAGTTAGTAAAAATATTTTGTATTGCGTTAGCAGCTAAGGGGGCAAGAAAGAGGTCAGGGAACTGGGAAGGACGAAAGGGTTTGTTTTTCCTAGAAACTTTCAATCTTAGTGGGTGATTCTATTTTTTTCTACCCTGTCAGCCTTTTTTTTTAATCCCTTTTTTTGTTGCTTGTTTTCTGATGCCTGTTGTGTTTGCCGCCTACGAAACAGATGTCATCGAGCACAGCTGGAGCAGCGAAGAAACGATGAGAGAAGAAGAGAGAACCTCACGCTGTTTTGCAGCCCGCCCCCTCTCTTCCATCCCCTTACACAAAGCAAACCCTCATATTACACATACACGGACAGCAATATACCCATAATGCAGTGCATTATGGCCCACCTGATATGTGGAAACGGGGGAAGCAGCGATGAAGGGCGTGATGGAGGTCTGTGCAATCATGCGGTTGGTGGCGATGCTGTAAGGCGAGGAGTAGAACCTGAGGAGAGATGGAGGGAGAGAAAGAGGGGAAGGAGGGTGGAGAATTGGAAAGCAGGTGAAGAGTAAAGGAGGAGGAGAGGACACGGCACAATTAGCTTGTCAAGATCACATAAGGTTTATTGAACATAATGTAAACACGAAATTTGATTACCTTAATATAAAAATGGTGTATAAACTGACATATCTTTGTCCATACAAATGTTTCTCTGTCTAAATATAATAAACACTTGCAAACTACACACACACACACACACACACACACACACACACACAGTCGATTTATCCTGCAGCTTGTTCAGAGCAAACACCCTATATTGTATTTTGAACGCCACATAAAAGTTTCATGAAGTGTCTTATAGCGTTCTCAATTGAAAAGTCAGGTTTTATCACATCAAATTCAGCTTTGTCATCGTATAAAGTACGAGGTTGTCTGTATTTTTTTTTTTTTTTTTTATCAACGTGGATTCTGGTATTAAGGCTACACTGAACCGTGCTGCATGGCTGGCTTAAGCAGCAAGCTTGTACACTGAGCTTGGTGAAAACTCAATGCATTTCAAGAAGGTAAGGTTTGACATGAGCAGCACAGAAGCTTCGATACTTTATCTTATTGTGGAAGGTTTATAGCAACCGAATGTGGCTGTGATCCCCTGGGAGGCTAAGTGTACTGTCCAATAGTCTCTGTTACCTGAGCTGAAGATCACATTACTGGCCGAGGATATTAGACAAGTTATGTACCAGGCATGACGACCCCACATTCGATTTTGAGATACCGCTTCAGCTCTTCATGTTGTGTTTTACATTATATTTTAACTTAGTTGTTCTGGATTTTGAACTGATGTTTAAGAAGTTCACTACAGAAAATGCATTTACTTACATTTGGAGTCTCTGAGACCCCAGCTGTAAAACGTGGTTAAACACAATGGGTTTTCAATATGCTTATTTTTGCTGCTCTCCTACAGTGTTAAAGTATACAGTTAGATTTATTTAAATATTAATGCAAACTAGAAAATGTAAATTCAGTCCCACAATAGTATATATATGGATAATTTGCATCATAATTATATTTTAAATTCACTAATCTAATTGACCCTGTGGGCCTACCACCTGCAGGGATAGGCAGTGGGGTCAGGTTCATTGTCAGCAGGCAAAGGCGAGGACCTAGGTGTGCTGACCCCTGGCATCGCAGACTGGGTCTAGAGATGGGGAGTCTTGTGGGGGCTACAGCGGGAGTATGTGGTACCTGGGCTGAGTCTGTTGTCCCATGTTTTGGGACAACATGGTGGAGCCCATCTAGTGCTGTCGCCAATTCTGTTTGTGATTTTTATAGATAGGATCTCAAGGTGCAGCCGGGTGGAGGAGAGTGTCTACTTTGGGGACATCAGAATTGCTTCTCTGCTCTTTGCAGAGTATGTGGTCTTGTTGTCTTCTCAGACGACGACCTTCCGCACGCACTGAGGCGGTTTGCAGTTCGAATGTGAAGCCCGGTATGAGAGTCAGCATCTCTGTGCCAGACATCCGGTGGGAGCTCGCAGTAGAGCTGCAGGTCCTTCACGTCAACGGAGCCAGTCGAGGTGGTTCAGGTATATGATCAGGGTGCCTCCTGGGCGCCTTCTATTTGGTAGGAGACCCCGGGGTAGACCCATTGAGAGATTACTGTATATATCTCATCTGGCTTGGGTCAACCTGGCATCCTCCAGGAAGAGCTGCAAAACATTCCTGGGGAGGAGGGATGTCTGGACTACCTCGCTGAGCCTGCTGCCACCACAACCACGCCGCGGAAAGGCGGTAAAGAATGGTTGGATGGATAATCCAATTTGCATTTAAATTTTGATGAAACAGTACAACAAGCACATTCTGGCAAATGTGAAGTGGCATTTCTGTTTTACAATTTTAGGTCAACTGCATTTTTATTTTCTACTTTCCATTAACATATGAATTAAATTGACTATATACCGCTACATTCTTTGTTAGCTCATTCACTCTATTTTTATTTAATTTTTTTACATCGCATTAGCATTTGAATAGAACGAACTACTTTTACATTCTATGCTACTGAATTCACCCTATTTTCCTTTTTTTCTGGAACTCGATCTTGAAGTTAAAGTTTCCCAGCAGGTCTGTTGCTTAACACAAATATCTGTGGCAGGCTGTGTGTAATGAGTGATGCTATTCATCCAGATTTTGGTTGAGATTGACTCCGAGTCATCGGGGGATAAGTGGTTTAGGAAGCGGGGAATGAGGAGCTTCCTGTGAATGACTGAGGCCAGAGGGAGATAAAGGGGAGCCTCAAAACTCTCCTTCCTGTCTCAGTACAGCGGGGGAAAATAAAACATGTTGCCAGGTCATTTATTTCCCCAGCAATCATGACATAAAGATACAGACACACACAGGAACACACACATGGATGAAGACCCAAACACACGTAAACACACACAAACTTCACTCAGCTACCCTTTGCTATTTCTCACCTGACCCAACCAATAAAAAACAATATTTGAAGTCCATATAGATTTTCCTAATCAAACAGCAACAAAGTGCAGCCACTACATAATTTGTTATGTGTGGCAGTTGTATTGACTGGGGTCCTTTGAGCCAAGAGGTGAGTGTATTAGATGGTGCCAAGGATGGATTGACGGTCAAGCTCTTACCCATTCTGCATTGCAGCGGGATCATATGTTAACGCCATGCCAGTCTGAAAAAGAAGAAACAATAAACACGCAGGATTAATCACAAATTAGAAGATTTGGGTTTGGGTTAGAGAAAAAACATTCATTTAAAATGCAACAAGGGGAAATGAGACAATTGAAAAGATGACAAATAACAACAAATTTATCTTTTTTTTTTTGTCTGTATTTCAACATTTTGGAAAATGTTGCTCAGTGGCTTTTTTTTTGCCAACATTTATTATTCGGCAGTGATTAAACAAATGAGATGTAAGGTGTTATTTAGTGAGCAGTAGAGATGCTGGTGGTTTTCTTAACCTTTCCAGTATATCTGTACCTTCATATTTTGAGCGTACAGACATGAGTATCATCAATCCTGTCATCTAAGTTTCTGCAAGAAAGCAAATCAGCGAATCTGCCAAAACTTGGAAGTACTGTTAATGACAGATTTGTAGGACCACAAACTGAGAAGGATCCAGAAATCACTATCTTGTATTTAATTGATTCACAACATTTTAGTAGTTAGACCATTATCAGGTGAGATTAATAACTTGGTCTAAATGTTATTGGACATGTGCATGTACCGCATTTTGTCACTGTCACCTGTGTGCTGCTATGTTCTGTGTGTCTCTGGGAAATCTGTCGATATGTTCCTGCATCAATGTCACCCAGATCATTTGCTGTACCTTTATTGTACTTGGGGAATAATGCAATTTACACCCTGATTCTTTTTGTTCAAAATAAATTTAATCAAATCAAATTCAACTCATTTTCAAATTGGAAAAACTGACAAGTGACAAAGCCAATGTGGGGAAAAGCTTAGTCAATAGGACAAAGTGAATTGGTATTGAAGACGCGTCTTTTTCTATTTCAATCACGTACAATCATGTATTTATGAATTAGAGGAAATGAAGAAATGCCCTTTGGAGAGAAAAGGAGTTAGTGGAAAACTGAGTTCTTTGTCTGCTGATGGTGTGTGTGTGTGTGTGTAAGTGTAAGTGTAAGTATGTGTGAGGCCCTCTCAGAGTCCAGGAGAGAAACCTGTGCGCCGCAATCCGTCATCTGCATTCCTGAAGGTTCTCTCCCAGAGGAGAGCTAATCCGATTTCTTTTAAAGGGAGGCTGCTGAGGACGGCAGATTTCATCAGCATACACTTACATGCACACACATACACACTCCATTTTCTTGCCCTTCCTCTCTCTCACTTTGCTCTCCCTCCCTCTCCTTTCTTTCTCCATCATCTTGCTTTCTCTTCCTTTCTCTCCTTACCTCCCTCTCTTCATCCCTCATCTCTTAATCTACCCTCCTCCCGTCTTCCTGTACCACCTTTTGCCCTTGTTCCTCCAGAGGGCTACCTACACGGTAGCTGTGCTGTTAAGGGAATAGTGGCTCAGAGGAGCAGGGGGGATCAGTGAGCCTGGACCAAACACAGAGTGAGCAAAAGCAGAGAATCTATACCAATTGAATAGGGATGTGTGGACGCATGTGTTAGTGGCGGTGGGTCTTTGTGCTCAATTTCTGTGAGAGTGCATTTGCACAACTAGTTAAAAAAGGCTTTCAGAGACAATTTATGTACCTTAAAGACCGTATGAAGGGACTTGCATCAGCCCCTCTGTTATTTAAATTGTGTATTTTCACCTTCAGTCCCTTCCTGTGAGTCGATATGTGCAAAGGTCTCCGCGCTTGTATTTACACACTGTTTTTACATATGAGATCAAGACTGCACGTTCGTGTGTGAGAGTGTGTGTTTAAATGGACACTAATAGCCGTGGCAGACATGGCCAGCTGTCTGGTGAGGCTGATAACTCCCCTAAGTACTGCCCTTGGTTCCATGTGTTGATGAATTCCACAGCAGAGAAGCTCCTGACCGGAGACCCTCCATGGCCAATGACTGATTACTGATGCAGTCAGCTTTTGGCTCTGCCGCAACAAGGGGAAAGGAAAAGACAGAGACAGTCTGTGTATGTTTTTTTTTTGTCTGAGCTTGATTCAAGAGTGAAAAAACTCGATGCTATACAGATCCTGTGAACAAAGCTTGGCCCTGAGAAAAGCTGCCACGGACAGACCGGGCTTTCATAAAGGGAGGAGCTTTGTATGTTCATTTTGCATGCTTAATTAGGTTGAAATCGAGTTACCCGTCTTCACGCAGTCCTCATGCAGCTAATATGCTGATTTAAGAGAACATTTCTTCCCAAAGAGTATGAATTTAAACATTTTTGCATAATTACACCCAAAACAATAAACAAAATAGGGTTTAATGATAGCTGGATCCAAACAAAAAAAAAGCATCAGAGTATAACTCAATGCTGCTTCTTGTAGTCAATCATGAATGCAAGTTTTACAATTTGTGAAGAATGATCTTGCATTAATTTCTTTTCATCTGTGCTCTTGGGTATACAAAATGCATTTTGTCTTACTAATGAATGTTCAATGCAAATGTGAATAACAACAACTTAAAAAAAATTATAAATTGTGTGTGTACATGTAAGCTACCATATGTTTAACACACAGATTCTAAAGAAAAGGGTTCGGTGAGGAAAGCCTGTATTAGGAAAAAACTGCAAGGACACCTGTGCTGTGCTGGTCTGATGCTGCAAAACTGAGCCAGGCCATCGCATCTGTGTCCACTCACACACACAAACACACACACACACACACACTGACCCACACCCTCCTTGTATTTTTGCCTTCCATACACAGATTCACACTCTATTTTTTCTCCCCGTCTCGTGGCCACACACACACACAGACATCTGTCAGGCTTTCACACGGACTGGAAAGCCGGATGTTTTTTTCATCTTCACTCATTCCCCTAGAGTAGGTGCTTGAGAAGTGTGACTTTGAAAGTTTTTGTGTGTAGGAGTGTGTGTTGGTAAAAGAGAGCGAGGAAGTGAAAAGAGAGAGGGATAGAGAGAGAGAGAAAAGAATGAGCACCCTTGGCGCTTGTGCTTGTGTGTGTGGCAGAAAAAAAAAATGCAGTGACTAATATGTTTGTCAGCATGAGACAGCGAGAGAGAGCACTTTTTCGACTCCCACTTTGGGTAGTTTACAAGAAAATCTGTCATATATTTCTCAATCCTCACCATCAGCCCACCCTGCAGCACTCAACCCCGTGTAACTCCTGACTGATCATGCAATGTGTTCCCTCTCTCTTTCTTCCTCTTAGTCTCAGTGAGTCACTCTCCCTCTCTCTCCATATGTTGCTGTGGGATCTGGGAAGACTTCAAACACAGGGAAGAAGAGACAGGGAGACAAAGAGGGAGAGAGAGCGATGGCAAGAACGAGGGAACGCTTAAAGACGGGGAGAGGAGGAGAGCGAGAGAAAGAGGTACAAGCAGAGTGAGATATACTGAAGGGATAGAGAGAGGGAGGAGGTAGAGAGCGTCATGGATGGTGTGGGCTGTTGCTTCCCTTCATCTGCCTGCCAGGGAGCAAGGTGAGGAATGGCCTCAGCTCTGATAAATGGACTAACATGTGATGCCTATCTCCCACCTCCCCCTGCCCTGCCTGTACTGCTGATCAATGACCACAAGGATGTACACACACACACACACATGCACACACACAAGGGCCTTTCCATCGACTCCGTAGGTGTGAATGCATGCAGAATGCCGTCGCAGGAGCCGGACCATATAAGGCGGTGGTCTGACTTGCATTGCGATCGGATCTCAGCGAGGTGCGAATGTAAGATTTACACCAAAAAAAGTCTGTTGAAAGGTCACTCAAAGGGATAGTTCGGATCTTTTGAAGTGAAGTTGTACGAGCTACTTATCCAGAGTCAGTGTATTAACTACAGTCGATGGCGGTCGGCACACTCCCATTTTGGAGAAGCAGGCAGGAGTCCCGGCAAAGGAGCAAAGCTACGTAGTGCCGTGGAGACTTTGGTGAATCCGAATTAATCCTTTAAAACACCAAAGTCACACAAGAACAAATCGCAGCAGTAGACCGGCAAGGTCAAATGTCAATGGAGTGGGGGCGTGTCTACCGTCATCTACTGTAGGTATTACACACTGTGGACAGGCACCTCATACAACCACACTTCAAAACATCCAAACTGGCTCCTGAAATCTGCTTCCTTTGGCTCTCAAGAAGCTGCAGATGACCCCTTCCTAATTAGCATTTTGAGATCCGATCGCACGGTGGGCAGATATAACGAGAATGCTTATTAATACCAGGATGCAGAGGCCTAGTGTGTGATCACATGTCAATATCCAGATACCTTATCAGATTGCATGTTAATGCCAGGTGTAAATAAGGTCTAGTCCTTTAAGCATCATGTTAACAGTCACTGCAACATGCCAAACACTAAATGTCACCCTAAACTCAACCTTATTTTTCAAATGGTGATCACTATTATAGATGAGATAGACAGGTGTAGGGTGCTAATATAGGATAATACATTACTCCTTACCCTCCACATTTTCTCTTTCCTTTCTTCTCTCTCCCTATATGTGATGCTTATTTATTAATTTCATGTATTTCTTTCGTATATGTTGAGAGACATTTGAGATGAGACTCTGCACGTTTAGGTTCAATTCAAGTATAATACGATGAAGGCAAACTTTCAGTCACTAGACCTGCATCAGTGCAAATCCCAGAGCTCATAATGATATCAAATAGAGCACACCTGTGCTTTTTTAATGCAAGTACACTTGGGAAATGCTATTCACAAATAGTTGATGATGAATCAATACAGAAAAGCTACTGAAGTGTGCAGAGAGCATTTCTTTTCTCCGTATTTGATTTTTCCACCTTGGTATTTGTGTTGAAATGTGGGGATCTTCAAAAAGTACTAAATTGTCTACGATGTGTTTCAGAAAAGAACACGCAACAAGGTTGGGACACTGAAAGAGAGAATAAAAAGGTTTGAATTAAGAAATTAGTTTCAAATTGCAAACAATAAGATATTGGAACTTAAACAAAACTTATTTTAATCCGAAACCAAAACCGAGGTCGTCAAACTGAACTAATTATATCACCCTAGCTTCAATTCAATGCCTAACGCATAATTCAAATATTTCTCTGTGATGTGAGGTGGGTAAAATGACCTCAATTTATTTAAAAAAATTCTCAGTCTAAAAGGTCTAAATCTCAGGCTGGCTCCCTCAAGGATGGCAAAACAACAGCACATAAATACTCACAGATATAAACAAATAAATGTCCACACACTCGAGCGCATTTAATGTTCAGCCACAGATTTACACATTCACACACACTGCCTTGAACTCGGGCTGTAAAATCTCGGCCTCTCAGTCATGCCGCTGTGCCTTATCGCAGAGTAATGTGAAACATGGGGGGAGAGAGGGGGCCAGAGATGGAGAAGAGGAGAGGGGGATAATGCAGAAGAGGGATTTCTCTCTTACTGAGGGAACAGGAAGAACTTTAAATTGAGCTGAAACAGATGTTATCTGTAGCTAGCGATGGACACACAGACCATGTCTGTGAGAGTGTCCCTGTGTGTTCAGCTCAGCGGCAGCCTGTGACTGAACTCTCCAGAAACTGCGGGTCTCTCTGTTATTTCCCCCCAGTCTCTCTCCTTTTCCCCCAAAGTCATAAAGCCCCAGGATACGCGCACATTTTTCACTCCAGTTGAAACGGCTTCAAATTGCACATGCAGTACGTGTCTTTTGTGTCAGTTGGCACCTGCTTCTTTCGATTGACTTTGTATGCAATCGTGCCGCCTCTAAAACTTACTTTGCGTTCTGTCTGAACAAACAGAAACGGTGTGTCTCTGTCTTTTAAAGGTTAGCTTGTAGTTTAATTTCTTTTTGGATGTAACTTTCTAATTAAGACCTCCAAGCAGTGTCGACTTCCTGGATCGGAAAAATGTTTCTCGTGGATTTTATCCGGGCAGCAATTGTATTTCCTCCAGAGCGTTTTTGGAAAAGCAAATTAGTAACACAAACACATTTTACAGGAGGTAGGATCGGTGTGACACGGTACGCAGCCGAAACTGAGTTTCAAAAGATAGTGTGTGTTTAATGTAGAGGAGGTAAAGGGTGCGGAATAAATACAGGACAAATGGGGTGTTTCCTATATCTTGACTTTGTAGGATGTTTCCTTTATCCTGATCACACACACATACACACACACAGTCAGACCCTGTCAATGTGTGGGCCTGTGAGGGGATGTAGCAATGTGATTTAGGTTAAACACGCCTCACTGGCTTATAGGTGTGTTAGGGCTGCTGAACATGTGATGGACAGACCCTGACACACACACACACACACACACACACACACACACACACACACACACACAGACACACACACACGCACACACACACACACACACACAGAATATGTGTTTTTTCTGAAGGACAAATATTTTATCTCTCCTGGGCTCCCCTTCCTTGCACTTTCAGCACAACTGTCAGCCTCGTTGAATGTGTTTGTGTGTGTTCACTTTATTCTATATAGTCCAGTCTGAAGCACTCCTCTACCAGTCTCCTCTGTGTGCCCTTCCCAGTATAGCTGGTTGGTAGCCTCTGAAGAGACTTTAACCTTGCCTCCACATGTTGCTGATGAATATGTTACCATGGCACCGCATCCAATTTCTGGTTTCTGATGTATGGCGGGAATATACGTGTTCAGTGAGGCGATTGGCTTGAGATGCAATTTACGTGACAGCGCCTATACATCCGGGGGCATTTTGATCGATATCTGGGGTGTTTTTCTTTCTTTATTTTTTTTTGTTAACGCTCATACCTTGTATTAGAGTAAATACAAATGACAGGCAGTAATGGTTTACATAAAGCCAGATGTTGACAACTTCTCAAGGGGTCTTGTGAGCAGGGTGGGGCTTGTTATTAGAAATACCATTACCTCAGTGTAAGACAGTGTAAGAGCCAAATTTTGAGATTAGCTCCTGGGGTTGTAACGTCCGTCTTGATGACTTTGACCCCTCGAGTCATTGAAGAAAGCTCTGGATAAATCACGTACATGGTTCTTTGTGATAACACTAGTTTAATTTAATTGTAAATGATGAATGGTCATTGATGAATATTAATATTGCGGTTGTGGTGCATCACATTCCTAAAGTTGATAGTTTACTCATATCTTGTACATTTTTGCTCATCAGGGGATCCTCATGCAGAAATAAAAAGTATTGCAAGATTGTTTTTCAGTGGTGCAAGGGTAAATAAGCTCTTTCTACTTCTGGGACATGTTGAGGTAGGACAGCTTCTGCATTGGTGTAACATCTTACCTCGCCTTCTCTGTGCCACGGCCTCCCGTTCTGAGGGTACTTGCTCTGGCTCTGGCGTTTCTTTTGCCCTCCGTCGGCAAATTTGCACAGCAAAGGCTCCGTTGGAGCTGCAGAGAGAGAGAGAAAGAGAGAGGGGGAGAGAGAGAAGGGGGGAGAGGACAAAATCACGTTAGGAGGACTTCATCTTGTGACCCGTCAGAAGGACAGAAGCCCCTTTGAACCGTGTCGCATTTCTCTTCCTCTACCATCGCATCTCCCTCCTCCCTCCTTCCTCTCTGCCCTCCTGTGGAGCTCCTAGAAAAATTCCCAGACCGACGATGTTGGCAGGCTCTCGCTACCCTGGCCCAGCCTGGCAGCCCATGAAAGAGCATTGCAGGGTATTGTTGAAATAATAATCACAGTAATCGCTCTTGTAAATACCTCTGAGATGGTAATGCAGGACCGCTCTGTCAGCCAAAGCTTTTTTCTCGAAGGCGTTCCTGTTCCTGATGAGTAATCCCTCCGTGTTTTACTTTAACACGCATATTCTCTTTTATTTGAAATGTTATGCCTTTTTCCACTCCACAACCATCAGTTCAAGTGTCTCGCTGGGCTGTGTTGTTTGAGTGGAGGCTGTCACAGTACTAATGCTGCTGTTCTCGGAGTAAACACCGGGGGCACTCTAACCATTTCTCACACGATGAGAAGAAAAGTAACAGAGGACTGGCACAAGTGCCCTCACTACAGATCTGGCAAGTGTCTATCATCAACCAGCAGGACAACATGACATGAAAAAGCTGTTATTAATCTAATTAAAAAGAAAGAAAGCCCTCCCTACTGCGACCTCATCTAAGCTGTCTCTGCCTTTTGTATGTATAATTGGTGATAAAAGGTTGATGAAAGTGTTGAGATGACCTACGCCGTTATAAAGATAACTTCTCAAAGGGCACTTTCTCACACTTGAGCTGCAGGTGAGCACCAACAGAGACAAAAATGAATTCAGGACTCTCCTGATGAAATGATGTGAAGAGAGAGAGAGACAGAGAGAGAGAGAGAGAGAGAGAGACAGAGAGAGAGACAGAGAGAGAGAGACAGAGAGAGAGAGAGAGAGAGACAGAGAGAGAAAATCAGAAGAAAGACAAGCTCAATAAAAGAAAGAAAGAAAAAAAAGGAGAGAGGGAAAAAGCTCTTGGTGAGCTTTTCTCGTGAGAAACGGGTGGCTCTCTTGGCTGGGGATCTGGAGGTCTTAACAGTGTCCGTCCACTTTTCAGTGTGCGTAAGCGAGATTGGAATCTCTTTGGAAACAGACTGTGGAGATGAGAGACGGGAATGGAGACAGTTGGATAAACTAAAAGACACACAGGGGTGCAGAGGGAGTGAGAGGAACAAGACAGAGGAGAGTGAAACCGATAAGAGAAGCAGGTGAGTGACCGTGGGAGAAACAAGCGGGAAACAGAGGCAGAGTGAGAATCTACACCAGGATCAAACGCTCGTTCCCTGTGAAGGCTGTACAGTTCAGCAACAGTACAGTACACACTGAGCCAGCGAGCTTGTCCAAACACTGAACCACTGCTGCCCTGCACCTGGTGGCTTAGAAGGGACCTGACGGCTCTGCTGTCATCGCATTCACATTACAGGCCTGGCAGCTCGTGACACGGCCGCTCTGTGACGACACAGGCCAATGACGGGGGCCGTCTGCAGGAGGCGAGCAACGAGACCTTTCATCACGCTGAGCCAGAGATGGCACCCACCGAGAGAATTGTCGATGCTTTAATCTCCGCTCCCAGATGTTGGAGGCGCTTGGGCCTTGATAATAATGCAGCATCACAAATGCTGTCGGGGTTGACAAGGTAGTTACAGCAATAAAAGAAGTGGAAGTGAAGTTAGCTCGTGACGAGGGAGTTTTCCAGGTGAATGAAAGCATTTGGGCATTAACATGATTATTAGTCTGTGCATCACATTTGAGAGAATTATTTTGTTTTTACAGTAGGTGTAGGGTTGTGGCACTAACAAAACTGTGTGTGTGTGTGTGTGTGTGTGTGTGTGTGTCCCGCTAAAGGCCACACGCATGCAAACAAACTTCTGTAGAAAAATGAAAACTTATGTTTATGTGGCTTTAGGGCCTACTATGGGACCAAACTTTCAGAGTCCGCCCAGGAGAATGTTGCCGGGAAGGGAGAGTGAGAGAGACGCTGCAGAAGAAAAACAACAAGCGCTCCACCAAACCTCTCCTCTGGCACTCTGGGAGATAATTAGCTATCGGAGACATTTGGAGAATCTGACACAGAGCACGCTGACGTTACCCCTGTGACTACATCCCAAGTTCCCACAGCGAGCTCGCCAATTTGTTTAAGACTCTAGCCCAAGATCAACAGCCTCATACCACCCCACCCACCCTGTGATCACACACACACACACACACACACACACACACACACACACACACACAC
>CALSBV010012213.1:12341936-12358861 GCA_943590825.1 Bovichtus diacanthus
CACACACACACACACACACACACACACACACACACACACACACACACCCTTATGCCCTTAAAGTCTCTCTGCTATAATCCTGGAAAACACCCTGAAAATAGCCACAGACACATTAAAATACAAAACAAACTGCTGCCAGCCTAGAAACCTTTCTTAGACCTCTCACCACACACCATCATCACTGGCACAGCCCAGAATAAACTGGGCCACTGGCTTTTCATGCTGGCTTGCTGATGCTGCGTCTTTAGGTCACAGGCTCCAAGTCGGAGTACGTGTTGTAGGAGGCCACTTGAAAAAGTTCAGTTATGAACCAATTTGCTTCCTTCTAATGATCTCTAAATCATGGGGAAAATACAAAAAGTGCTTTTGGTCATAGGTCAACAACTGCTCCTGACAAGGTGCTCCATGGGAGCTCCTAATTGTTTTTTGTGTGTGTTGCCGTAGGAACTGGTAAACACGTTAACGAGGGGTGACCACAGACATACGCACATGCAAGACCAGCCACACTCACAGACAAACATGTACAGCAAAGCAAGAGTAGCGGTGCTCGGCAGTTTACTGAGAGTAAGATGTCTGCGCTGCTCGCCTCATTTGATCACACTCCAGACTCTGAAGAGATAGTCATGGCTTTCTGCTCATCAACAGACACATTATCACCCAGTAAAAATTAACCAACAGTTCATGCAGATATACGTCTGCACGAGACAGTTCAAGCTTGTTGCGAGTTTCACTTATTAGTGCAGCGTTGCATAAGTAATCATTGCTGTTACAATTGTTTCCTATGGGCCTGCAACTGTGGGAAATCAGCTCTTTGTCTGCAGAATACCAGCCAGCGCGGCGAGGACCCCAGATCTTACCATTCCTTTTATGTGTGATCGGTATGGTCTCGCAAGGCCAGCTGAATAACATCTTGATCCATGAATGCAAAGCAGCGAGTGCATTATGACACATCCATGCCAGCATGTCGTACATTTCTTCGCCGCTCAGAATTGGACTGCAGGTCTGTTTGGCCTGAATGGTGAAATCAATGCAGTAACACCCCCGAGCTGCAAAGGGATTGGGTAACAGGGTTTTGCTCAGTGAAATAGCTTTTCACCATCAAGACAGTTATAACAGAGGCCTCTCACAAGGGCTTGGAGGCAAACAGGGCTGGCCTTGCTTTGCTCTTGGTGAGTGCAAAGCCCTAAAGAGGCCAAACAGAAGGAACTGTTCAGCCACTTGTACCAAAATCAGTCTGTCAGTCTGAAAAGCTTCAACGAAAGGAAGCTTTCCACTTCTCAATGACAATTTGAGTTAAAGGTTCCTACAGATTTTTGGCTTGAAGTTCCATGAGCTCAGCATCTCTGAAAAGTCATTTGGATGGCTCGCCATGTTTTACTGCAAGGATGTGTTTGGAGGGAATAGAGAAAAGGAAGAAAGAAGACCGTATTTTATTAGAATTCTGCTTTACTCGGACGCTGCTCGAGGGGATCTCTAATTGGATCAACAACTGTCCGATTCCCATCAGCCAACTTGACCTGTCTGCCCAGACTGAGGAGGCTGTGGCTTATGGGAAAGAGAAAAAAAGAGTTGGAGAGAGAGACATGGAAAGACACGTGAAGATGAAGGGAGCACAAGATACAGAGTTCTAGAAATAGACACCGATTAGGTGGTTATGATAGAAAAACATATGACAGATGGACAGGAGAAACGAAAAGGGACATGACCAAAACTACAGCGGAGTAGCATATATGTCGCCATTTTCAGAGTGCAACGGGCAAGCTCAGAATGGCCGCCAACGAGCTTCCCCACAGGGAGGGTTTTGACGGATCCCAGTCAATAGCTCTCACAACTGCCACGCTGGCCTCGCATCTTTCAGCGTGGAAAAGAGGACCAGCCGTTTTGCTGACAGGGACGGCACACATGGCTCAATGACACAGCCTGATGAATGGAGCGGGCGCTGAGAGGAGAGCGAGACAAAGAGGAAGAAGGAGAGGGCGATAGATGGAAAGACGGATACAGTGTCATAGAGAGGCAAAAGGACATGGTGAGACAGTGATGGGTAGAAGTGACAGGCGCAGTCCAGGTTCCCCCTTATGATCCATACTATACAGATGAGTGAGTGAGATTAGTAGAGGGAGGAGGACGTCAACAATGCCTTGCTTCTCACTCTGCATCTGCTACACATGCTCTATGGCTATTGATTGGCCCTTGCTCAGACTTTCCCATAGAGGGCTCCTGCAGCACGCCAGCCAGTACAAGCCTGAGATCATATTATGGATTACGGGAAGGGAAGTGGAGGGAAGAGACCTGGATGCGGGCGGTAGAAGCCTGATCGATGAGCTATTGCGCACTTAACAAGAGTAATGTTAGGTAGGGAGTCTCTGACATGCTAATCCATCTCTCACTCTCTCCGTCCGTCTCTCTCGATCACATCGCTCTGTCGTGGTTATCCATCTATATCTATCTACCTATCTGTATATCTATCTGTCTATCTATCTGTATATCTATCTGTCTGTCTGTCTCTTCTTGCACCGCTGAGCAGACTCTAATCCCACACCAAAATTCAGACAAATAAAGCTTATGGCACAGAGTCAGTCTAAAACACAGCAGACATCTAAAATCGACTGAGACCATGTTATGGGAACGGGAATATTTAGACACTAAAACATGCACACAGGTACCTAAGAGGTAGTCCAGGAATACGCGGTAATCAATCGAATGATAAACAAAAAAGGTGGAAGAAGAAAATTCTGCATAAATACAGCTGTAATTATTTTAGCAGATTTGCGCCTCAGAGTACTGACTCTGAATTAATCAGCTTGTACAGTGAAAGTGAGAGCAGCAAGTGCCAACTCCTGTGAGACAAGCTCTGAGGTACCAGTTAAACGAGATATTCATTTTTAGCTTAATCAGCTAATTCCAGTGGCCAATCCCGGCGCTAAGGTTGCCATGGTGAGTAAACAAATTACTAAAAACAACAGAGTAGACAGAGTTGTGCGAGTGAGCGTAAGTTAGCGCATGTGTGTTTCCCAGCATCTAATAGACGGCTTACAGTCCTCCATCTGTACATTGAAATAACATTTATACAAACAGACAGTCCGCACCGCATTCCTTCCAAAAGGCATAGTTGTGTGTCGCTGGTTCCTGTAGTCAGCTGCAATTTTAAAGTGGCGGTGGCAGATGTTTCTAATGCTAAACCCACACATGCTGCTCCACGCTGCCAACATCTTACATGTTGCAGTAGGTCTCAGTATCAGTGGCCGCTTTACACAGCTGGCCAGGGTGCCAATTACAGTAAGCCGCATTGTGGTTGCTTCAAAATTGTAAGAGTATAGTATGAGAAGGAAAAACACTATTTGCAGAGTGGATTTGAAATACAATCCCAGCTAAGAAAACATAACAGTGTGCAACCGGCGATGTGACGTCAATACATCACAGACAAGTAGTGAGCCAAGTAGACTGGCTGCTTGGACCGGAGACTCATCCAAAGGTCTTCATCACTTCTTATCACTGAACTGATGAAACATCTTTGAAATCACACATATTTCAGCTGTCTTTGACTTACAGTAACACTTACAACACTTACAACAACACAAGCTGGTTACATGGACAGATGTTGAGTTCTGCTATGCTATATTGCTGAATTGTATTATTACCCTGACGATCTGATTGTAGAGGCTAGAACAGTCTTTTTCAAGACAGGAGAATTACAAATATTAGGTTGTTCTCAGGCGTGACACAGTCTCCAATTCAGGTTCACATTACAGCAACTGATGTATGCACTTTGGATGAGCACAAAGATCTAAGACTGAGATCATGCTTGACAAATCAATTGCATGTTGCTGCCAACTATGGGCAGATGTCCAGAGACACACTTTCCATGGCTCACTGAGAAAAAATGAATGAGAGAGACATTACGGACTGTAGTATAAACACAGTCTTAATCCAGATTCACACTGATGAAATTGTGTCCGTCATGTTGAGTTGGACAGCTAACAAAACAAAAGGGAATTTTTCTTTATGCTGCCATTCTATTATCAATACAAACGTAACTCACATGTAAGACAATGTTGCAGTGCATCTGCAATGGAGTAATGTTGCAATAGCACATTTTTACCAAGAAATGAACTTTAAAAAAAAAGAGGCCTCCCTCAGACAGTAACAAGCAATACTGATAATAACTGTTTTCATGGAATTTATAACTGCATTGGTTCTCTTTTGCCTTGTGGCATAAAACTGGTACTGGCCTGTGGAGCTCACTTCTCATGGCAAACCGTTTTGGCTGTGGCAGACGGACTTAAGAGCAGCTGCTGGTGTACTTTGCCTGGGGGAGGGTTGACCACTGCTGCCTCTGTCTGTGTCACTGGCTGTGTGGGCAGACAGTGAAGCCAGCTCTGTCCCTGTTAGCAGAGTATTATAACACTGCCAACGCCTCCAGTGACCCGTGAAACCTCCCATCTATAGAGATGAATCATACAGATGGGGGCTTGTAACAGAACTACCCATCCACCAGACCTACGGCAAAGATTTCTCGGTATATATGACACTGTATCAGAATAAATCAGTTCTGAGCCCTGCAAGTACACCTCAGAAGACGCAATGAGGTCTTCTATAAGCGTGGGTTTAGTACATTGTGAAGGTTTCATTATTTACATCAAGCATTCAAACTCGCCTCTTACTCAGCTTTATACAGCTTCCACATAATGTTACAGCAAAAATAATTTAGGTTTATTTATCAAGAAGAGCTTTTGCTGAGCATGCATGGTGTACTCCAGAGCCGCACTGCTTGACATTCATGGAGTTACACAAATTCTCACTCAGAGCGCATTACAAAGGCATGAAACTCAAAAGAAAAGCTGGATGTTAGGTGTGTTGCTAAATGGTACCTTGCCTCTCATAGAATTTTCCAGATGGTCCAGGGATTTACACATATGATTTGTTTTGTTATAAGAAGGGTTATCTAACCTTTAGGCTACCATTGACTGCAAATTGATAATGGCATTTGAACAGGGGCGGAAAATATGCTTCAAGCTACAAATAGAAGAAAGCCACATCAGTTAGAGTAGCATGGTGAAGCATGGTGAAGCATAAAAAAAGGCTGTGTGTTTGTTAACTAGGTTTCCACCGTAGGGGCTTCCAGTAACAACTGTATGGACAGGAAAGAAAATGAAATTACAGCACAATAAATGAATTATCAATAAAAAGCCCTCAATACTGTATCTGAGGGGGATCAATACGCCACAGCCGGGCTGCAATGTGGGCCGAGGGCTGAGGGCAGGCCTATAGCCGAGGGACCAGCCAGATCAATAATGTCACTGGGGGTGATTGACGATCAATGCTGCCAGTGACGTTGATTTATGATCAATGAAAGCAGGGCACCTGACTAATAAGGGGAGAAGGGGTGCGCGAGCGGGGGTTCCACAGCCTCCCCTTTACTATAACTGATTGGGGATCGATGAAGAGTGGCACCGTGGCTGATTAGGGATCAGGTGACTTTGTGGCAGAGGAAGGCAGCTATGTGTGAGAGGATTTGGTTGGCTGCGCGGAGACCAGCCTGTCTGAGCCGAGCAGAGCTGCAGAGACTGTAATTAAAGCTGTGGTGAAAGGAGCTTTCCACTGGTTGATAGAAGCTGCAGGTGCAGCTCTCTTTGCTCTTTCACTTTCAAAAGAGCAGCCGCACACACACACACACACGCGCGCGCACACACACGAAGGTTTGCGATGTGTTTCTGCCATTCTCCCTCATAAAAATCTTATCTGTTACTCTCATCGACATCCTGCGTCTCTTTCGCCTTGTTTTCTGACAGTCTTCAGCTAGTTTGAAACACTATTGTTGCTTTTTTGGTCTCTTGCTGCTATAAACTAAATGTCATTGTTGGACATCTTGTTTCATTTCAGTAAATGCATTACTGGTATGAATTAACAGATTGCTGTTTTGTCACTTCAACCATTTTACCGTCTTGTTTTATTCTGGCTTTCAAATTAGATATACTATAGATAAAAAAATACACAACAGGTGTAAACAAACATACTGTAACAGTATGTATATTTAGAGCTATGTTTCGGTTGGATGATTTTCATCTTTTGTGAATGTCACGTGACCAAAATGCCTGAAGAATATTATACATAATCTCTTCTTGTACCGTCACAAACACTGATAACATGAGCAGACGTGGTTATGAACTGCCTGTGCGCGTTCTGATTAGCTACGCATTCAGCTTCATAAGACTAAAAAGCCAAAGTTAGGTCCAAAGTAAGATGGCTAACTCACTCATCTGCGCTTTGTCTGACAGACCCCTGTACTTTTGAACTTCAAACACCGCATCAGACATTCCCAAGGCTCATAATTCATTCATTTCTTAGGTATTCTCTTTGTTCTCGAGCAGCGTTGACACTAATTTCCCTCTGTCTTTCTAAAAAAAAAAAGTTGCTGACAACAAAGTGCCATCATTTTTCTGCGCACACTGAATACATCAACAGTTTTTCAAAGGAAATTGCTAAATTTCTTGGCTTATCTCCTGAAATGTATAAATTGTTTAAGATTTTTAAAGCTCCGGTCAGGGTAATTAAGTACATTTTATATGATACAAAGCAGCCAATCTTTTGCAATTCACTTGCACAGCATCATTATGTGTCTGCCATGCATATGTCTACTGCTTCTGCCATGTTTCATCACTATTAGGGGGATCTATCTGACTCCTTCAAGTTAAGCTTAAACCGGTCAATAGGGTGTAAATTGTTGAAGCAGGAATGCCTTAAAATAATAATTTGAAAGATTTAGACGTTTAAATCCTTGAAACAAAACAATCTCTGGCCAAAATCTGACCCAATCCCTTCCAGTGTCAGTGCGCTGTTTCAAAGAAAAACAGGAAAACAAAACAAAGTATGAAGGCAGCCTGACAGCACATTCCTTTCATGTACACACTTAGCAAACTCTTCAGCATTATTTATACTAGCATCAGTAGCTGTGACCCTTTATTCCCCTTGAGAGAGCAATATGAGAGCGATAACCAGAGAGAAAGGTTGACCTGTGGAGAATAACTTTGAGTAAGTCCTTGCTTAAACATCTCAGAAGTGTTGAAAAGGCTTTGTTTTTCTCAGTCTGCATTAATGGGCCCCAATCGATGTGGGAGAGCCTTGTTTTTTCTCCACGTGTCCTGACCCTTGGGGGTAGCACAGGGAGGTAATGTGGGAGGGGAGAGATATTGACACACAACATCGATATCACTAGGGTTCACAAGCACCGACGCGGTGAAGGCAACTCCTTCTTTCTTGAAGCTGAGGTCGACTATCGGGTGGTGATCAAGGACAGAAGTGCAGCATGAGTGGGCCTGAGTGTCAGTGTGGACTGTTATGTAGCAGCTACGAAAACAAACACTGTTGTCGCACCGATGAAATTCATCTGCGCTTGTAATTGTCCTCCAAAAGAAACCACCTGTCCCAGACGCACGCACAGAAAAATGTTTTCACTTAAACAATGGCAGGAATGTGAGGCAGCACAGCACTGCTGCAGAGGCAAGCACATCGCCACGCTGGCTCTCATCTGTCAGCAACGGCAACCAGCCCGCCAGCCGCCATGATGTGCAGCTTAATTGGGGGAGCTGATGAGGTCTGATGAGGCCGGTACTTATTGAATTCCCCGGCCTGTTATTTAGATAATGCTGGAGAGGAGCGGCCTCCGTCCTCTTTCCCATTCTCATCCATTCACTGTCTCAGCAGGGGCTGCTGGCTAATTCACTCTTGTTTGTAATGGCTGTGCGAACTGAAGGGATTTGGACACACTCTCCCCTCAATAGCACACATCTCACAATCCCCGCTGTTGATTTTACCCCATAATGGGCCTATTTGACGAGTTACCCAGATCCCAACACCCATCTCAACCCCCTTTTGCCTGCCTTTCTTTTGTTTGGGTGGGGGTGGGGGGGTATTGTTGAATAACTAGACTTTCTTTTCTTTTTTCTCAGCTTCTCCAAAAGCAATTACTAAACTTCAAATATGTGGCTGTACAGTGTATGCATGACAGAAAAAAAGAGAGAAAGAAAACAGTGGAGTGAGGAGGAAGTTGCAGAACAGATGGCTAAATGGCAGGACAACAAACTTTTAATTCTGTCCTCAGACTGGCGAAGGAGATGGAGACCGTGAAGTCACAGAGGGGTGCCAAGAGTGCTGCGCAGTATGGGACAGCACATCAAAACGCATTAGAACTGACGGAAACTCCTGTGATTAATGCCTCTGTCGCACAGAACTGAAAAGGATCTGACTTTCAAGCGTAAAGTTTCTATGGAAATATTCAGCATCTGGGTAGTCGACAGTCATCAGTACCAGCATGAGTGTGGAGAGGCTCCAACAACACACATTTGCTGAGACGAGGACTGCCAGAGTAACAACAAAAGAGTAAATATCTGATGATTGTCCTCATGAGCAGGAAAAAAAAAGGGCTGTCATAAAACTGACTCAAATTCTCACTGCATTAAGTGCAGATGTATTAAGCAAAAAATCTCTGAAACACTGTCATTAAAAGTGCTTACAGTATTTCTTCTATTTGGAAGTTTTAAAAGGAAGCTAATTCAGATTCTAAAGAATACCTTACACCTAATACAACATATTGTCCACTCGATTTGTGATTCATGGAATATCCAGTGACATCTAAAAAAACAAAAGGCCATATTTATACAGGCCAGTTGTAGTGGCCTTTATGGATCGGGGGCCGATACTGATGAGGGGGCCATTAAGGCATCAACATTTAAAAGCTTACATGGAGAAGGTACAACGTTAAGTTCACCAGGGGCAGATCGAATCAATATCAGCTCGATTTAGAAATCTGCTGTATAATCCTTGATCTCCAAGGCCATTTGCTTTGCAGCCTGAAATTGGATACACCCCGACTGCATCCATCCCCCACATCGCCCCACACTCACCCTTGTTGCGCCGAGCCCGCTCCACAAATGAGACATGCTGAAAAATTGATCTGGATGCATCTGTGGCAAGATTACGTCTAGGGCTAAAAGAGAGATATGACTGGCTCAAGGTAATTCATAAATCTGTGTGTCTACATCTAAGAGGATCATGGCAGCGACTGGTGAATGTGAAGACCTACTGTAGTGGTATTATGATAACTGCAGCACTGCTATCTGGCAGACTGCTGCACAAAAGGGCCATTAGGTCAACACCTCTATAAATGCTAAGGGCTGGTAAAGGCCACACATTGAAAAACACACTAGTATATTCTTCTATACAGCACATACTGCTGCAAGTCTGATTAACAAGGACGTAAGGAAAATAAATCATCTTTGTTTATTTCGCCTGTAAGCAACGAGGCCTTTTGATGTATAATACCATTTTTTTTTTATGAATTATTCGAGCAGAATAGGATATAATATAATAGGAGTAGAACTGCATCGTCCAACCACATGTGGAAATGAGTCTTTTGCATGTTTTTGCCTGTCAACTTCAAATCCTGTATATTTTACATGACTGCTGACTGTTTTGTACCTGGAACAAATTGCATGTTGCATTTTATTGCCTTAATTCATTCAATTTTTTATTATCACCACTTTGCAGTTGCAAGCATTTGTTTTCTATTCATTCATTAACTTGTTCATTCAGCCTTATAATGTATGCAGGGTGGTTGCATGAGAGCAGTTCACTCTTACTCTCTCACTCTATTGACATTAGTTAACATTAAAGGGTAAATTGATGATGAGAGGAAAAAAAAAAAAAAAAAAAAAAAGGCACCACACCAACATTGAATTAAAGGCATCTACACTTCCTTCACAGCTACCTATTGCAGGTACAGGAATAGTTCACGCTGAAAGCATAGCTTGTGAATGCAATACTTTCAGAGAGTTGTTACACGACAACTAACATTGCAACAATACAATAAAATTGTCAATATGCAGTTTCGATCACTGATGACCTGTGGTTGCTTTTGTTACCTCGGACTGAAACGCAATTGACAGTTGAATGTTTGATTCTCATTAGTTGCCAACAACTTCTTTTGAAAAAAAATATTATTCCATATATATTACCTTACACATTTATGAGTCAGCTTTCAGCTTAACTTGTACAGTATTTTGATATTTGGTGCTTGAACCTTCCCTCTGAATTCTGGCAGGTGAAACAAAACAATCAAAAATATTCCACTTCAACAGAGAAGCTGCACGAGAGTAACAGCACTTACTATTGTGTAGCAAACAAGACGAGAACAGTGAGATCTCTCGGTAGGGTACATCTTTAGGTGCCTCTCTGCTGTAAGTGTGGGCTGCCTGATATTTTATTTTATTCCCATGGCGGTGTGTATTGTTAGAGTGGCAGTTGTTGGACTCTCTGAGGCCTTTAAGCGCTCTGTTTTCCCCCATATTACTTGTGCCCTGTGGGGGGACAGACAGTTGTAGCGAGATGCAGTGCAGCGCAGCAGGGGTGGTCCCTAGATACCACAGATTCATACTTTCCACCTGACGCACAGGATAGAGAGAACAGAGAGCTGGCAATTACCAGACTTCTCGCTATATATACTGCAATCCTGGCCAGCTCTGCTCTGCTGTACTCCACTCAGAAGGCTGTCTCAGGGCCAAGCTGGAGGTAATGAAAACAACACACTCCTAATGGACTATTGATGTGTGTGTATTTGTGTGTGTGTGTGGATGTATGAGAGGAAGAAGTGAGAGGGGCTCAAAGAACAAAGGTAGGAGACTGTAAGAAATCATTCTGTTGGCGTGCCCGTGTGCTTTTCCTTTTGTGTTCTTGCAACTGCAAAAAAATGTGCATCCATATCTGTGAGCTACTCTAAATCATCTATATAAGCAGAGCAAAAGCACAGGAAATAAACCACAAGCGTGATCCAGTAACCACGGTGTGATGTACTGCCAGCCAAGGAAACAGAGACAGACAGAGAGACACTGTGTCTGAGACATGAGGTCACTCAGCACCAGGTGTGTTTCCATCGTCCTTCAACTCAAACACCAGCGGGCAGCTCTCATATAAATACGCTCATATACAAAGAAACACAAATAGCTCCGGGTGACATAAAAACATTGGGAACTCAGACGCCATCATAGTAAGTTTCATCAAATGGAACACAGCCCACTCGTGCTGCTCGTCCATTGGCAGAGCGTGTAGGCGTGTACATGTTATTTGTGTCTACGAGTGTGTCCCCTACCCTGCTGGCAGGCAGTCGGATGAATGAAAGGGCGTCAACTCCTGGAGGTCCGGTGGCGCTACAGAAATAACTCTGCTGACCACAGTGACCTCTGCTTGTTCCCACACAGCCTGCATCCTGTTCTAATGGAGGATCATGCTCTATTTTAGGGGCAGCAGCTAGATTTATCTCACTGCCCTCTGTGTCCTGGGACGGTGACAGTGACGTGGCCGGGGTGTAACTGATGCCTGCTTTTTTTTTTATTATTTTTTTTTAACCTGCTTCCTTGACGCAAGCACACAGAGGATACAATTAGTCTTGAGGTCAACTCTAGTCAGTCAGATGACCTGGCTAAACCTCACTGTTTTTGTTCACTTTCAAATGTATGCACATGCTAGAAACATGCTAGAGTGGAATGGAAAGCTGTAATCGATCGTGCATTGTGACGCTATAAGCTGATGAAAGGTGCAGGAGATAAGGAGTTGGGAACCACAGAGAGCAAGCCTGCTGAATTGCTTGCATACCACAGAGACCTTAGAGCGAGATTATCCTCCTCAGAAAACGTAATCTTTGTTCTGGAGGACGGGCGGGCTGGCCAAAAGGCTACGAGCTCAGTGACCCACTGTATCTGCTGAGAGGCGAAATATTATTTTTGGAAAAAGAAATGCATTGCCCCAGGTCCTGCATTAGATTATGTTGACTGATGGCTAAAAACCTGGAGTCTAGGGATCCGTGAAGATAACGTGTGCATCTCAGGACTTTATTCCTAAGAGTGGTGGAGAGCCCAGTTAGATCCAGGAAGAAGCATAAAAAGAAGAGTTTTCTTTTGTATGACTGTAAAGTCAACAGAGTGAGCTTCTGAGCTTGCCAGAATCAAATTGATGGGAAAAAAGGTATTAGAAACGCTCCCAAAGTCTTAAACAACAACTGTGCAAGACATTCAACCAACAATTTGTCCACAACTGTGTTTCACTGCGTAGAGCAAAAAAAAGAAAGAAAGAAAGAATTTTCTCAATAATACAGTAGATGAATGTGTGATAAGCCGTCAAACTGATTGATCCATCACTCAAACTGGTCTTTTATTCCGTTGTCTCAACAGTAACTGAATCAACACACCTCAACCAACAAAGCCCCTTGGATTGTTTTAAAACATGGCGGGTTTTGGTCTGAACGTCTATTTCAGCATAGCAGTGCTTTGAGATCAGGACGCTAACGTACTGTGACTATGCTTATCTGCTGATGATTGGCAGGTGTAGTGTTTACCAGTGTCACCATCTTAGTTTAGCATGTCAGCATGCTAACATTTGCTTATCGGCACCAGTTGGCCTGTTGGTGCTGGAGGAAATGTTAAACATTAAAATTCATCTTCTGATGATTCTAAATGTTTGTAAAATATCTCATGACAGTCCCTTCCATACTCAAATCCAAAAATATCAACGCCGTGGCTTCAGGGTGGACAGACACGACACAAAAAGCCATGAAGCTAGCGCGGCTAAAACCAGCGTTTTGCAATGAGGCAACATGTGGGAGAATGTATTCTAAATTACTGGGTGCATGTTAAATTGATGAACATTTCCCTGCTTTGTTGCTGCTTGGATTCATAATTGACAACTGAAAAAACTAAATACTGCGTTGTAACAGTCAGCTGTCCACGGCGTGAATCCACAACACCAAAGCAATGCACATCACACATCAATGAGCAGGCTGATCGCATATCAAACAACGAGGAGATGAAGAATATTGTTCATAAATATAAGCAGCCTCAGGTGCTTATTTTGCTCGCACTAATATTGTGTGCACTCAGCCATATCCAGTAACATAGATGAGCATCAGGGAGGGATGAGCAGGAATGTGTGCGATGCGTAGAATAGCGAGCAGAGAGGAAGGGAAGACGGGCAGGGAAAGTGAGGGATGAAAGACAGTGACGGCAGGGAAGATAAGAGAGGGAGGGAGGGAGGGAGGGATGAGAGAGAGAGAGTACAAAAGCAAGGACAACAGAATAGTGCAAGGAGAGATGTGAGCAGGGCGAGAGGGAGAAAGATGGAAGGGGATCAACATGGTGGACAGCTGGGCCGGGGTGACGGGGGTCAAGCTCAGGAAGCGGTCCCACAGTCAATGTCATCCTTTCATCTCGTCTGCTGCAGATGCAGCAACCTAAACTTTACTCAAATTTAACCTTCCAAAAAGCACGGGTTGATCCAACTTTCAGTCCTCTCCCTTTCGCTTCCCCGCGCCACCCATCACTTTCTTCCCCTCTCTGCCCTTTTCCATCTGTTCTCTTTTATCTCCCTCTCTTATTCTTGTCACATTTCCTCAGCTCCTAATCTATTTCTTTCCATCGCCCTCCTGCTATATTTCTCTCCATTACTCTCCCTCGTTATGTATCGTTTTCTCATGGTAACTCTCCTACATGCTGTCTCTCTCCACATTAGATGTGGTTGAGTGGAGAGCAAAGTCAATCGTTCCTGCCTAAACCCCTCCAGGAACCAGCACTCCTCTTCTCTGCCTAAACAAACTTTGAAGCCAATCAAAGGGCTTATATTATTTTCTGTGGAAGGGGACTGCAGCAGGTGAATACTTTATATTTCAGTGACAGATCCACTCAGAGCGGCTCCTCTCTCTCTCCTCCTCCTCCTCCTCCTCGTCTCTGTGCTAACCGTTGGCTCCGATCATGATTGATACAGTTCAGTGGCAAAACAAACAAAGCGTGACAAATCCAGATTATTGTCTGTGGGCGAGATAAGGTTATAATGAGAAAGTGCATCGGGGGAAATTGATCCTTTTTCAGGAAGCTGTCTGATTTACTGGGGATGCCAATAATAACTTCCTGTGTGACCTGCCTCTAATGGGAGGCGGGTGAAGTCAGTGGTGGGGGGTGGAAGGTTCACGCTAAGAGAGCAGATTTCATTACGATGCAATATCCTGAGAAGCGCATTTGAGAGAGGGTTTGGTGGCTAATTATTATCCGCAGCAGTGTATATTGAAAAGCTGTCTGATTGTCTTTGTGCATCACAAACAGAGACAGAAATATGAGTTCACACTGGGTGACAGCAGTAGTAAATGAATTATCAATACATAATGGATTTGAACTTTTGATTATGTCAAAAAAGAGGACTGAAAACATTAGATACAAACAATTCACCGATCAGCACCCACGCATGACACACAGATGCATCTTGGGAAAAATGTGCCTTGGCATGTTTGGAGAGGCAGCGATGTCTGAGGCGCGCTGACAGCCGAGCCACCAACCTACTTGGCTACACGTTAAATCTACACGCCATAGGGGAGAAATGGGCCTGCTGACAGGCCAGTTATTAGCCAGGGGAATGTGGGAGGGATTGCAGAAATTAACATGGATTACTCAAGTATGACTGACAGTTTCAGAAGGGCTTTTTGTGACTTACCAATTGAATTGGGACTTGCCTTAATTCAGCGAGGGACATTTTAATACCGTGGGCTGTCTCTGCTATCTTGGCACCGTTGCCTTGGTGAGGACGCCAACAGGGGAGGGAATCTTTTTTCTGCAACAGCACCCCCAGCAACAGCTCCCCCACCCTCAGTGGCTCCCCCACCCTCAGTGGCTCCCCCACCCTCAGTGGCACAGGCCTTGTGTTCTGCAAATAATGGCGGGATGTGTCGGCGGGCCAGCTCTTGGGGTTCAGAAGTGTCTTTTGGTCTGTGCTGTGTTTTGTTTAAAGGGGGGCCTTGCCAACTAGTAACCCTTGTGAACTCTGTCTGGCAGCGGTGGCGGTTCTACAAAGCCTGGGTGTCGTCTGGATCTATGACAGATCAGGGAAGTAAATCTGAAAAAAAAAACTGATTTCCACGCGTCTCCATGAAAAATATGGCTTTCACTGTAGGCTTACATAAAAGTTTTATGTGTACATTAGAATAGAGTACTTTTGAATTGAAAGACAGAGTGTGAGTGAAGAGACACAGAGACAGTCACTGTGGTTTGAAAAAAGAAAGCAATGGTGAAAACAGATAAAGTTAGAGAGAGAAATGCCAGAGTATTATATTAAAAAAAAAAAAGAAGCAGGAAAGCTTGTACATATTGCATGTTTCCGTTTGGTTCCATCTCCCAGGGCTGCTGTGGCTGCTTCCTGATGTGGTTTCCATTATTTATCCAGCATCTATTGGACATTATTGGAGCCGACTCTAAGCTCTGTTGCCATATTGGCAGCAGGACAATGGAGTGAGCAACAACAACGGAAGGGGAAAGGAAGAAGCTGCAGTGTTACTGCACATTCAGCCTACACTGAATCACTATTTGTGTAGTTAGACAGTCACGAGAATGCTGGATTCATTGAAGTCTGGTACTGTCATTTGTTAACGCTACCTGTATTTAGCCCTTCTGAAAACACACCTTCTTGTTTATTTAGCGGTTGTTTGATTGTTGACAATGAAATCAAGTTAAATTGCACAAAGAGCAGCAGTTTGCCTGAGCAGCACAGAACATGTATCAAATCTTATCAATTTCCTCTCTGCCACGGCTCACACACAATACGGGATGTACATGAGATTACTCACCTGCCAAAACCAAACAATGGCTAATGTATCTCCGGTTCAAATTACATTTACCATAGGGTGTCATCTCTAAGCTGTTTAATGCATTGTGGGACGAAGGGCTTTAATCAGCGAGGCTCAGTGGAGCCAGCGGATTAAATCACTTTTTATCTGCGCTTCCTTTGACTTTCCCAGTGCTCAGGGTTGCTGTGTAAATCATAATGCGTCCCTGTTGGGCTCACTTCAGTATGGTTTATTGCTGTAGTCACATTTCATAAATTCTATTTATTTTGTGTATTGAGTAAATCCACATGCACTGAAAAATAAGGATAACTACAAAGTTGATAATTTCTTGGAAACATGAGTGTAAAGTCCTATATGTGTGTATCCTCTGTGTTTTTAAATACACGTATAATGGGTATCGATGTAGGCGAACATGTCCATCGGAGAAAGCACACGCACGCACCCAGGTGTATTTTGGCTCGCATGCACTTCATCCAAGGAGTATGTGAATGACTTTGTATCTGCGTGCGGGCGTATGCACACTCACAGCCCGCAACAGCGACAGGGAGAGCGGCTGCCGCATTGCACAGAATAGCTAAACAGCTGTAGTGCTCCATCAGGGCAATCGATCATGTCCCTCTCTCTGAATCACAATCAGACGTGGGCAGAGCAGGGAGGCTGGAGCAGGCCGCGATGACTTGCTTGTTGGACGGAAAGCTACGCACGTCTCATATCAACCGGGCCTCGCCAAACAAACCTGACCTGGATAGCTTATTAGATGCATCTATATACGAGTGCCGTAGTACTTGTTTCTGTAGAACTTGTTGCAAAAAACAGACTAGTATCTAATTAAAGTTCCTGGGGAGTACCGCCTTATTTTACAACGCCGTGTTTTTAGTCCTTATGAACAATATAACCGTGTCTATGAGGTTTAACGCACTAATTATTTATGTTACAGTTATAAAGGATGTTTAATCATACAAGTAGTGATATAACACCTCACATTCTGTACATGTTGACTCTGAGTAACAGTAGCATGAATCAAAAGTTCATTACACCATATATTGCATCTAAATAACACATGTAAGCACTACAAAATTAGATAAGATTTAATTAAAAACTTAACAGTAAGAATAGGGGAGCTGTTTAAGTATCATTAGCTGCCATCTGCCATCATCCCCCCACACTGTATATCAACTCAACATCTCATGTTATCACAAGGAAGTTAGATATTATTTCATTAAAATTAAAAACAGGAAGTGTATGGAATCTGTCTGTGGCGCCATTAACGGCCATC
>CALSBV010012213.1:12358871-12431371 GCA_943590825.1 Bovichtus diacanthus
GCATGCATGCTTGCCGAGAGGGTTGTGTAACTTTGTGTGTGTTTGTGGACTATGTTTCAAACGATAAATGGTGGAAAAAAGGGATCTCATTAGCATTATATGAATGTTGACATTCCATTCAGGTCAAAGTTAGTGGTGCATGACGATGTTCGTGCTTAGGTGGTTTGTGCATGTGTGTATGTGTATGTGTCAAGGTTCAGACTGTGCAGTAGTCATGGCTGTCACACAAGTATACACATGCACGTGCACACACGCGCTCCTGCTGTGCTGTGTGTGGCGAGGCCCCCCCGGGGGGGGTGCTGCTGAACTGTCAAAGCAGGATGGATGAAGAAGCTGCCCTGCATAACAAGGGGCTCTGGGGAAATACCACCAACATGACACGCACGCACATGCAAACGCGCACACGCGCGCACACACACACACACAATGCTCCCACTTTAAAATGCATACATTTTAATAAGCACGCATGAATCAGAAAACAAAGACAAATGTATTAAAAAACACATGACATGCACATGTATTCATGCACACGTATTCACACACGCGCACGCACGCACACACACACACAAATCTACATCTACAGAGGGCCTTTCGCTGCTTGTGTGAGAAACCCTGGGGTCTTTCGTAGAGGAACATCTGAGTCTGATAACAGAGGAATGTCCAGAGATCTCCATTTAGCAGACAGCACAAATCCGGTTTCAAAAATCAGATGTCGTATATCATGAATCACTTTGGTGCATGTGATGTCATCATAAGTGATAAAAATGGGGGCCAAGTTTACAAAAAAACAGGACCCAAGTTATAATAAACCGAGGAATTGATTATCATATGCATTAGCTCAAATAACAAATGGCAGCAGCACAAAGCACACTAATAGCTTGTGTGTGTGTGTGTGTGTACTATTCAGGCATATATGAAGGGAAAGGGGGATTTTCATGAACCTTCAGGAGGGACCATAGTAGCACCAGACCAGAGCAGACCTTGTAAACTTAACTATTCTTAATTCCAAAGAAGGATTTCCTCGATCAGGGCAGTAAATCTTCATGCTTGGCACAAGCCTGAACAATCCATTAACAATAATAAAGCCTGAGCGGCGGGGAGATAGACCCTTAAAGGGGAAGGTCAGCCTGATATTACAGCTTTAAAGGTTTCCTATTACGGCTCAACTTCAATATAACCACTCACCTTGCCTTTAATGGCCGCTGGCTATGCAGTGGCTGAGCATATATGGAGATTCTAAATCCAGTCTCTCTGAGATATTACTGTATAGTGGAGAGCGATTTATGGGTCTGTTTCTGTCCCGCTGGTTGGAGGTGTGAGTATTGTTAATAAAATTGCCACAGGGGTGAAGGAGATCTCTTTGGTATCGCCCTGTCTGGCCCACGCGTCCTGCTGGGACACAGGCGAGGCTGCAAGCGCTGCAGCAACTGGCCCCAAAAGTGCTTAGCCAGCATGTTTTTCCTTCATCCTGGCCTTTTCTTCTGACTCTTTGTTTCATATCTTTACTCTCCTTCCACCTTGCTTTTCTTTTTGCTAACCCCTCTTGTCACCCTTACTCCCTTAGAGAATTGCTCTGTTTCCAACATTTCCAATGTCTCCTTGTTTTAAACCTTTGGGACAGTGATGCCACTTTGGACTCGGAATAAAAAAACACATTTCTAACACACAGCTACAGCCTTGTGTCCATATCTGTCTCCCTTTTGTGACATTTTTTCTTTCACCCTCTTTCTCCTGTCTGTTTTCTCCTTGGCCAGCTTGTTCCACTGTCTAGGGTGACTGCAGAAAAGAAAGATAGGAAGGAGAGAGGACACGGCAACAGAGAGCCGGAGCAGGAGAGGAAAGAGGGGAGAGTGCAAGCTCTTAAGTAGATTGCAAAGAACAGCACAGAGGCATGAGTGTGAATATTAAGAGGGTTTTCTCCTGCCCAAGAAGTTTCAGCCTGCAGCAGCGGCAGCACCGCCAGCAAGGGAAAGAGATGGTGACAGAAAGAGAGGGAGAGAGAGGAGGCCTACAGAACCGTCAGCTATTCAGCCATAGCCCCGACAGCTAGCTTCAGGTGTCAGAAACAACGGTGTACACAATCTATCAAGCTGTCCGGCAGATCTCAGATGAGAAATTACCATAATTGAATTAGAAAGGATGTTTCTCATTGCAAAGGTGATGATTTTCCCAGAAGAAAAGGAAAAGGGTGATGGGAGAACAATGTATAGCAAAGGAGGGGAGACTCACCTGGAATGCCTGGCGGGGTTTTCAGGTATTTTCCATTGAAATGCTGTATCACTACTTCACACTTCTCTGTGGACTCCATCCTGCAACAAAAAGTGATACGTAGGGTTTGATTAAAAAAAAAAAGAAATAATACTCAGTGTCCATTTGTAGGAAAGGGTGCTACAGTGCTTCCTTAGAAATAAAATAACTAAATGATGACACACAGAGAGAATGCTTGTGGTAAATATACCGAATGGCTTTATGGTACAAATGGAGATTTCTTTATGGCACTAAACAGAATCAGAAGAAACAGTCACTTCTAAACACAAACAGGTGACACTACCTCTCATCTACACCACGGTACCATTCGTAAACCACAATATATCAAGGAGTTTCAGCCCATTGAGAGCAGTGTTGCAGTTGTAATCACGTTGCTTGTTTCCGTTTTGCACTGGAACCCACAGACTGTGTCCTGCTGTCTGCGTAGTATCACTCCATATCGACATCACGCGATAATTCAATGTGATTATTTTTTTATTCTTTGGATGAATAAACGGTATTGAGATGAAATCATTTATCAAGATAGCGTGATACTCAGTTACATTGTTTAATTTGATAACAAGCACAGACTCACTCAAATTTCTCAGATAATCAGATATGAAAGCTTTGTTTGACAGGAAAGCGTTTCTAAATATTTAATATGTAGCTGGGTTTTATCCTCTCACTCAGGCCATTTTATCTCTTAACTTAACTTTATCCTCCTGTGTTTTTATGTTTTATTTTATGTTTTTATGATCCCTATGTTGTTTTGTATTTTTATTCTATTGTTGTTGTATTGTTGTTTATGGTTTTTATCTGTTTATTCTTATATATAGCACTTTGTAACCTTGTTAAGATAAGTGGTATATAAAGAGTTTATTATTATTATTATACGACACACTTTATATTACCACTCAGTTCAATGCCGTTAACAAACTGGATTCCAATTAAATATAAACTATTGCTTTGATCTGATTATTCTGTATTTCTGTGCATGTATGTGACCATATTAATGTATAGCTGGATATATACATTTTTCTATAATTTCACTTACACATACACAGCACCTTTCATTTGTTAAGTATTTAATGTACACAGCAGTATACAAAATAAACTTTACCGTGTGGTTAATTCATATAGCCTATTTATTTATTGACTTAAAAAAAAACATGCTATATCGTGATATATATATTGTTATCGAGATCTATACCGACTATGGGGACTATGGGGTTACTGGGGAAAGTCACTAGTTCATAAAATTCATAAAAGAGTTTGCAGGAAAACATCTGTTCGGCAGCAGAACAAAGGTGGAGGAATGTAGAAGAAGTAGAAAAAGGGGGATGAGAAGGTATGAGAAGGTAAATGTGCTTATGGATCGTTGTTACTCTGAATTCCGGAGTGGAAGAGCGAGAGATAATACAGGAAGCTGACCGAGTCTTTCCTCCTCTTCCAGCCACTGGATCAAAAGTCTACGGGCCGAGCAGCTGAGCAGCAGAGCAGCAGGAGGGCTCTGATCCCTCACATCATAAGCACACAGAAACTAATACCCATACACAGGCGTACATAAGTATATCAAACACCTATTCAAATGTGAAAATGTAATAAATATTGCCATTCACACAAATCTATTTTATCCTGGCGCTGTGTTGTGAGGAGAAATGCAAAACTTTAGGACGTGTTGACCTGATGGTGGTGCTACGTGAAAAGTCAGGGGATCACCAATTACAGTTCATCCTGAGGGGAATATGAATGTGAGCGGAGCAAAGTTCATGGCAAGCCATCCGACTTTTGTTGAGACATTTCGCTGAAAACTAAGAGTCTGCACCTGAAGTGGCGCTAGAGGAAAAGCCATTAAAGTTCATCCTGTGTACATTTTGTTACAGTGACATAAAGAAAAACACAGCCCTATGCATTCATTTGCACCCAGTGTACACATGTTACCATGCAGATTATTTCATATAAACTCACAAAGGACTCATATTAAAATGAGACAGTTTGTAAATGCAGGCTTGAGTGGGTGCTATGCTTATGCTTATGGTAATATGCTCTTTGAATGTGCAGAATTCATTGCTTTCCAGATTTTCATGCTTTATTCGGTCTCACCTCCAAGAACACTCGTATCATCCTGTCAGCCTCTCACTTCTCTGTCCTCTGTCTCTCTCATCCTTCTCCTATCTCTACCTTCTTCCTGTTTTTTTTTTTTGAATTTTTTTTTTTACCATAGCTTCTTTATCGCTCGCTCCGTCCCATCCATCTTACTCCCGACCCGTCTGCACCTCTTCTTTTTGACGTCTCTCTCATTCTTCCCGGTCTTTCAACCTTGGTTTTTTCCTCCATCTTTCACCGTTACCCTCTTTCTCTCTTCCGCCCCATCTCTCTCACTTTCCGTGCCCTCCTTTTCTCCTCTCTCTGTGCATCCGTTTGTTTCTCTGTGCACCATAACCACATCAACATCTTTCTCCCTTTTCCTCTCCCTGATTCTCTTTTTAAAATATGTAATCTTTCACACTTTCTGGCATCGTCTGTCTCTCACTGACCCTGTATCCCCGCCATCTCTCTTTCTTTTCCATCCGTACCCCCCGTGTTTGGGAAGACTGAGCCAGTGTGACTCAGCTGATCACTGGTCATGACAACTGGCCTTTAACACTTGCATTCAGCAAGTAGAAATTAGATCAGTAACACTGTCATTCATATGATTAAAAGCAATATGTATTATATTCAAGTAAGTAAGGACAGGGTATGGTTTGACATTTTTATATTTTATATATATTATTTATTATACCATATTATTTAACAAAAGAGACCAGACTTTAGACCAGAAATTAAATGTCTAGACACAATTAGCCGTACATAGACTCTGCCTAAATTAAATAGTTAATGTTATATTTTTTAAATTATAGTTTAACCAAAGAATAAGAGTAAAGAGTAAAAATAGTACAAATACAAGGAAGGCTTTCAGTACCTGACAGTATTCAATGCTCAGTGCTAATGACATATTCCGGTCACTACCAAAAAAAAAGCATTTGAGTTGGATATCAAGCTCTACATTATTATATTAAATAAAACTATTTTGTGCCCATTGTGAAATAAAGGAAGTGGAGACCATTTCCTTAAAGATAGCACAAAATATTTAAAAAAGAAAACAAGAGATGAAAATGTCCCTGAAATTCCAATTTCAGTTTTTTTATTTCTCAGTGTTTAATTGTTTTATTTTATTATTATTTTATTGTATTGCACGGTATATCATAACTTGTTCTGTATTATTTATTTAAAACTTTATTTTAGCATTTTTTGATGAAAGCCATGCCAATAAAGCTTAATTGAATTGAAATGAACAGTGTTTTTATTGAATTTATTTATTTACATATAATCAGTATGCATGTATAATATGCTCCTCATCCATGTTCACATGCTGTGCATCTTAAAAAGGGGCTGAACAATCCGGTTGAACCCGTCACCCTTCTCCAGAGTTTCAAGTGATTCTCAGACTGGAAGTGTTGATGCTTCCCTCGCTATTCTCCAGCGCTCTTTATCCATCCTCCTTACACCCCCTCTGGCTATTCACTGTTTGTCTCCTCCTCAACACTCTTTCAAGAAGGTAGTTCGACAGAAAACAGGTGGGTAGATGAAGAGTAAATAAGGCAGACAGGCTGTTAGGCAGTCATAGGGAAACAAGCCGGTCAGCCAGACTGTCGACCAACTTTCGGGGTAGCCATTCAGTCACAGAGCCAGCCAGGTAGGCGGTGAGGCAGGCTGGCTTTTCTCTGTGTGCTGCTGGTTAATGGCATCAGGTGCTGCTGTCTGCAATGATTAGTGCTGGGGCTGGAGTAATGGGCTCTGATAACAGTAATGGATCGGCCCACAAACAGCTCAGCTCAGTTTACTTTCTCTAATGCCCCTCGTGGCCCAACCCTCAGCAGCTGTCTGTCTGTCTGTCTGTTGACACAGCTAACAGGATTCAGAATTCATAAAACGCATCAATGTCTTTATTGCTTCTTTGCCCGAATGTCTTGTGGCTTCTTTTTCTGACCTGTACTTATCAATTGCACAACAAAACCTACCGTACCGCTCTCATTTGTTCTCCTTTTCTCCTTGTTTAACCAAATCAGCACACATTCACTCTTCACATTTTCTTCCAGACACCCACACTCACTCGTTTCACTTACTATTCCTCAATCTTTCTCAGTCTCATACGGCCTTCTCCTTCCTATCACCTTCACTTTCTCTTTATAATAACCTCTATGATTAGTTCTTTTCACCTGGCCATTGTTTCACACTCCTGTCCCTCTCTCTCCTGCGGCCTCACTCTCCCTTTTCCATCATGTCTCTGTTCTCCCACCGAGGGCAGCTTGAACAGGTGGCCTGTGGCAGGTTGTTGCTGTGCTCTGCTTGTTGGTCTGCAGGACGCTGCCTACCAGTCTGTGCGTGTGTTGGTGTGAGAGTCGGCTAACTACTGTGTGTGTTTGTCTGTGTGCGCACGTGCATGCATGTGTGCATATTTTGCACATGTGTAGATGCCTGTCTGTGCACGTGCGCTCATATTTGTGCATAAGTGCCTGTTTGTGCTCGTCTGTCCTGCTGTAACCCTCAGTAATAGAGCAGGGAATAGGAGAGGAGTTCAGCCTGAGCAGGTGATTAAGAAAAATCCCTGCAAGATGGCGGCTCAGTGGCCATCAGTTGCCTCCTCTGGGTAAACAAGGGAGGATATGGAGAAGAATGAGAGCCTGGTGGCTGCTGCCGAGGACAAGGACAGAGCGGTTTATGACTTTAGGGGATTAACGAGCTAAAGTGGAAACTTTTCTAAGTAGAAAAATAAATAAACCATTCAGTGTTAGGATTGGCAGTGGAAATATTGAATACCTGGCTATAATGTAAGGACAAGGGGTTAATTGCAGGTATCCATGAATGCTTGAGAATGTACAAGACCAAGCATCCATCAGTGGGCATGTGCGCACATACACAGGAGCACACACACTCTGATGCACAGGCATAAACAAAGACAAACTCATCCACTGGCAGACGCACTGTCAAGCAGGCTTGGCAAACAAATCACCTTAAAAGTTGTTCCTGCTTGGAGGCAGGATTCATCTGAAAAGTGTATTTTTAGCGTTAGTTTGAGTGTGTACGCACATAATAAGCTCAAGTATGTGCTTGTATGCCAGCGCATGTTTACATATATGGGTCCATTTGTGTGCACATCAGTCTGTGCATTTGTGAGAGTGTTTGCACAACTAACATCCACACAGATCCATTTGCAAATTGTTCCTTGTTACTGCTGCAGCCTCCATAAACTACCAGAATGGCATGAAACTTAAAGGGGAACGCCACCTAAATTCAGAATTCCTTTGGAAAGTTCAATCAATATTTGTGAACCTCAGCTGGTCTCTGTCAAAGCCAGAAACCAGATAAGTATGTCTCAAACTTGTGATGTCATAAAGTATAAAGTCTTGAGCTGCTACATAGACAATGAATGGACCCATAGTTTATGTTTACTAATATTTTTGATATTAGACAAGCATATATACACTTTGAAAATGGGCGTAGTGACCCTTTAAGTACAACAAATATGTAGACTTTGTATGGAATAACAATTTGACCCAAGTGTAGTTTGAGGACACATCTACTGTAATCAATTATTGCTTCCATTACTATCGTGTACCTGGCGAAGCCGACTCCTCTGCTGACCCCGTTGGCATCCCTCAGTATCCTCGTGGAGATGACGTGACCCAGGGGCTTCAGCATGTTCTCCAGCTCCTGCTCATCCATGGACACCGGCAGGTTGGAGATGTACAGGTTGGTGGGGTCCTGCTCCTGTTGCTGCAGGGCCAGGGGTTAGAAGAGTAGGGGAGGATGAATAGAGGAGAGGGTGGGGGGGAAAGGAGAGGAAAAGATGAGAAATAATGTATCACCAACAAGTGTAATAATTATGAAATATGCATCAGCTCTGTGTCGTGGACCAGCACTTAAGACGTTGCAATGCTGCCAACAGTGGAACTACTACACTCTGAACTCGCATGACGTTTGACCTTATTGACACTCACACATTGATCTGCTCCAATGGCATAAGGGTACACCAATAGTTCACTGTGCCTCCGGCTCTATGTGTGAGACAGACAGTGTATAGGCTAAATTATGGATTCGCGTGAGTGGAAAGTATAATAACAGAACAAGTCTGTATCAACATCTTGCATGCTGTACTTATGGACATATAGTAGTTCTAGTTTGTATGACATCTTCTGCGTTTTAAACCAATTAAAAGGGACATATTATGCTCATTTTTATTTCATTCAGGTATTTGGGGTTTATACTAGAACAGGTTTTACATGCGTCAATGTTCAAAAACACATTTGTTCTCATAATGGCTCTCTGAATATACCTGTATTCGCTCTGAGGGGGTGGTGGTATATTCTAATGAGCATGCATGTGACATAGGAAAGGGAGCCACATCAATGGCTTGTTGGATCCAATGCTTTCTGGTTGAGGCTGCCCACAAAACGCTGACTGCGTGGTCTTATTTCACAGTTTGTGGCTTGGCAGGCACTCCGGATACCAAAATGTATGTGCACAATAACGGGAAAAAAAAGGGCGACATTTCTCATAATATGTCCCGTTTTATGTTGAAAGAGAAGGAATGGTAGGAAGAGAGAGTGAGAAGCGGTGTAGTGTGTATTGTACAACAGCATTTTCTCTGTTGTGCCCAGAGGCTACAGCTAGCTAGGTGAAGCTGCACAGCTGGTGGTGGGTTGAGCCTGAGGGAGCAGAGGGCCCCGTGAGCTCTACAGTAGAACAGCTGGAAACAGCAGCCCCAGCCCCACGAGTCAATCAGTCACTGAGCCAGGCAGCCGCCATGTACGTCAACCAGCGATCCATCCATCTATGCTACAAGCGAGCCAGTCTCTAAATTAAGCATGAAACTACATTATGTCCTGCTTATCTCTAATCATGTATCTTTATGATGCTGTATGCACGTCAGCACATTCTTTCTCACATATCAAATTGCATTCAATCCATCCTCCAGTAAGTAAACTATCCAATCGAATAGCCAGATTCTGATCTGTGACCAGCTCTCATTCATCTCATCTCCTCTTTATCCAACATCCACATCTCCACAGCTTTCCTCCAACAGCAGCCAGGACCACCGCCGGTTAAAGCTAACAAAGGCAAAATGAATATATCAAAAAGGCATCTATGTAGTGGTTTGTGACCAGCGTAATGTGATGAGTGAATACTGCAACAGTTTGATTTACACTCACTTCATACCAACTATTTCTAATTTGGTTCAGTCAATTGTATGTGTTCAACTGAAAGAAATTAATAGATGTGTATCTTTTGGATAATTCTGAATAGATGTTTTGATGCTGACATTGTGAACTTCAAATGTATGCATTTAATGCAATAAATGAAAAGTAAAATGTCTTATCACCCATAATACCAGAGGGTTACATATTAATCAATTTTAGATCAATAAGGTGAGCAGTGGAGGGCCTTTGAAAGGAGCATCACTATTTAGAAAGGCAATATGTGTGATGATTGGGCTCTATTATGTAATAAAAAGGAAGGCTACTATATCTATCATGAATGACAATAGCAATTTAGCAAGACATACATATATAAAAAATGATGGAATGACAATGAAGCCAAAGAACAATGTTAATTTCAGTAGCGGCTAAATTGGACGAGCCAAGATTAGTCTCATAAACCTTAAGAACTGGCAACAAGACAAGAGAAGAAGAGAAGCAAGTAGAAAAATGAACTGAATGTTAGTGAAAGTACATTAGGACAATAAGCGCACGACAATAATACACTTTTTATAACTAAACCACAAGGATACTTGTATTCTGGTAAATGCGCTGCCTTACTTTGAATTCAGTTGATTCAGCCTCAAATAAATGCCTCAGAAAGATAAGACACGTGAATGTACAGTGATCTTTTTCACACGCATATGCAGCACTTTAAACAGCAACTTCAGTGCAGAAGTCTGTCTTCTTCTCAGTGGGGGGTTGTGGAGACACTTCAGTTGCAGCTTGCATGTAAACACTGTCTTTGAGAATCTTTACAGCTCTCTGTGCTTGGCCACAGGCAATGCTGTCTAACTGTCTGGTTTTGCTTTCTTTTTACGACGGAGGAAGAGGTTAAGGAGGAGGAGAGGAAGCGCCTGCACCAGCGTCCTGCCTCCATCTCTCCGTCTGTCAGAGGAGAAGACTGGTCCCTCCCCTGATTAATTAGCCGTCTTATCTGACAGGACATGTTTGATCTGATTAAAGCATTTGGGAGAAAGCCGGTACCCAACGTGAAAACAGGAAAACCAACACCCTATCTCCTTTAACCAGGATCTCAATTAACTAACTTCGGGGCAAACTAAGCTCCTCCTTTCTCTGCAGGTTTGTCACATTTACGTGCTTTGGAAAGCGCTCACAAGAGTTTGTATAACACAGGATTTGGCAGTGAATGAGGCTTAATTAAATCTGCCCGTAAAAAATCTACTGTACATGTGTCACTCTCCTGCTAAGTCCCTTTGGTGTGTGTAGCCATGCAGCTGTGCTTTCCTTTGAGTTTCATCGGTTATGTGAGGCGATGTTTTTCAGGATTATGTCAAATAGGCTCCGTATTCCAATGCAGACAGGAGGTCTGGATCAATGAGTTAACTGAGACTGACTCAGTCACTGGGCTAAGCCAATGATACGAGAGTTTATGTGTGTGTGCGCACACTTTTGAATGAAAGCACTTTCTCCTATAAGCATGTGACAGTAGACTCTGTGAAAGAGTGCGACAGCACGTGAAGCGATAATTTGTGTGCGTGGGCTAATAGTAGAGGGCTCCGCTTGCTGGGGGATTAACGCTGGGAGGCCTCATCCACGCACGGCCGCCTCGCTAAGTTTCCTCTTTGATGACGTTCCGCACCACAAAGCCCTAAATACCCAGATGAGAAGGTTACGGAGAGGAGTGGAAATGGGAGCATTTTGACGGGAGGTGAGATGGGCTGCCCCATTCCACAAGGAGATTTAATATCCTTTAATGTCAGCCTTCGCACACGCTCTGCTGTCAGGCTAAGAATGAAACGGTAATCGAGGTGTGTGTGTGTGTGTGTGTGTGTGTACCTGCATTCATATCCCATCTCGGAGTAATTATGCGTTTGTTCCATCAAATCTATATAGTGTAATGCTGTGTATGTGTCTTTGAGTCTGTGTGTGACGGCAGTTGTGTCTGTCCCATCGCCATTGACCAGTGTTGTCGAAGGCTAATGGAAAGGCTCCAGGCTGCGCTTCGCCTTTGATGAGCATAATTCCTTCACCTTGCCACCAGGAGGACAGGATGAATCCAACTGTGTGTGTGACAGGAGGGGGGGGGAGCAGCCGACGTGTCATTTCCCGCTGACGGATGGCCCACTCGCTAGAGCTGACAGCCCTGTAGCTGTTATTTCATTTCGACACCCTGCTCTGTTTACCTCACTGTAATTTCTGAGAACATTACAGTGCTACAGGGGAGGGGGGGAGTATTAGTGGAAAGAAGGCAAGGATCTGGGTTAAGCAAAAAAAAAAGAAAGAAAGGAAAACAAAGGAGAGAAAATTGGAGTTAAAGATCACGATGCAAAAGGTGAAAGAGTGAAAAGGTAAGAAAGAAAAAGACAGAGAAGGAGGCAGCTGACATGACAGGCAGATATAACACATTAAAGGGAGCCCTTGTTGCCTTTGACAACGCTTGAGGGAAAAAAAAGTCAGCCGTTAGAAGTCTCACATTCCGCCTATGGGGCTCTCAGGGCTGTATCCATTTAACAGATAGAAGTTAGACAGATAGATGTGTGTCCTGACTGGGGGCACTCCATCTAACCCCATGTTGAGGCTCGGAGCTGCCCTCACTCTCTCTTTACTCACACCATATCCCCCAGATTCCTTTACCTCATACTGTCTGTCTCTTCTCCCCTTTTCATACCACTGACCTCTCCATAGCCTTTCTTTCTCCAACTCTTCTTTTTGTCAACACTTTTCACTTCAGGACCCTCCCGCTGAATCTCTCCTTACACTGCCCTTACCTTTTCCCATCAATCCATTTCAGCTTGTCCTTCCTACCCCACTATTGCCATCTCCCATTTTTCCTCTTCTCCTCTCTCCATTCAGCTTGCTCAAGAGATTAGAGCTGTGTGTGTAATTGGCTCTACAGGGCTTCTCAGCTGCTCGTTCTAAGCACCGGTACACACTGTACGAGGGCGTGTGTGCATGTGTGTGAACATATATCCAATGAGAATCCTCGGTTTTGTACCACACTATTCACTTCCCTCAGGTATGCCACTCTGGCCTGTTGTGTGACTAACCAGCAGTCTGAAGGAGCACAATTAAATGGAAAGACAATGGGGTTCCGTGTTGTCTGGTTGGAGAAAACTGCAAGGAAGCAGAGCTTGCTGTGTTGCTGCTGCTGCGAGGATGTGTTGCTGACAAGTTTGCAGATGCCAGAGGGAGCGTTCCTGTGCTCTTGTATATAGGTTAAGGATGTGCACAGATCTTGCTGTGGGAGTCTGAGTCTGCAGAATGCATTCATAAAGACAAGCGGGCCGACCAAGTGGAAGGAAGGAGTAGAGGGATGCGTGATAGGGGAGAAGAATATGTGCGCACCAACTCACTTCAAAAGCTTGAGTTTAATTTGTGAGGAGCCAGAAAGATTTGGAGGAAAAAAGGTAGCACTACAAAGGAGCTATCATTCTGTCAGCCGGTGAGTCAGCTGGTCAGACAACAGCAGGCGAAGTCAGGCGAGCAGCTTACTGCCCTTTGATGAGCACTTCCACATTTACGGTTGCCACTGATGAGCGGATGGCAGGATCACTCTACTTTTCTCTTTGTAGAGGCTGTTGTTTAACGCTTCCTCAACACTCTGCCATTCTGTCTGTTATCAAGCCTCTCAGTGGCACTCGACTTCAAACCCCATCCACATCCAAGACTTTACATTCCAGTGTGTCCTTATCACAGCCCGTCTCTGTCCACTGCAGCCACTTACAGGGGATACAGAGCCAAGCTGCAGGAGGCTTGAAACTACAAGTGCACACAAGGTTTCATGGTGGGGGTCAGAGTTTGGGGACAGAATTAGATTCGGTAGATCCTGCATTAGGACAGAATCAATTCTCAGCACAGGAGAGATGTCAGCTTTAAAGTGTGTTTTCTTGCTACATGTATTCATCAAAGCTGGCTTCTACAGACAGACGGTGAAACTTTTTAGGCTCGAGTTCTCTTATTCTGTCACACATCCACAAAAACACGGCGAGATACACAAACGCACATTACAATCCAACATATGCACAAACGTCTCCGACCTAGACGTGCTCCGTCACAGAGCAGCATGATGCGAAGTAAAAGAACGGCGAGAGCGCAAGCTGATAACGCGTGAGGTCCTTCTGCTGCTCACTGGGGGGGCTGACGAAATCTACATTCCTGATTCAAACCTTCTGTTTGAAACAAAGGGCTGTGAGGCGGAGGATCTGTGCCATCACCCAGGGCAGCCATTTCCAATCCAATTACCATATTACGTCTGAATAAACAGCCTTAAACACCTGTCATTTAAACATTGCTTTAATAGCACTGCGATAAACGGTATTGGCAGGGGTCTAAGATAAAGAATGCAAACAAACCGTGTACGCATACAGTTGTCAGTGCTCAAGGAACTGAATTAAACCTAATTGTTCTGTTTATAGATTACATCTTTCCTCTAATTTGAATCAGTTTTGTGGGTGGCATTGCAGTAATCATCTTGACATGTACACCCGTAGGTTTGAGAGGAAGTTATGTTTGTGTATAAATGTTACACAGATTTCAAGAATGTTTCCATCAAAGCCTGTATGCGAATATATTCAATACGATGTGAGAAGATGACATAAGTAATTGAACACTGATGGCATTTTTTATTTGCAGCTTCCCAGATAAGATATTTGTCTTTTTTTTTTTTTTATTCATGAATTTCCCTCTTCTGATCCAGATATATGTTACATCCCGCCCTGCTAGTTTATTCTTTGGGGGGGATCTAGTGTATTCGAGGCACTGTGTAGAGATCCAATTTTCTTTCTTTTTTTTTTTTCTTTCCCGAAACTGATTCAGATACGTCAACTCAGTGCTCTCTTTTCCACAAATGTTGAATCTGTACACCTCACGGCATGGAACTAATTGGAATCATTTTTATTTAAGGTAACATGAGGTCAGTTGTGCTGCAGCCTGCGAGCACTGAAAGAACACAGAATCTTACAATGACATTGACACGGAAACTGAAATGTAACTAAGGATTGTGCTGCACATACATTCACTGTACACATGCCGTCATTATTCAAAAATAATCTACAAATGCGTTACCTCATCTTTCCTGTGTATTGAGATAATATGGATGCAGTCAGTGTGATTTCCTGATCTGTCATCATCCTCCCTCTAATCTACCAAACATTTCATTTATTCGCACTAGGATGCTCAACAAGATCATCCACTCACTAGCAGATGGTTGCTTATTCCAATTAATTAACCTCTCAGTATCATTATTACACCAAAAAGTAATTCAAAGTTTGTCACGGGGTACAATATTTTTTTTTAATAAGATAAAAAAGATTTTTTTTTTTAAATAGCAAAGTATGAAGCTCAGGAGCAAGATTAGAGGTTCACCTTGCTCACGCAGTGTTCCATTTGGCTGGAATACAATGTTACCTGATTAAATAAAAATCTTACAAATTACCATACGTTGCTGCAGAGCACAGCTTAATACATCACATTATTCAGCAGTGGAATTCTTCCCATGAGTGCAATCCAAGCCAATGACAACTAAGTGTATCCTAGCGGCCCAGAGGCACTGAGGTGTTTAGTTTGGTTTTAAGATCTACACTCATTCACTCACATAATCACACACACTGGTACCGCGCGGCACTGCATCATATACATGCACACACATACATGTAATTGTACACACAAACACGCGCACAGTCAATCTTTGTCTTATTACTGCTCATGGAAAATGGTTTTCTCGCTACTCTGTATTATGCCGCGATGATAGATGCTGTGGAAGGAATAAAAGTGGGTGATACATTATTGAGCCTTTGAGTTTGCTAACACAGCGGTGGGGCTTTGTTTTACTAACTCTCTCAGCTGGGCCTACTCTGTGCTGGCGTAGCTGGTGAAATATTCATCCAGCATAAGGCACAGTGAGCGCTATGGAACAAACCTGGTTGTTGGTACGTCCATCCATTTGCCATTTAACTGTGCTGTTGCATGTAAATGGAAGCAAAGGTACAGGGAGGATCATGTGCCGAACGGAGGACATTCAAGGTCAAGCTCTTCGTATGAATTTCGATAAGGTGTGACATCATGCGGATCGCTACCATAAAATAAAGACTGAGCGTCAGCTTTGATCACTGAATACTTTTAAGCGTAATGCTGATGTTATTCTATGTTTCTTTACTGTCTACAAATCCCATGAGAAGACCAAAACCAACAACATGTTAGTTCATATCTCCATACTTCCCTACACTGTGTGTGGCCTATTCGCACCCATCAAAGACATTATCTTCAAAAACAGCAGTCAAAAATATAGTTTTATTTTTTTTAAAGGCCAAGTCATTTCCTCAAACAGCAGGGTGCTGTGATTCTTTAGCGAATGTTACTCAAACAGAAGCAAATAGTGCATTTATTTCACACTATTTCCTGCTGCTGAATATCACATTTGGTGCTCTGTTTTTACAGCAGTGGATATGAGATTGACTGAAAATGAACTGCAGTGCCCATGTTCATCGTAATGAGATAAAATGTCACCAAGTGCGACGTTGTAGCTCATTGATGCATTTTTTTATTTTTTTCGACAGCAATCGAGGTGTTTAGCAGAGGAATAAGCTACATTAGTCTTTGGCTACAAAAGCAATTTTGGTATTTTCAAGGGATTTGTGGATAAGAAATAAAAAAAAGCAGCCTTATCCTTTAATTATTCTGAGCATCATCTGGTATCAAGTGCTGTCTTCCCTCTTTAACAGATGTGTGATGGAGGGATCACACCTTTACTTTGCAAAACAGACAAAACACCAGTAAATTATGTCTGCCATCAATGTCATGGCTCATACATTTTGATGCCAGGTTAATGTGAATTTAAATGGGTCGATATGCGCTTCACCTGCTTAATCACGACCCCCTGATTTGATTTTGTATCTCCCTCAGTGAGCTAATATTCCAGAGATTAAAATTTCATGTGGAGCTCAAATCAAAAATTCATTATTAACATGGGAGACGGGCACACCCGCTTTACCCCTTTGCTCCAGCAAAAGGAGACAAAACTCATGCATGCATAGTATACTGTAAGTTGGCAGGCACACGTGCATGCAAAGATACTCTCTGCGACGCTCCCTGAGGACTTCAAGTCCAATTTATCCCGTCTTTGTAGAAATATTGAGGAATTTCCTTATAAGCTGTGGTTATGTCCTCGCCCGTGCTCCCTCGGCTAAGAAGTCGACAACATTCACAAATGTCTTCCCAGTTTCATAATACATTTTCATCACCGTAACCTTCATATTTTTCCATTACGGTGTTTGCAACAACAGCTCATTGTGTTGTCGCCAGGGTAAATGCATTTTTCCGTCTTATGCATCATTCATGACATAATTTCTGAGATTGAATTCCTCCTGGCTGACATCATGTGGAGGTGGAGAGTGCTGGTGATGGTTTTGGATAGAAGGAAGGGGGTGTTAAAAGGAAATGGTGGCGAGCTGTTTGATTTCCACTATTGACCATCGTGAGCATCTCTGATGGGCTGATGCAGGAAACCCACTGTATCTGTAAATTACGGATCATTTTTCACTTTGTACAAGAGCTCTCTCTCTTTTCTCTCCTGCATCTTTTCACAGTTTGTCTGTTAACTTAGGAAGCCGTTCAAGCCGCTCTCTTTCTTAAATCCCTATTACACTAATTCACAAACGTTCCTCTTTCTGCGTCGTCTACATAGTTGAGAACTCTTGATCGTTTACTTTGGGCAGAGATGAGATAGAATATCAAACTGAACACATGACTTCCTGTAACTGCTGTATAGGGCAGTATGACAAAAACATACATACAACACATTTATATTCGGTGGAGGCTTTCCCCAGTCACCCAAAAAAATATAATGTACGTCCACAAAGTGATGGTGGGACTTTTACACGGCAGTGATATTCCACATGTTTCATTCCATGGTGGCTATGAGGGAAAAAAATGCTTAAAAAGTAGAACGTGGTCGGCTACTTTTGTTCTGACACGTCGACTTTATCAAGGGCAATATGCACAAAAAAATTGCATTGTTTGCCATCGTACTGGTGAATACACATGCTGATTTTCTATGATGAGTGTGCACTTCACCTAGCAAAGCCATTTATGTTAGGTCAGGCCTTTCCATTTAGCTACTGCGTGTAGTGGTCATTTTGATTCTTGAACTATAAAGTGAAATGTGTGTGAGTACCTAATTCAACCACTCAAACTAGTTCCACAATTAAACAAACAAAAAAGTATGACCAATTGAACAAAGAGCTATGATTTTATCATTTAAAGATGTAAAGTAGTGGACCCCTGACTATTGGTCTGTGTTATTATAGTCAATGGACCCCAACCAGGAGGAGCGCAGTGAACTTGACAAAATAGAAATGATGTTGGAAAAAAACAAACTGTATCCACATATTTGGATTTAGGTGGAAAATAAACACAAGTAGGATTACAAATTGATGTGAGGCTAATCTTTCGCATATTTACTCTCAAAATAACCAAAGTACTGAAGAGGCAATCAGAGAAGTCAGTGGTGAAGTCAATGTCCAACTTTAGCCATTCCAAGTGGCAATAATGTGAACTCAAAATCAACCAAATCTACAGAAAAAAAAAGAAAGACTAAGCCGAATAACCATTAGTTGAGTTGCAAACAATTCCATGACGCTTTTCCGTCTATGGAAGGGGCCCTCCTGGTCAAGCTGTGGGCGGTGGGAACTGCTTCTTTAGGTTCCTAAGATCACAGATATGTTCCACAGTGACCTATGCACTTAAAAACTCCTAAAAAGCCCATGTGTCTCCAGCATGCTCTTCTCCACTTCAGAGAGATTGTCTCATTCAATACATGCTGTTCCCAGAGCTCCACAACATACGATCCTCAGAGCTGCCCTTGACGGGGTTTACCGCATCACAAAATCGGCATGCATGTTAACTCCACGGTGCAAGGGGTCAAATGAGCCGTAGCTGTGGATGTTAAGTGACTTCAAAAGGCTGCATCCAAATGAACCCTTCCCCTGCCTCTCTCGCCAGTGTGAAGAATGTGTTTACCAGACCGGCTGGGTCAGAGGATCGGAGTTTACAGACAGGGAGGGAGGCTAAGTCACATGCATGCACTTCAGGATGCATGGAAAGACTTTCTCACGTGCTCAAAACACTATCAAAAACACAAGAGCGTGCACACAATAGCACAGACTCACACCTCAATCTAGTTAAAAAAAGCAGACGTCGTGTTAAGTCAGATTCAGTGTTAAGATGACAGACAGGATGTGTGAGAGCGGTACAGCATCATCAGAAACCAGGAGAGTGACAATCTCCTGGTTTCTTTCCACACTCCATCACCCGATCTCCAAATGGAGGAACAATGCAATTTTCACTTATGAATCTACTGCCAAGCAAATATCCTTCGCTGTTTGCCTGCTCCACAAACACACCCTGAATAGCTACCCTGGGTCATGGACTCATTTGTTATTCCTTAATGTGCCACTACTCACCAGGGAACACTAAGTCTGCCACGTGAAACTACACTGTGATGTGAGCATCATGTCATGTCTAACTGCAGCAGAAATACCTCGCCTTAGCTCTCCCACATTTGCGCAGAGAAATGGCAACACGGCGGAGGCGAGCACAGATATTGAAATATATATTAAAGAATTATTTCTCAATGGAAAACAGCAACAACAAAAGTAATAAAAAAGCAATAATGGAAGTGTTGTGCGGGGAAAGCCACTCAGAACAAATCAACATTTATGTGACATCAGTCAGGTTCAGTGGTGGAACTGATGCAATGATTTTCAATTACAAAACACTGATGTGCAGTATTAGTTCCCTTTCCGATACAAAACATAGGTTCTGGATGCTGCCATGAATCAGGTTATGATTTAAATAAATAAAAAATGAAATATACATATATAAATGCATACTGTTTTAATTACTATTTCTAAAATCTATACTTTAAATGTGAGCTTTAAGACACAAAAAAACATGCTGATTTAACTGTTTTTGACCAAAACAGATCCCCTTGTCATTAATCTCTCTTTCTGCCCGATAGCTGCACATACAATATGTTAAATTACATATTGCATGTTGAATATATTTCTTTGGAAACAATGCAATATGTTGTCTTCAAGTCCATTTGACAGAGGTAACAGAGGGATAATTAAAAACTGGTCTAAATGAGGTGTTAATATGACAATTCTGATCATATAACTACACATTTACAAGCAAAGAAATACCATTTATAGCATATCGGTCCATAACATGCCCACTATAAAATCTCATCAAATATGGTTTTACCATTTGTGCTTATGAGGTAAAAATTGTAAAAAAAAAAAAAAAAAAAAAAATCATGCACATTATTGAAACATGAAAGAAAACCTGACAGGTCACCACATAATTACACATCCTCCATGTGTTCTACACAGGAGCCCTTTTGTTTGCCTCTGGGCCCTCTGTAATATGCATACATTTACATTTGGACTTTAACCTCAATATCTCCATTATGTGGTACTGGTCGTGACACAATATGTTTGTGATAGAATTATTATCAACATGTCTGAATTAGCAAAAGAAATAAAAAATCCCACATTCTTTTTGACCTTTAAGTATTGAATACATGTAGAAAAAGTGCTCAGATGTTATTGTGGTGTCTTTTGTTGTGCTGATGCTGATTATTCAGTTATTAGATAACAGTGGATATTTTGTGGATATTGTTTGCAAGCTTTTTCTGGTATTGTTGCTCATCTTTTATTTCATAATTACATTTCAAATGAATATCAATAACTCCTTGTGTTGTGTCAGGCCTAAGAATCAGTGAAGGGAAATGACTCTTAGCCATATAGCTCCAACTACCAAAATCCCATGTAGGCGATAAAAGCTTAAGCGCTCCCAACCGGCAACAATTACACAACAAAAATCATTTCTGTGGTAATTATCCTCTGCTGTAAGTGATTATGTTGACCCATCAAAAACAGTAGAGTAAGTTTCTGAACCCAAACCCAATCCCCTCGGTGTGCATTTCAGTGAGAGCGTCATTAGCGGTGGATGGCCTACATGTATATAGAGGGGACGGCTGCTTGTTACAGTCTAATTCTCACCCTAAATGGCCTTGAAGAGGGCAGTTCAGCAGGAGATAATGTGTTTGTTATGGACACTAATGATACAGCGGAAGCAAGCTAACGACGCACCCTCGGTGTCTCACCGTGTTCAGCGGCTTCATCGGTCCCATTCTATGAAAACTTGGAAAACTCCTAACGGGTTTCCTCTTTAAGGAGAACAAAGGAAGCACACAATGGAGGGAGGAAGAGAGAGAAGCAGAAAGAAGGAGGAAGAGAAGTCTGCTCTTTTGCCTAGAAGTTGGTAAAGCCATGAAGGGAGGAGGCACATGAGAGGAATAAAGAAAGAGCGAGAGGGGAGAAAAAAGCTAGTGGCGTAGTAATAAAAATCTAGTAAAAACAATAACAACTGCCCTACTGCTTTTATTGATGCTCAGGTGGAGTTGGGGTGGAGTAAATAAGCCTGTTAACACCAAAGTGCAGTGGTGACACAATGCTGTTGTAAGTCATTGAACTCATGAATTCATGCATTAAATTAGTGACTGCAGTTAAAAAGCTCTGCTCTTCCTATGTGAATGTGCAAAGCCATATCGTCTATTAAACACTGAATTGGAAATGTGGAAGGTTTTTGACAGTTTTGGGCACTTTCTTTTAATATGGGACTATATACGTGACTTCACATTGAATTACCCTGCAGGACTCTTGCCACTTGTATACTTGCTTTTATGATTTCATGCACGCATGTCGCCTACCCCGAGTATGTTGTGTTCACATCCTCAGAAATAAATGCTACATGCCCGCAAGATGCAATCAAGCCCATGAACAGAGGGGGCAGGAGGTAAAGTAAAGTCAGCAGACTCTGAACAAACTGCATCAACAGTAGATGAAAGGTTTGAAGAAAAACTAATCTAACTAATCTTTTTCGGCTGTGATCTTAACATTGACGATACAGTAACCTCCTAAATACTTAAAGAAGATGATGATTTGCCCTGACCTGCCGCCTTGTGGCTGTTACTTTAAAACATCCAGGTTCGCAGACAAGCATGTGAACAATGCCACTCAGGTCGCTGCTGCTTGTGTAGTTTCATGTGTCGGGTAAAAAGCAAGAGCTAAAGACTAACTTTTCTACTGGTAGCACTGGAACAACTTTCTCAGTTGGCCAAACCAGCACATGATTTGGTCGCACCCTTTCTTTTTTTGGTACAGCATGATATTAATCATTGACACTGGCTCAGTCGGTCTCTCCCTGTCTGCCCTCTCATCATCAGTCAGAACCTCTTGTTTTCTCTCCCTTCTAAATGGCACATAACAACCAGGCACGTGCATATGATGCAAGCGCACAGAAAAGCATTTTCGGCATGCTCCGCGTGCACAAATGCTGTCCCGCGAGCACGGGGCTGTGACGAGCGCGCAGGGTGGTGTCTAGCTTGGGCAACTGCTAAACATTTGCAAGCTTGTCAAGTTGACTTTTGAGACTTTGGAGGCGGGGATGGAATAGACCGGGGCTGATGTCTCCTCTTCAACAGGGAAACCAATGATAATGATCATCATGCACTCGCATGAATGTGAATATGTGAAATTTAACTTGCACAATCACAAAAAATACGTTCGAGTCCGGAGCTCTGATATCCCAAGTGATTTGTGTGGGTGTGAACTAAGGGTAATAGGAAGGGGCAGAACGAAAATGAAATTATGAGAGATGGTTTCTGGGTAATCAGGAGGGGGAGTCCCTGGTTTATAAGCCAACAGCATAGAAGAGTCGAGACAAATGTCATGGGTCTTGGCAGCAGTGACAGGGACATCAGTGTCCACATGACAGCATGACAGAGTGAGTGAACTCTAGACTCTTGAGAAACAGGGAAAGGGAAATGGAGAAAAGCGTCCCGCAAGATGGAAGAGGGTCACCTTATCTAGAGGTCATCGTGGCAAATCACATGCAAGAGGACTTTAAATAAATGTCTGATGTCAACACCTGCTTTATGTCTCCGGATAATTAACTGCCACATGTGTCCCTGTATGTTCCAGAGTTTCCATAATCCCTCCATTATTTATCATTGCTATTCAAGAGGACATCATGGTGGTCTTCTTGAGGAAGATCTTCTTGCTTATATCAACGTGCAAAGATGCTTTGTCTGCGACTTCAGTTAAAAAGCATACTAAAAGCATGAAAAACAGCGCCCTAGGAAGAGATGTTATAGCCCATTGCACAAGACTGCACAATAAAAACTCCGTCATAAAGTAGGAAACACTAGCCTACTCTATAAATCCCTCAACAAACTGTCGTGGCTCATCAGTGTGTTATCTGGACGGCATCTAATGAGCTCTTAATTTCAGCGTGCCTGCATCATTAACAGGGCCTGCCGTTTGATGCCACAGCTGTCAAATAAGTCTTTCATCCTAACATGACAGCAGGACATGTGTGGGGTGTGTGCGTGCGCACTTGTGTATGCATATGTTCAAGGAACTTTTTCACATTATGTTTGTGGGCAACAACCATGATGCAAGAAATGCATTTGCTATGAGATAGAAGAAAAGCAAATGTAGTGAATGAATTATCCCATGCTGTGTAGTGTTAAGGCAAAGGGTGGAAAGAGTGTATTTGGAGAGAGAGACGCAGACAGGCTCAAGGAGAACCAGAAAGAGTTACATAGAGAGAAATGTGTTTACCCTCCTAAACAAGTGTTAAAAACAGGGCAGTCCAGCGCCCTGGCATCTCCCCCCTGGGCAGTCGGCTGTGAAAACAAATCACGATGACCCGCAGCACTGGCAGCTCGCCAGCGTATGAACGGTGTCATTCTGTGTAATGATATCAGAGACTTCTACGGGGGCCTGCAGGTGTCAAACATGACTTCAGACAAGGAGGAGGGATTTGTTAAAAGACGTCCTTTTACAAGACAAACCAAGGGGATTAGTTTCATCACGTCATAGTGTGATTAACAACACCCATGTCCTTCCATTAGTCTGACCTTGTGTTGCGTGATTACACGGTCTGTCACTATCATGTGTTTCCACCATTACAGACTGCAGCGATGCGTTTGACTAAAATCTTCGCAGCTGTTGCTGTGAAGCACTTTTTGTTGTTGGTTACTGTTGTTGTTGCCATTGGATTCACCTTAAGGCTGCCCGGCTACACTTGCATTCCTGCTCTGTTCAGTGTGATGGCTCGCCATGTTCTACTCTCTTACTCTTTCTCCGCCTCTCTCGCCCTTCTCTCACTCACAGCCCTGGCTGCTATAATTAGAGTAATTGGAATCAGATGATGCTGGCTTAATTGGAAAGGAATGCAGAGGGGGCTACGGAGCTTTTCCACACGGGAAAATCAGCTGGAAGAGAGTCCGCTAGACAGTAGGGAGGCATGGCGGTGGACGAGGTCCGCAGTCACGCAATCGGTTGCTTTGGCTTTTAATGAAATTGGCGCCGTAAACACACAAACAAATTATGAGGCCTGGTGGAGTCTGAATGCTGTTGGATGTTGGCAGTACTAAAAGTATGATGTCAGGTAAGGCAATACTCAAGAGCCGAGTTTGGCAAAACATTCAAGTTACTGGAGCAGGATTTATAAACAGTAATGAGTCAAAGTTGAAATTCAATCTCGTCATCTGACAGTAGCTTGGGCTTTGGGCAGAGCGACGCACAAACATTTCATAGTGAGGGTTAGGGAGCCACAGGGTGTTAACGATACGTATTGCATGATGAAAGTTGGATACACACCTGCCAACAAAGGGACAGAATATTAAAGGTTAGAATCTATCGGTAAGAGGGCAAGTTTCATTTAAACTGTGCCAGAAGCAAATTTTCCATCCAAATTGAAAGAGACGGCGAGAGAGGGCAGAAGAGAATGAGAGCCAAGAGAGACAGAGACAGAGACAGAGAGGACGATGCTAGGCTGGTTTCATTCTGCTGAAAGTCACAGTCGAAAGTCAGCCTGATTGTTTGCTGTTTGTGCGCTGTGGCGTGGGAAGAGTATTAGATTTCCTGCAGGCACTGGCAGCTTAATGAAGGGAAGAGACACACACCCATTTCAAGGGCTGAGACTTCCTCATCAAACGCTAGAGTTGACCTCCTTATCAAAAGGGGGCAGTGTTTCCCATAATGCATTAGTTTTCTTCTGAGATTGAGATTGATTTAATTAACCTGACAATCTCACTGTCTCTGCACAACTCAGTTTTTTTTTTCGCCCTGTGTCTGGCGAGCCTAATAGAGAGGCCCGTTTGTCAGGTTCAAGCTCTCCATCTCCGGCTACATCTCATTACCCTTAACATGGGGGTGGTAACCAGGGAAGGTTCCGAGCAAACTGTAAACATGCCTCCATCTCTCTGTCTCTCACACTCTGTCCATGTGGGCATGAAATGTGTGCATGCAGCTCTTTTGTTTTTGCCTGCTGCTTGCTGCCGGACTGCTCAGAGCCTTTGTCTTCCTGCGATGCTCCCCAGATCTCAGTTCGTTACAGAGCGTAATTAGCACGGCGCGAGCGGACTCCCCAGCCGACACACAAAACTCATTAAATTCCACTAGCCTGCTTTTTCGCTGGCACGCTCTCCTCGCCCCATATTAATCTTCCTTCCAACCCAAACTTTAATTCTCTGAGAAAATGTTTATGGGAGGAATATCTGCTTCCGCCCTCACATGCAATAACAGTTTTGTTTCTCTCTCTCTCTTAAATTCAATGCTGTTGTGTAATGTTGTGATCCAAGGTCAGGTCTAATGAGTGTCTGGCTAATCAGATGCAAGGTGCCACAGTGCCTCCCTGATGACTGCAGCAGGTCAAAGATGAGACCAGTGCACTTTCTCTGTGACCCTCTCTCCGTCTTTGTCTCTCTCTCTCTATGTGCCTGCCTGCCTGCCTCTCCAGACAATGACCAGACTCATTTCCAGACTCCCTTCCGCAGTCTCCCTCACTCCTAACAGGGCCACACAAACAAGGTCATTGAGACTGCTGTAAGAGGAAGATGTATCATTTACTGGGAGATGGATGACATGATGTCTCCGCAAAAAGCTTTTATTTTGACCAGAAGTTTTACCGCAACCCTCCAGCTCTCTTTCCCTCTCCCCTCTAATTGAACAAGGAGGCAAAAGACAACTGCCACTTGAGCTGCGAAGAAAATTGCCTCTTCAGTTAGGTGGAAAATACACAAACCATTGTTGAAAAAGGGGTGTATTCGTTCAACAACCTGGCGTAAGAGGGCTGAAGACAGATTGGAGATGGGCATCCTCGATGACTTATCTGGCCAATGGTGCAAAGGGCAGTGAACCTCCCACTTTACTTCACATGAAGTTCCTATTTAGCACATATCATACTTCAGATTTCTATTAAAAAAGACCAATAAAGATCCGTTTAAAAACAGGGTAAACTGTTTACGTGAGCATCAAATGTCTTGCCGCTGGTCTCTGCTAAGCCTCCTGCTTCTGTTTAGCAGATCTGACAGCAGACTACAATGTAGTGCAGTTCAGTGAAGTATATGGTCTTTTATTGTAGATCTATTGTTTTTCTGCATATTTCAGCTACGCTAGCAGCGGGGCTCCATCGATTACAATGTCGGCTCTTTGGTCCGGACTGAAATATCTCAACAACTATCAGAGTGTGAGGACATTTTGAACACACGTTCATGATTCCAGATAATGAATTCTCCTGACTTTAGTTATTCCCTGACTCTTTCTCTAGCACCATGAGATTGACATCTGCGGTTTTAAATGAAACGTGTGAAAAATGATTTGATAGATTGTCGTGCATTTTGTTACAAACTAGCATGGCTGTGGACTTAGTCTAAGTTAAAGTGTAGGTATGGACATAAAGCTGGGTAACAAATATAACAAATATACAACACAATTTAGTATTTAAAGAAGAGTGGTAATTAATTTCATATAATTTTCTTCTAAACCAGAGGTTTTCAAAGTGTAAAGTGGGTCCCCCAGGGGGGTCTCCAAATAATGTCAGGGGAGGCTCAGTGAATGGAAGTCAAAAACTATTAAATGAGTTACAGAAAGAAGATCACATATGTCTTAATGTGTGTGATTTGTTTAAAGAGATACATTGGTTTTAGGGGATTTTACAGTTTTTTTCCCCGCTTTCCCAGAATCAGAAACCATGTCTGAGGACACACCTTTTTTATGTATTTCCTGTAGTCTCAAGTTATGTTAAAAATCAATATTAAGCCATCTTGGCTCACATGTCACAGATACAGGTTTGCACAGACACTTTTGTCAGTAATAATTACAGCAAACGACTACCCTAAGTGTGTGTAAAACTATTTTGTGATTATAAGTTATTAATGCAAAATAAGAATGTTATTTTGCATTATAAGTAAAAAAAGTAGATCCTGAGAGCCAGCGCAGCACAGTGTAGTACAGTACAGCGGTGTGTGTGGTACGCCTTTCAGGTCTACATCAGTGCTGTTGAGGTAGAAAGAGCCGTTATGTAGCCGGGCAGACTGACAGCTCCTGCAGAGCTCTCGGGCCAGACAAGTGCAACCAGCTCTCCCGTGGGTCCAACACCTGCCAGATGCAGCGGGATGTGAGCGGGTGACAGCGGGGTATCAGAACCCCGGTACCCCCCTAAGACATCCCAGACAGAAAAACCTCACCAGGGCCAGCAAAGAGACAGCTACCACTGGGACTTTCACCTCGCTGCCTAGCATTAATTTAACCTGCTTTATGGGTGCCCGGCTGCATTAACTTGACATTTGCTTGTGCACATCATGTCACTTGGCAGAGGATACCAGCAAATTAGCAGCGCCATCATAGTTTCACAGTGTTTCACAATGAGCTTTTATAGTCTATATATGATTTTCTTTTTTTATTCATATTATCTTTTCATCACAGAGATGATGAGTTTTTAATTAGCCATAGAATTATCTGCATCATGAGCGGTGACCTTGAAAGGGCAGAGGCTGATAACAGAGTTGGAAAATGAAGTAGAGTTAAGTAGAACAGAATAGAGGAGCAGAAAGTAAACACTGCTTAACAATGTACTCAGAGTACAGCCTATTATTATCTAAATCTACATCAACTGAGACATCAAAGCAAATATCTAAGAAAAAAGGAGTCCAGACTCCGGGATATGAACTTCCACAGCTCCCACGAGTCCTGTTCTCACGTTCATTCCATTCAGTCCCATTAGTAAACTGCAGGTTTTGCTAATGTCTAAAGCTATCCAGGCAGGTAGCAGTCCCCAGTTATGATAATGGTTTCACCCAACTCTTTGAAGCCACACTGGCCGTAATGGCGTCTGAAGAGAGCGATTGCAGGGTACAACCCTACAGGGGCTCATTAGCGAGGAGCGGAGCTTTTGAAGAAGGCCGTGTATGGGAGAGTGCAGTGAGAAACAGTGTGTTTTTTATTTTCCCGGACATGTTTTTCTTACTACTGTTTTCCTGTCCAAAAAAAATACTCAAGAGTGTGGAGCTGCAAGAGGGCAGTCTGGGACAAACTGGTCGACTGTGCTTTTTTTGTGGGCAGCAGTAGCTGGCAGGGATGCCAGAGAGCTGAAGTAGCACCATGAGCCACAGGAGGGAAGCCTGGATAGAAAGAATGTGATGTGTTGGCAGGGTGCAAAGGAGACACGGAGAGAAAGAGACAGAGAAAGAGGGAGAGGGAGTGGGACAGGGGGATAGCCATAGGATGCCTTCTCTTAGCTCTAACAGAAGTGCACTGTAGGATTCCGAGCAGGGTGTCATCACGGATGTGCTGGGACTGCACATGCTGACAAGTACATTAGACTCTGACTACTGTTACGTCAATCTGATCTGTGATGACACTGTGACCATGACAGGGGGCTGCTGCATGCCTGGAGAGGCCGAGGACATCTTGAAATATCTTTCCCTTTCCTACTGCACCTCCATGAATTTGATAAGAAAGCCGTGAAATCTCGGAAAAATTGCTTTCTCCTTACATGCACGTAGCAGGAACATGGTAAATTTACCACGGATCATAAAAGGTACGTGCCTAGAAAGAAGATACCATAACCAGAGGCTCACCCCCTACAATCCCTTTACTGAAGTTCTACCTCCTCCTAAATTTCCACCCTTGTGCACAATGTGTACCAAAACACATCCTACATAAAAAAGCTAATTCCAAATAATAGTTTAATATAGTGATTTAAGAGCTCTACTTGCTGTTCAAACAGCCTAAGTTGGAATATAGTTCAGCATGCGTCAAATATCTCATAATAAAATTTTGATATTGTTTTTGCCCTAGTATGTGTCAGAATATTTCACCAACTTCAATTGACCCAAATCCATACAAATGACTAAAAAGACATTCATGAATCCATTTTTTATCTCCATTTTGTCACATAGGAGGAGAAAAAAAAAAAAAAAAAGTCAGCAGTGCAGAAAGTGCCAGAGTGTGAGGTGTTCGTTAACTGGAAGATCTCTTCCTTTAAAAAGACCCCCAGCATTTACATTCCCCTAAACCCCTGCCTTTCAAGCCAAGCCTGCTTTCAATATCAAAGCTCCTTTTGAGAGCCTCTGGTGGAATGATAACAGAGAGAAGGGGACTTTAGTGAAAATGTAAGATCTTGAAAAGAGGGAGAGATGAGGAGAAGAGAGGAAGAGAGACAGAGGGGGAGGGTGGGAGCCGGGAAGACAGCATATCAATCGTCCCTTTAACTGACACAAGTATTCTGAAGTAAGGTTTTTTTTAAATTTTTTTTAAATCTTCGTTTTTTAAACATGGAGGGAAATGTGAACATGATGCCGAGAGCGTGATAAAACATCATTAGGCATCCATGAAAGAGGCTCAGAGTTTTTGGTGACAATAGGATCCATCTGTCAGATACGGTGAGGATTACACAGCGGCAGGGTGAAATGACTTGTTAGGGGAGAAGGACGCTTCTCTTTTTTTTTGTTCCTTAGTTGAGATGTGTACGCTTGTATGTGGTGGTGTGCACGTGTACAAGTGTGTGTTTCAACACGAGTGTGCTGGTATATGTTCTGCGTCTTGTAGGAATGTGTGCCAGCTGAGTGCACCTGGAAGCTGTTTGAGATAAACTGAGGCTGTTGGGGATTATTTGAGACAGTGCAACATGCATGCCAATCTGTGTACACACATATATGCATTAGTGTGTGTGTGTGGTCTGCACACCTTCATTTATATGTGCATCTGTTAAAGTATTAAAGTACACACGTAAAGAATTTAAAACAAGGCACATAACCCTTACCAGAATACAAAGTAATTGCCGGCTGTAAATAAGGCAACGCACTGACAACATTCCAGTGAAGACTTATTATTTTTCATGGGGCCAGAGCAAAAGAAAAAAGAAAAGTAGGGAACCTATGTTTACCACCTCCGTTGATGAAAGGGAATTTATTTCTGTATCATATTACCAATGTGACTTTATTCGTCAGACTTTTGGCGGACTGTTGGTCTCTGTTTCCTCTGAGTCAAATGCAGAGCAGGCAACTGCTGTTAAACAAAAGCAACTATGCAACCATGTGGCTGTGTTTTGTTTTTGGTTCTGTTTTGTTCTAATCCACTTTGTTCTGCTCGGTCCTGTCCAGTCTGATCATGTTGAGCTTCACTCCAGCCTACCTCTCTGCTGACGCTCTTGCTCTCTTGTTTGCTAGTTTCAAGTCAAACCAGTTTTATATTTAAAGCCCTAAATCTCTGAGGACTTTACAGCATATGACATCCTCTATTCTTAGAAATTCTAAAAAAAAAAAAAAAAAACATAACATGAAGAAGAATGAAAGAAACCTTTATGTTCAGCAGCACAGACTGACATGCAGTGATGTCAGTGAAACACTAGCAGGGTTATAATTAAAATATGGAGAAATAGAATGACGATATTACGCCTGCAATAACAGTTTTGTTGGCCACTTGGAGGAGGTGGAAACAAGTTGCAAACTTCCTAACATGCAGTATCATTACACTTTGAGTGAACTTCTTAACATTCAGTTAAATTCATTTGTTATGTTTCTGCTCATGTGACAAATGATGAAACTAAAATACAAGCACATAAAAAGCGCAATAACAGAGAATATATTCTCCTCTTCCTTGTTTACTTAAGTGTAAACACATTAGTGGTATGCGTGTGTTTGCTGCTGTGTTACTTCCCAGTTACATTCTTGGCATCAGGGGCACGAGGGAGGAACTGTGCCCTCCCTCCCCGTCTCCCTGCATTCTTCTCATCATCACTCACCCCCACGCTGTGAACATCACCCAGGTTGCGACACCGATGAGGGGAGCCCCATTTCAACCTGAGGAAGCTAACCACAAGACCACGGGACAATGTGTGTGTGTGTGTATATATATATGAGAGAGAGAGAGAGGGAGAGAGAGAGAGAGAGAGAGAGAGAGAGAGAGAGAGAGAGAGAGAGAGAGAGAGAGAGAGAGACAGAGAGAGAGACAGATACCTCCACTTGGCCTTGCATCCATCTCTTTTTAGTTAACTGTTTTATTTGCATGGAAAATTAGAATGGCACTCAGAGGGCAGACCTCCGCCAAGGCCGATGGGGCCCATTTCCTGAGTTGGGAAGTTGTTCTTCCGACTTTGGCGTGTTCATGAGCTTTAAGTCAAAATGTGGAAACAACATGGACGCTACAAAGAAGAAGAGGTGTTGTATTTTATTGCTCAGAGTGTTTAAACAACACGTTGATAACTGCTTCTGAGTTTTTGTTCCGACTTGAATTTTCTAATTTTCCCACATCACATGAATGCAGCACTAATTCCCTATCATGCGATGTTCAAGAAATTAAAACATTAATCGTGTATTTGCCCCGTGATTCTGATCTGCTTGAACATTTTATGGGTTCCTTCTCAGCCCATGCTACACCCTTCCACCAAATTTCATTAAATATGAGCCAGTAGTTTTTCTGTAATCCGGCTGAAAAACAGACAAAAAGACAGACACAAACATTACCTCCTCTGCGGCGGTAACAATGGGACAAAGCCTCTAAATACAACATGAGTTTATTAAAAAATGAGAAAAATAATTAACAGAAAATAAATGCCAAGTGTCAGCTGTTTCCTTTAGTTTCCTTAACCCAACATTTAGCCCAGCAATACGCTGCTCTTTTACAACCATCCACTCCCCCTGGAGAGCTCTAGATAAGACCTCCACACAGATAATGACTTCTCCTGCCTCTCTGTTTCTTTCTGCTCTCTAACAGTTCCTGTTCCAGCAGAGGTGGGTTGACCCCAGCATGGTCCCTGGCTTCTCGGATACTTCCTGGAAAGCCCTGGATAACCGGACAGGTCTGGAGGGCTCCAACGTCAGCGGGGGCACAGCCCACCATGCAGGACTCGTCTTACACCGAGGCCTTTGAGATGCTATCTGCAGCTATTTGGAGGCGAATCTGTGAAACTTTCCCCCCACACTTGAAAAGGATTTATGGTCTCTTTCTCTTACTTAACTACTTTTTTGTCTTCTTTCTTCCTGCCTGTTTTGCTTTTTTCACTCTCGCCTTGAGCCATGTGGATGCTTACTCTAATGCTCAGGGACTTAACATCTGATTTTAAGCTCAGACTACTTCAGCTTCTGTTTTTCTCCACCTTACATCTACTGCTCCCGCTGCACACATACACAGTCAGCAGACAAGGAGTGAAAACCACTTGAAGCCTGTCAATTTTCTGCAAAAAAACACAAACAACAAACAGAGTAACAGAATCAGACACAGCACCTCCTGAAGCAAAGTAATGGCAATTTTCTTCTTTTGTGTTTCTGACTGGGAAAATGGAGGTTTCCCTTAGGGAGAGCGTTAACGACATGGTGATGGCTTTTCAAATGGAGGGGAGGCTTGGCAAGTGCCACTGTAAACAAGCTGAAATGCTGGGAAGTTAAGAGAGTGAGCGGTGCCCCGAGTAAAGTCGCTCCAACATGACACACTGCTTTTGATGTTCCGGCCAAGTTTGTATTCTCAACCATTACGACACTTACCCAGTCAGTCGTACACAAGCTCGCTCACCCACACAAGAAAACAAGGCGCGCACAAAAACAGTATGTAAAATGAACAGATGCATGCCGCTTAGTCACACTTGCGCAACTGGTGTGGGTTCACTCACATAACACACAGTAGAGACGTAAACACACACATCTTCGCCCTGCATAATCACTGTATGGGCGCTGCGCCCTTTAGAACAATCAATCAACATGATTCTCAGTCTCCATGTTTGGCCACCACTGGCCTGGCAGGCCACTGACATCTGAACTGAGTGTTTTTCCATGGTGCCACCAATTCATGCTGCACTTTTTGCACTTAAGAATGGATGGTGGCGTGGTATAGTAGTGACACCTAACATACTACAGTCCTTGGAGGTGAATATTAAAAAGTTGGGAGTTAAAACTCTAAGAAAGTAATCAGAAACATAACAAATAATGCTATTCGATGATTCCCCTGATGGAGAAATTTCAGCATATATATCACCATGGCAGGTAGCAGCCACTCTGGGATTTGTCCAAACTAAACAAGGGGGCTAAGAAAACTGCTGGGGGTTGCATTTAATACGTTTTCTCCACCATCTACACCATCTCCTTCCATCCACATCCAATTCGCCTCCCCTCTGGCAGTGGGTATATAGAAAACTTGCCTCGACCAAAACATGATAAGCCTACAAATCTCCTGCGGCTGACAGAGGGAGATGTCTGGCGTCCCGTGTAGGAGGAGACCAAGATTTGATTACACTCTGTCAGAGTGCTTGGATGAAAAACACAGCCTTCTACCAGAGCCAAAATGGCGTCTGGGCGGAGAGAACAGGCCTCACACTGTGACTTGGGAGAGCAATCCAAAGCATCGTGATAGAGAAACCGAGGAACATGGGCCTTTCAAAGACGTCCCAAAGTGAAATAAATGGAGTTTCATAGCCTTTTGAATTAAATAAAGCTTAAAAGCCATGGCAAAGTTTACACTATGCATGTGAAATTATGTCGGAATAAGGCTTATATTAAGGCCACTCTGCCTGACAGAAGTTTCTTTGGTTTCTTATCAGTCAACAAGTATAAGACAGTGAAGCAAAACGAAACCAAGAAGAAATCAGAAGTAGGAAAAGGTATATCATCTGACGTGGTAATGCAATAAATGAGAACTGGTATACTTGCTTGCACACTGACTTTAACCGCACTAACCTGCCATATTATGGTATTGCTTAGGATTAGGGCCATTCATGTCAAATGGAAAACGATGTCCGCATCAAGGGTTCTGATGCCCTGCTCACGGTGCGGCAAGGCACATCTATTGCATTGAAAGGTATTAATTACATACAATATTCAGTAGGAATAACAGCAGCTATGACTGCCGCCCTGCCACACACAGGGCATGAGAAACATTTAGAAATGTTCTTCAACAAAATGTTGCTATCCACCAAATTCCTGTTTTTGGAAAAAGCCTGATTTGTTTTTGGTTAACTTTGAGAAATGGTATATCCATACAACTGCTGTCTTGAGTCCCGCATTCCTAACTCCTGACATCAGTACATAACATATCAGACTGACAGACAGACAGATAAAGCATTTAAATAATTTCTGCCTGCTTGTACAGATCATTTTCTGGCTGCCACTGGCAGAGCTAAGAGCAGTGGCCATCTGGTTTCCCTGTGTTTACTTCTCTCTGGGTTCAGTTTAAGTAGTACAGCCAGATTTCACTGAGAGACACCACAGACAGGCCGGCTTTAAATCTCCACATCCAAGCCTGTCATGGTTACATGTGTGTGTGTGTTTGTGTCCATCTGTATGTATTTAGATCACAGGATGCAGTTAAGGACCAAATTTAGCTTTAAGGACATCATCCGTCCTTGCTGGTTCTGCTCGGCTTGGCTCAGTCCCACATCCTTTGAATGAGAATTCACCCATATTTCTGTTCAGATATAATAATTTTGACCAGAGAAAAATACACACAATTCTGCATTTACACAAACACACAGACACACACAAGTCTTCGCTGCTATTCCACCATTGGATCGAGTTAGTGGGATTAAAATACATCATTTTGGTAATTAAAATAGAGTGTTTCCACAGCCAGACACGTTAGCTGGATTGGCCGGATCGCAGTGTGGATCCCAGAAAGTGCAGGACAAGGTCAGCCGGCCAACCTGCCATGTGATGTGATGCCTCTGCCTGACAGCAGATGATACACGCACCAAGCTGTTGGGGTGCGGCAGGCAGGAGGGACGGGGAGAGGGATGGAGGAAGACAAGAAAGGGAGGGAAAGAATGAAAGGGTGCCAGCAAAGTATGGAGGGTAGAAGAAAAAAAAACTGTTGATGAATGGAAGAAATAAAAATGATGAAGATTTGGAGAGGTGGGAGGAGGAAGTGTATTAGGGAATTCGAAAACATACAAATAAATAACCAAAAACTAATTCCTCAATCCCCAGGAGGCCAATACAGCATCCCTGCTGCGGAGGGGGGAAGGTGCAGTGACACGGTGTTAACAGAGTTGGCCCAATGGCAAGGTCATGGTAGGAACCTTGACATGAGAATAGTGTGAGAAAATCTGAAGAATGAACGCATCACAATGCATGGACCTATTGTAGCAATGTCTATAAACCTTAAAGAGAACACTACGCCCAATGGTAACGTCAAGACATGTTTATTTACACTCTAGATGAGAATGAGGAAACGGTTAATACAATTCTACACTTTTAATGTAATATGTTCTTCTATAAAGTGGTACATTGTGTCCACATGCTGTGTTATGTGTGCTGCCTGAAGTGCTTCTTGAAAGGAGAATTGCAAACATACAGAACATCTTTCACAGCTTTAGTTCTTCTAAATCTTCTACAGATATAAGATTATTCAACAGAGAAGAATGACCTGCCACGTTGTCCATGTTTTGCTGTAGTCATTAATCATGACAGGTTGCCAGAAAAAAAACATGATTCCCTTCAACTCAGGACTTTTTCTGGATTGTTGAACCTTTTCCAAGTTTCGGAGAACAGTCTTAAGAAACCTTAGTCACGAAAGCAGCGAAAGGCATTGCCACTTTTTGTCAATCAGACAGAATGAGAGAGAAAAAAAAAATAGACGGAGAGAAAGACGGGAAACAGAAAAATAATCTGAGCCACCAGAGCAGTACCATAGGGCCTGGTAAGAAGCCATTGGCTTAATAATTGGTTGGGCATGACGGAAAGTCGAGAACCTGCCAGCCTGCTGATGATGAGGTCATGGGACTGGGGAGCTAGTGGGCAGCCAGTTAGTCATGATGTTGGCTCATCCATCAAAGTTGTTAGGTGAATAAATCTTAACTGACAGCCATCATAACTAAGCTTGAGCACTGTGGGGCTGGCCAGTACAGTTCAAGCAATAAGGTGGGCAAGGTTTAATGTGTGTAAAGCTTTCTGAGTTGAGAGAGAGAGCGAGCCTGCCCAGGAATGGTAGTGTTTTACATGGAGAAGTAATTCCAGCTAACGGCAACCATTAGATTCAGTTTATTTACTGAGAAAAATTAAGATAAGATTAAGAGGCTGCAGCTCCCTCTTTTCATAGGTCCTTAACATCTGTCTGCTTCTATATCAGTGTCTGTGACACAGTTATTTTTCTTTGCCTCCCAATCTTCCTTTCTCCCGTTACTTTTCGTTCTATGGACGAGCCTTAGGGCTGCTCTTCTCATATCACCAAACCAATGTGGCTTCCCAGTTTTCTAAAAGTCGAGTCTTAATCGCTATAAAACTCCACTGTGAGGCCCCTTGTGCGACTTTATCAGCTTCTGAGCATTCAAGTGGAGAATGCATCATTTATAGATGGTGCTTAGGAGGCGTTCAAGTCTCTGAAGGCCGTTAAAGTCTAAACAAAGAAGATGAGGTGCCGGCGTCCCAAAGGACACACAGCGCCGGGGCCCTTTTACACCAGCATGTCATCCGTGCGCAAAGTGTTGTCTGAAAAGGTTGAAAGCTCTATCGGCACAGATTGGGTCTAGGGAATTGAACTCTCAACCCCTCTGGTAATTTTATGAAGTATGCAGCACAATGACTGCGGTATGTTGCTGACCAAAAATGTCACCCTGCCCTTTCCTCTTGTCAGAAAGAGCCTGTCAGAGGCCTGGGGCCACTAACTAATTACTGTTCCCTGGGCTAGATAGGGGACGTGAAAGGGGGGTGTATGCCCCTGTGTGGGTGTGTGATGTCTCTTGAATGTTTTTGGGTGAGACTGTGTGTGTGTGTGTACTATTAAATGACAAAGCACTTCTGTAAGGTTAGGCTCAACTTGTGTATCAGCTCCTTGGTGAGATGACAAGCAGACGTGCAATAAACAAGTCAAGCTACAAACCCTCACTAGCTATGACAGGTAGAGAAACGGGAAAGTGGAAGTTAACAAGGTGTTACAGGATAAGAAAGACTGGAACCCACACCTACAAAAACATAGAAAATTAATTGCCACCCTGGGGCTTAATAATCTTGAACTTCACTGAAGTGAACTGATATCCCTCATTTTATCAATTCATGAAATCATAGGGCTTAAAGGGGAATTCCACGAGTCCCCTATAGCTTCCCAAAGACTTCAATTTACCCTTTTCATTACATGCTTTCATTTCCCTATTAAGTAGCTTAAAGGTTGGAAAGACCCTTACACTGAGGGAAATGTTCAAAGTCAAGACTCCATGTTTGTTTTATAATGGCACCATTCCATCAAAGGAAGAAAGTCTAGATGTGTTGTGCATCACATATGCGGTTTGCTCCAATAACCACAGGGCTTTCCTGTAGGAGGCTAGTGCTCCATGCTCTGATTGACTTTGCTTTTGCCGGAGTCTAAAATCTCTGCAATCAAGGTGTTGAGTAAAATATTACCATGATTAATAGTTAAAATTGGCAGAAGTATGAGATCAATGCCAGGGTTGAAGAAATTACTGAATTTCACCTTGATTAAGTTAGCTGAATTGATTTGACATCCCTCTTTGCATCAATTAATGAAATAAATTGCTGTCTTTGAAATAAAAGTAAAACACTATGAATGGCTGACAAAATAATTCTCACTGCTTACAGTAAAAATGTCATCCACGCCACTTTAAAGGGGAATGATATGGAACGACTTATCGGGGCGTGTATTCATCAATCCCTGTATTAAAAAGGCAAAAAATAAAAGAAACACCTTCAGCTAATAATACACAGCCACCGCGGGCTACACCTGCTTCAGTATTCACACTGTGCTTCAGACCGCGCTGGCAGAAGTATCGAGTCATCAGCAAGTTACCAGCCTATGTGGACGGAGAGCTTCATTAGCACAAACACTGCACGCCAGCTAACGCAGCATAATTTTACACCCCCGCTCAACCCCTGTGCGAGTGTCATGGTGTCATCTTTTAGTGTGTCTCTAAATGTGTGTGGGTATGTATGCAGAGAGATGAAGTGGCTAGATCTGATCTCGCCCACTTTTACATATGTAGAAAAAAAGAGTTACTGTTTTGGACTGGAATAAAAGCAACTGTAGAGGACACAATGTGACACAGTTAGTGTGTTATTTAGGACAGGATAGGTCGTTTTATGGGGCACTTTTAGGATATATTCATTTTTGTTTACATCGGTGCCGTATTACTTTATTCGTTTCATAATTTATGTTGAAATCGGACTCATTTGGTGTTAGGAGTGTTTGTGTTGGTGTGTGTGTTGCAGGAGGAGGGGCCTGCTAGTCAGCAGAACAGGGCTGTGGCTCAGCGTTTGTCCCTGCAATGTGTTTAATGGGCCCTCCACACAAAGCACTTCCCTGGTGAGAATGATGCTAATTACTGTACAGCACCTTGCCACACTCTCCGGCTGCTCCTCACACTCACACCTGCACACGGATGTACATTTGTATGTACACGCACATTTATATACGAAGTGACGCCCACAAACAGCATGGAGGCCTGCAAAGATCCACGTGAGTAAGCAGGCAGAATGGGAATGCAACCACAAGCAAATAAGCTCACACTCAACTGGGCATGCACGAGTATTCATAAACACACAGGCTCACACACATGCACGCAAAACACACACTCCGAAAAAAGAATAAGGACACAATAGTCAGCACATTTCTGCCCTCAGCCCACTCTTTCATTGCTCTCTCTTCTCACTTCACTGTGTGCTTCTTTTTCCTCAATAACCTCTATTTCTCCACCTTAGTTCTTCCCAGACACATGTTTGCCCATCCTTTCATCTTTCCCACACTGTCTCCAACATTTAAACTCCTTCTTCTTTCCCACTGTTTGCCTGCTGGAGTTCTTTTTGACCCCTCTACGTAAACATCACCTCATCACCCTGACCCCTGACACGGGACTCTCAGAGTTCACGGTCACGCCTGTGCATCGATCCAGAGGAGGCGGATGAACATCTTCAGTCTAGTTAGCTCGGCTTCTCAACAATAACTTGGCCTTGAACTTGAACCAAGCAACCATTAATGACTTCTTATTCTAATGGATGCAGTGAGGCAGGCTATGGGTTGGTGTGTATATACGTGTGTATATACATGTGTGTGTGTGTGCGTCTGTGGGTGCGCATACTGTGTGAGCAACTGTGTGTGCGTGCATATAATATGCCCATCTAAGTGTTTGGAAGTGTGTGGGTCGGAGACACATTAATAAGATGCAGAAAGCGGTACAGGCCTTTAAGAGAGGGTATGGGTGAGTGTGCGCTGTCCACGACTGCAATCAATTACAAAGTGTTGGGGCTGCATGTTCTAATCAGAGGCATAAATGTCAGCTCCTTTCCCCCGCACACGCCTCCATTTGCATCCATTAATGCAGCGGGGGAAAGAAGGAGCGTGAGAGCAAGTGAAAGAGAGCGAGGGAGAGAAAGAGAGAGAGAAAGAGAGAGAGAGAAGCTGCCCTGTGTTTCATACGGAGGAGGTGAGAGCTGGCGGGATGGTGAAACACGGGGCAGAAAAAAAGAGAGTTAAGCAGCAGAACCAGTGATAACCATTCAACCTTGTAAAATGGAAGTACAAACATTATACGACCAGAAGTCTGTTAATACCCCCTGACACAATGCAAGGTCTATAAAGAAATTCCCAGTTTGATGTGGAATAATCTGACTGATCGGCACAGAGCACTGACCTCAACCAGCTTCACAAAAGTGACTACGCAAATGTTGCCGTACAAATGTTTGTCACGCGCAAATAGCAGATACATTTGTGAGTCTGGGCTCTTGCAGGCTCATGCGTGGGTCACGAGTATGGCATTTGTTTTGACAGAAGAGTTATTGATCCAATGTTGCAAATAACAAATTGCATTATACAAATTTGGTGAAATGGGCGCCAGGTGTAATTGCCCAAAATCAGTGCCCTGCCTCATTAAGGCCAAATTCCAAAAGAGGAAGGCGAGAAAATATTTTTTTTCTTTTGTAATTTTGGTGAACCTACCCTTTAAATACTAGTAAGGTACTTATGAGCATGAATGCGTAAAAGACTCATCACTGTTAACAACATCTACAAGGCGGGAGGGAAAAGGACCCAGGGGTGAATGATTTGAAAAGGAAAGGCAACAAAAAAATTCAGAATAAAAATAAAAAAAAGCAGGGTAATGCCTGAGGGCAGAGGCACATTACTATGGCCTCGCTCCTTTCTGGAGAGTATGAGAAGAGGAAAGGAGAAGCCAGCGCAAAACCCAGACAGGCAGACGATGGAGCGGCAGCTGTGATAGCAATTAGACTCTTATGTATTAAACATACCTTTGTAGAGAGCAAAGAGAGGAGAGAGAAGAGGAAGAGAGGGACACGGAGAAAAGGAGAAGGGTGAACAGTAGCCAGCGGAGCATCTGAATATCATCTCTTCCTCTCTCCTCCCCTGACTCCCAAAACAGCAAAATGGTGAAAGCTATTCCCTGTGCTGCTGTACAGCATCTCAAAAGGTTCTTAAAGTGATTAAAAGTCTGACAGAGACGACTTGTATACATCCGCACAGCATGTAAACAGCCAACTCTCCCTTGTGGTGGCTACTGCATTGGCTGCCTCGCTTCCTGTCTCTTCCCATGCCTATACCCGGAGAAAAAGGCAGCGGGTTCGCATGATCGCAGTGCAGCTCTCCTCAATTCTTTTGAAGACTAATCGACCCTTCACTTGAGCCTAATTGATGTTGCATCGGTGAGCACTGGCTCTTGGATTATTCAGTCAAAGCATGTTTTAACTGGTTCCCAGGCTACAGCCGGGAAAAAGATCTCAACTCTAATATATTGACATAATGCAGATGCATATACTTCATCATTATAAAAACATGGGGTTTCAGCCACTTAATATACAGTAGTCCCCTGTGTGTAACACACGCGTTATGAATAAGAATAATCAGTGAAACCTCACATTGAAGTGTTGGCAATGTAAATAATATAATGTATAATATAGTCTTTAAGTTATATTAGTTTTTTATTGGTTGTTTAATTGGCACTTCTGTTGTTAATCATGATAAAAACCAGCAGTTAAAAAGTATAAAACAAAATACGATATATATTTCTTAAGAAATCTTTTAATCAAAGTCAAAAATCACTGATAAATATTTGATTGCTCTGATGATAAAGACGTTGATATTCAAGTCTACACAAAAACATTGCCTCGATTAGCTCCTTATTGATTGACACCTTAATTCACACGTGTTGCCTTGTTTGCCGCATGCTTGATGGAAGGGCCATATGTTTTATGAGATGAGGTTATTCATAGGTTGTTGTGTTAACCAGGAACAGTGTTGAACCTGTCACTTCCTCTAGAGCTGACAGGCTTTATTAGGGAAGGGGAGGACGCTCCTGTTTATTCATCCTGGGTCTACGGCACGCGGCGTGTGTCAAACTAAATCCACCATGCATAAGCTTGTTACATTTGTTCAACTGGTGCTGTATTGGTACAATGGCTTTAGTCAGTCAGTTGTGATGGAATCAGATTTGTTCCTGAAAATAAGTGTGTGGGAGAACAGGGACACATGCCACAATATTGTGAGAAGGCAAATTGCCAGCAAAGGGTGATTGCTCACTTATGGATACTTGCTGTGGTATCACAACAATAAGCCTTTTTTATGGACGCCTGACTGTCACCCACAAATAAGCATATGGCTGAAATGAGAAAAAATGTCAGCAGTCCCAGAGCAGTCGCACGTAGACACGCATAGAGAAACAGACACACTTCAAAACCCCATTCTGTTTGGCTGTTGTTTTTGTCAGTTTATGACTTAAACCCCCATTGTTGAATTAACCGCAGAGAGAGGGGTGGGTGGCTGGAGCCACAGTGCCAGGGCTACGCTGGCCCAGAAAAAAAGCCACAACACAAACTAACTCTTGGCAGGGGATGGAGAGGCAGTGTTTTTCCAAAAACTGATTACCTTCCCTCCCCCCAGTGCTCTCTCGCTCTCTGAGACAAGCTGTTCCCTTGGCAGCTGTTTCGACAATGCAGAACCCCAAGCGCAAGGGGAGGTTAGAGGGTATATGAGTGTGTATATGTATGGACGAGGGGAGGGAGGGGGGGGGGCGCTAATTCAGGAACCCTCCACATGCAAATCAGCACAGAAACATGCCAGTTTTTTTTTTTTTCTTCTGACGCCCCGGGATGCTGAAACTAAGCACGATTAGCACTCAACACCAGTGTCAGATACCGGAAACCCCGCGCTTTCTGAGGGCCTGGCCTTTTGTTGGAGCCCCTTCCGTTCAATGGCTGCAAGGTGCAAGCTCTCCTGGCGAGCTGCTTTCACCAAACTACTTACACCAGGTTTTGTTGGCCTCATAGATAACACAGCGAAGCAAAAATATCCTCCAGAATATCCTGCACAGTGCAGTGCTGCCTACATGCAGATGTGGCCTTAAATAATGTGCAATCTTATTATATTTTACATACATAGCATGTATGTTGAAAACATGCTATTAGAGGCAGAAATAACAATGTGACTTTAACTAGGCTATTCTGGCAGGACTCAGATAGATAGATAGATAGATAGGATAGGATAGATGATACTTCTCTATCTAAAACATTAGTCAGATGTGGCCAGGGAGCCCATGGGCAGGAAACAAAACACATCATAATCCTCCTCTGTAATTGGGCAAATGAGAAATGTTGCCATTGGACGATAGCAATGAAACAGATGGCAACAGAGAGGCGTTGTAAACCTCCCGATACCCGGAGTCGGCTTTCTCTTCTCCTTTAAGGCATCGCTCCAAAAAGGTAGAGAGGCAGAAGCATTTCAACAAGCCCTACAGATCGTCTGTCTTACACACATAAAAACGCACTCACTTCCACCAAAAGCAAATCTCTCTCGTCTCCCATCAAAGCACCTTTTCCTCCAAGACCCCCCACTGAGCTAGCTCGCTAAGAGCCCTCCTTTGAGCCCCTAATGCACGGGCAATCAGATTAGGGCCGTCGATGTAAGCCTTGAATTACTCACGTTATGACTTGATTGGCCAATAATTTGATTGGAGTCACATCTCTACTTCCCTTGGTCCCTTGGACCCTTGGTCCCCCCCCCCCCCCCCCCCCCCAGCTCATTCTTACTTGAGGCAACAACAACAACAATTCAGGCTGTCAGCTTTTGAGGCAGCGTGGGATCACAAAACTGACTTAACTGTGGAAAAGAAGTCTTCTTACTGTAAGTCGGATTCAACAATTCAAACCATTACAAAAAACATCTCATTCTCTTTTGACTGCATGGCACTGAATAACCTTTGTGGTAGCACATAATGGATACTCACTATGTGGTAGAAAATTGGTAACTACATAGATATGATGGACAGTTTAAACAATGCCACTGTGTACTGCCAGAGATACATTATAAAATTGAGTCATACTTGCTAATAGCAATTGTATGGATTATGGGTTTTTACTGGCCTCCCTTGGAAAAAAAAATACAATAGCCATCTAATAATAATAATAATGACAAAGCATAAAAGATCATGGACACAATAATTATGCATGATTGTATGGTAGAAAGTCAGAACACACAGGGATTAAAACCATTACAGATGGTAGCAGGTAATTTACTCAGTCATACTGAAAATGTGCACGTGAATTTATGTTACAGAATAAAAGCGGGTGGTATACAGGTACAAATAGTGGTATAAGTGTGTTGAAGTCAGTGCAGAGATGTACATTTGCCCACATAGCTTCTACTTGATGAGCAAGACATGAACTAAATTATATTAGACATCACACAATGCAGAAATATTGAAGGTTTTGCAGTTATTCAGTATAAATATACATAGAGCATGTGGAAATAGCAGATACATGAAGATTAACAGAAGATTAAAGGTATAAATGTCCTACCTTACCTAACCCTAACCTTAAAATAACACTATCAAACCCTTTCTTCAGATAAAATGACTTTTCCAGAAAAATAACTCAATTTCTTTTCCCAACAATATTACATTTCCTGGCCTAATTTTTTCCTGGAATAACCATTTACAAAAGCTGAAGGTCTAGGAACGAGCGCTTCTTGCGCAATTAAAAACTAAAACTATACTTCCTCTTGAGTTTGGGCTGTTTCTGAACACAGTTGGTTCAAATCAAGGTTCAGTGAGTCCAGATAGGGAGTGATGTGATGTAGAGAAAAAAGGCAGCCCTGTATGTTAACTTGACTGATCATTATTCAAGATGACAGCGCCTCCCCACCAGCTAGCTCGACAGTTATGAGGTGTATATTCCGTATCAATAAGGGACGGCTGACTGTGCTCGCTATAGTGTGGATCATATCACTGCTATGAAAACATGTTGTTCCTGAGGACTAGCAGAGACTGAGGAGGCCAAATTGTCTTCTGATTAGATATCCGGTAAAGTAACTGTATAAAGCCAGCGGAAGATGTAAACTTCACTGTCAATACGATACAGCACGAGGAGCAAAATGGAAGGAAAGGAGGCATTAGCAGATCGACTGATGTGCAAACAGCCTGGAGTACATATTTAAGGGGTCTCCAGTCTTATTTCACTACATGGAGGCAAAAGAGCTGATTCTGTTTGACTGCTTACTTCAAAATGAATCTGTGAGGAGTGTGTGTACTGCTCCGCAAATTAGCCTGGGAGACATTTTGTATCTATGTCACATACCGAGCAGAGAGAAGGATGCGGATGGATGCTCCCTCTACTGAGAGGATGGTTTGATGGTAATCACATCGCTGGTTTTTCCTCCCTTTTCTATCTCGTCTACCATTCTCATTTTTAACTTTCTTCGGCTGTCATAGTCCTCAGGAAGAAGGCAGCCATCTGCTATGAATCATACCATGCTCTGAATCAAATGTAACAACATAGACTTGCAGCCGTGTAAACACAGGCATACGCAAATGATGGCAGCAGACGAATCGCAGTCACTGGCAGAAACAAAGACATCCCTTAGAGCTGAACATGTTTGAACTCGTATGGAAATGTACAAATCCAAGAGAAAGCTATGAAGCATATACACGAGATAAAAAAGCATGCAAGTAAAATAAACTTCGAAAATCAAATATTTTGACATGCGGCGTCCACAGAAATGTGAGGATAGAATCCAAAAGAAATCACCTAAATTATCCGTGACAGTCAGAACAACCTAAAAGGAGCCGCCAAGACATCTCGGAGAGCATTTTAAGATGCTGTGAGAGAGAAAGGTCACCACCTTGATCGTGGCATACGATAACACGGGGACAACAGCGCTGAGATAACCCCAAAGATAATGCAAAGATAAAAAGCAGAGATGGCAGGAGGATAACCCTCACACAACACTAAGATGGCATGAAGAATACGGAGATAACACTGAAAACAATGTCGTGATATCACGAGAAAGGCACAACAAAACGTCACTCGGGCCAAACATCAAGCATACAGTAAGTGAAGGAGACAGAATAACAGCATTCTGAGGGTGGAGCGGAGGAATGAGAATCAGCGACAGATATAACAAAGACAAATGGAGATAACAGGGCCATCGGAAAAAGAGAGAGACTAAACAAAAAGCCGGCATGCAGTGGCACAACAGACATCACAACGCATGCAGACAAAATATTGACACTGTGTAGAGACAATAAGGGCAACAGAGAATTTAGTGATTTCTAGATAAGAGTTGGTAGAAATAAATATGCAGAGAAAAAAAAAAAAAAAAGGCTCTTTCGAAAGGCGACATTCTCAAATAAACTGCTTTATTATTGAGACACACAAGCAGTGCAAAGCAACAGTGACAGCGTAAGCAAGAAAACTTTGACTATAAAGGCCTGGATACATTGCAAAGTTGTAGGAACACACTTGAAACCAGGGAGTGGGTTTTAGGAATGTGCTGATGTTTTGTTTTTGATGTAAAACACTTTGGAGGAGAGGCAATGATCTGAAATCGCCTCAGAGGGGGCTAAAGCGCCCGTGTGCCGTGCATCTCCTCGTCTCCTCTCAATGTCTCAATGTCTGAACTGCTGACCATCTCTTATTCCTTCCAGACCCTGGAGGAGAAACTGTGCGGCAGGTAAAGGAACCTCCACGCCACCCCACTTTAGGCGCCACTCTTTTTCTGCACCAGTCACGGTGTGTATGCACATACAGTGCGTGTGTGGCCACAGGGCCTGGGGTCTCGAGGGCTAGGCCCCTTTCCGAGCTTTACAAAACTACGCTGACCTCGACTTTTTAGACCTCCGAGACGAAGCACAGATCCCTCCTATGTTTCTCAGCGGAGCAAGAAAGATCAGAGTAGCATTTTCTTCTTCTCACCATCTCTTTGACATACAATAAAAGATGTAGCCTAAGTCGGATTAAGGCCTATAAAATGCACGTCATACAAAAAAAGAAGATTTCGCACAATCGAAAGTCTTTAATAGTTTGATGTGAGAATTTGTCGTCTCCGTTTCCTTCTCTTCGTCTATCACACACACACGCACGCACGCACACACACAGACACGTGGGAGCAGTGTCAGTGAGATGAAAAGGATGAAAAGGGACCCGATACTCTGGCTTTGCTCTTCCTCATTAGGCAGAATGAGGGACTGTGTTGGTGTCAGAGAGCTGGTTCATCAACCCTAAGCAGGACAGAGCCCCGGCCCTGATCTACCCTAGTCTGCTCCCTCTTCTGCAGACCTCTCACATATGATTGAAGCTATTGGAAATGAAAACAGTCAGTGTAATTTAACATGGCATGGCCGTAGCACTCGTTAAAGAGGGTGATAGGGTTCAATAGAGAAGGTGAGGTAAGGAAAGAGAGAGGAGTCATAACAAGGGAAGTGCTAGTTAATGACATGAGGACAGCTGGCTAGAAGGAAAAGGAACAGGCATGTCTCACAGTATGCATTTGAAATTAAAAGAGGCTATTAAGTAAATAAAAGGGAAACTATCGATAGCAATTACTGGAAACTGCTTTCAACACCTTGTTTTTATTGCTGGGAAACACGTTATTTATGCCTATGCTTAGGAATATAAATAACTTGCAATGACCTTCTTCTGTTTACAAATATATGTAACACAAACATACATTGTGTTTATCTCTCTATCTGCACTATAGTTAGTGGGAGAGAGCTATTTCGCACGGCCTTGGTTCCGGAGGTAAAACTCTCATTTATTTTTCCCATAGACAATGTTTAAATCATCAGTTCAAAAGATTAAGAGTTCTGTTCGAAAATATCTGGTTCTTTGATAAAAACTCAAAAGGTACAAGTCTTTGTACATAGAAACTTTGAGGAAGACCCTGGCGATCTCTGAGCTTAACAATCTGTTCCATGCACCACTAACGGTGGGTGGAAACTAAGGATAACAGTATTGAGAAAATTGAAAACACAATCTGCATCCTAAATCAATTCACCTTTTAAATTTCTTAAATTCTGGCAACGGCGGCCAAGCCTCGTGGGTATTGTACCGGTCTGCGGAAAAACACAGTTGGAATAATTAAAACTGGTGACCATAACATAACCCTATAAGATTGTTACATCATCCGTGAGAGTCCCGCGCTTCTATGCTCAGTAACATTGAGGATGATGTCAAAAGAAAGAACTGAAATGTGCATCGCCAACATCTCCAACTCTACTGAAGTGCAGCTATTTCTGGCAAAACTCTCTAAGTGTGAGCCCTGATACAGGCTCTGGTCTGACTGTGCTGCAGCACCAAGAATTACCATTAAATATGATCTATGTGGAGTGACTCTCTGGAGTGCGATGGGAATGTGGACTCACACAAGCGTGCAACTAGATGCAAGCAGTAGCTTAAAGTTGGCATACAGACTTATGCTGCTGCAGTAGAAAGGGTTGCATTAATCAAATTACATTTTCTGGTGAGTTAAATATGAATTTAAGGCCCTATGCTTTAATGTAGTCAACACAGCTGCATACAGCCTCAACACTTGATTTACAAGCACACAACAATATAATAAATCTGTATATCTTGGTTTAATCATATCTTGCTGAAAACGAAAACGGACAATAATTCGTGAAACACCAAAAAGCTTCAGATTTTTCCCCTCACAGAATTTTATAATATTCTTCATAAGCACTTGACTATGTTTGTTCACTTTAGGGTTGTTACTGTGGCTTTTGAGTGTGATCTGTCCTCTTTTGATATCCTAGGTAAAAAAAAAAAGGAAAGACGTTTTGTGTATTGAGAATTATTATTATTGTTTTTAACTGTTTGCTTTGAAAACACGAATACATCAACTATACGAATTGATTCTGCAGCTCGTGCACTCTGCTACTCACTACCTCCTAGAAATTTGCCAATTTATTGCAGATACTGCCAATCTTGCAGTTTTACATCAGTAAAATTAATACATGAATGAATAAGTAAAGCATGGTGGCCCTAGTGTTGCGTGATCATCGTTGCATAGTGGATCATGTAAATCATACAAACTATGAAAACGCATATTGATTGGCATTTCTATGTGAAAGCTTGCAGAGACAGGAGTCAAAATATTCATTACAGCAGCATTCATGCATGCCTTTACTCTAACTCACTCAATGCAAATACAGCGTATGCTTTGTGATACCACATCTGTGCATATAGTCTTATGATTTACTGTTGGTTTTTTGGGATACACTTTATGTGTGTGTGCAAGCAGTTGTGTCATTGTCTTGCATTTGTCATCTCTGCCACGAGCTCGTGGATTTACCAGGCTTGTATATTTTTTACGTATCAAGGAGGAAAGGCAGTGCTTTCCATTCCTGAGGCCAGACATAAGAAGCAGAAAGAAGCTGCCAGACAGTGACAGAAAAATATGGTTCATGAGTACCACTCATGTAAAATTACAGTTCTTTAGAGGATAAAAGGTAAGTAGCCTTGAAGTAGCATTTCTGACACATAAAATGCAATGAAAGAAAGGCGCACAGTGCTCCCTCTTTATGTACATCAACAGCCTGCTATCATAGCTGAAGGCTGAGGAGCGCAGTCCGGCTGTTGAGTTTGAACAGCGCTGTATAGCAGAGGTAAGTGAGCATGGATGGAGGGAATAGATGGAAAGATGGTGGGATACAGTGAGGACTATGGCTGCCTGGCATTGAGGAATCTAATCCCAGAGTTAATTGGTATGACTGATGAAGACAAATTGAAATGGGTCAGCTGAATCGGGGGAAGAGAGGGCTCATTGTGTACGGTGCACTTGTAGTTTAACACAACAAGGATACAAACACGAGCACGAAGACACATACAGTAAATAGTGAAATGCTTATGAAGTGGTAAGGACTGCTGTTCAGTTCGGTGTGTAAGTCTGTGGCAGGGTTGAAATGAACTCATATTAGTGAAAGAATGCACCAAACATTCTTGGTGAAAGCTTTTCCTCAACACCGAAGCTGCACCATTGATTTTTTAATACTCGCATCTATTCACAGGTGGTCTCTTCCCGGGGCCAGCTGAGAAACTGAATGCAAAGCGTTTCACCTGGTCTATGTATGTCAATGCGGCGTGTGGAAACCCGGTCCTTTGAACGCCATCTCTGCGGACCCGCTAATTGAGCCAGATCAATTCACAGAGACGGCGAGCAGGTTGGCACAGTTGCCACATCAAAGAGATTCTAATAACTGCACACTGTGGCCATTACCAAGCCTGAAAAAGCCATATTTATGTTTGCTTCAAAGCAAGCATGGCAGCATTGCACATAGTGAGAGTGCAGGCCTTCCGCTATTCTTTTTCAAGCCTACAATTTAGACACAAGGCCATTTTGGAGCAATTTGGTAACAAAATAGGGCTATTCACACACACACAAATACATACACTCTAAACTGCACTTTAATTAGATCCCTGTTGTCGCTGCAACAGTGGAAACCAATAAAGAACATGCAAAAAGAGCATAATGGCAGACCGTAATTGTTAAAAAGAAATTGCAATAATACCCAAATGATTCCTCTGTATTTGTTTCACACAGCAGCAGTCTACTGCTCTGCATATACAGCAGGATTAGTTTCGCTGATGCTGTCTGTTGCCAGTTATCCCTTTCCCTCTTTCTCACTGCCCTGTCTCTGCCTGATAAGTGATAAGTTTGTAACTTTGTTCATTAGCGCTGGCCTGTCTGCTGCTGTACAGGCTGTCTGAGGCGACATTATGGCAGGCCTCTTATTCCTGCCTTCCAGCCGTCTATCTTTCTAAAGCGTCTCTTACTTTTTGTCTCCCTCTCAACTCCATTTTCCTCACACTCTTTCCTACCTTTTTTTTGCTTAATTTTTTATTTTTTTCACTCCAGCTCTCACTGATTTCTACTTAGCCTCCGTTTCTCACTCTCTCTCATGCTCGCAGCTCGGCACGTCTCCACACTGCTCGGTGAAATAATTTACCGCACGCAGCGCTCCCGCGGATGATTGAAGCGTAATTAGACGGCAGAGACAGTGGAAGCCAACGGAGGTGATTGGGAGCTGGTGCTCGTCAGATGGTCCATCTCACTCTCACTGGCTTTGCCCTTCAAAACTATCACTTCTGCAGGAAGAGCAGGGAGGGGACGGTGTGCTCAGCCCCGCCGCAGCTAACTACACTGCAAAAAATGACTCGCAGGCAAGTGATGGTATCTTCTTTTATGAGTGAGATTATCTCACTGCACTGCAGATACTTCCACAGGAATCAATCTTTTCCTTCATTCATGTCAATGAACCTTCGTTTATGATAGACAGGACAACAAAATAGCATCTTAGGCCTGTTGAAACAACACTTAATCGCATTATCACAAACAAAGGTCTGTAAACTCAAACTTAAAACTGGCAAGCTTATCTGCTGGTTTATTTAAAAGAATATCAGACAGCTCAATTCAAGATTAGACTAGTGTCTTTCGGGTACGTACACGCTGTATTCAAATGTGGAGCATGGTAGAAAAAAAAATGTGGAAAGGAAATGAGCTGCTGTGAGTGACTACTATCATAAGGATGTCCTTGTCGACGGAGGCTCCGGGGGGAAAGTGCTGATCGCCACGCTGTGTTGCGACACCATATGCTTTACGAACAAACACTGCGGTGGATGTCAGAGGGGAAATGGCGCGACATTCAAGGTGGCGAACATCGAACGGAGAGGTGAGCGATGCTGCTGAGTGAGCACCTATATCCCCAAAGTCTGTCCAATTATCCCATCGTACTCACGGTACTGTGAATGTATTTCCCCCTACATTCTCTGCAGATTTAACCCGTGCTTGGGGAGGGAAGGCAGGCTGTGCTAGGCTAGCAGTTGTCAGCTACCAACTGCAACAGCACTGTCAGCCATCCCTTTGATTATCACCCAGGGGTCACCCAGCATTGAGCCGAACCGTGGGGTCCTGGGTGTCAACTGAGCCAAGACGTCAAAGGAGTCACCTTTAAAGGATAATAAGAAGACTGCTGACTGACTGCAGACCACCCAGAGGGGGATCCGTGCTTTTCACATGAATATAAATGTAATATTGACAGGAAATCTTCCCCTGGAGAGAGGAAGGAAAAGACAGCAGAAGAGACGAAGCAAGTGAAAGGGAGTGAGAATAAATGAGAGAGGAAGAGTGCGAGAGGACTGAACACTCCGGTTCGTTTCACACCGTTAAACCATCTGAAGCATCCGCTGGTGACTACTGGTTGATGGGCCGGTGCGAGGACTGTGTTATCATAAACATTTGGGATTCACTTCATGGAGGCACTTTAATGATGCTTTTAGCATAATTTCCACACTGTAATGTGAAGTGAAGGGCAAGCAGCGCCTTTCTGTCTGCCTGTAGCTTCTGTGAACCTTATAAATATTGGTTATTGGGACGAGGGTAGTGATGGAGGCAGACTGCACCGCAGGCTTCAACCCCGCGGCTTAAACCAAGGCTTTGGCAAAAACCTTTCAAAGTCAATATCATTGCTTTTTTTGACACCTTAGTGACGTTAAGCACAGTTTATTATATAATATTTTTTAAGTACTGGAAGTTAGGGCTGGGCAGTGTATCAATATTGTATTGATTTCTTGATATGAGATGGAGATGGATATAGATATAGATAGATAGCGTCTAAGACTTTGGATATCGTAATATAACATGCCTGTTGTGTTTTCCTGGTTTTAAAGGCTGCATTACAGTAAAGTTAGGAAATGTTCTGAATTTACCAATGTCCCATCTGTTATATTATTAACCTTTGCCCATTTAGTCATTGTATCCATATTACTGATAATTATTTATCAAAAATATTTTGTGAAAGCACCACTAATCAACCCTAACCTACTATGGTCACAATATCAATATTGATATATTAGATTTTTTCCATATCACGCATTGGTAGTGTGTCATTTGTAAATAAATAAAAAATAAATAACAAACAACAAATATTATTACACTGTAAGAAAAAAAACATCTTTGACATGCCAGGATTCAAAAATAGAAACCAGGAAGGAATTTTACTTTTGAAGGATAAATCAAATAACGCAAATCCACATGCATCTTCATAACCATCGTATAATTTCTGGTCATATTCAAAGAAAGCTAATTTTAGCTTTAAGTTGATATTATTATATGATTATACTCAGTATGTATAACCTCAAAGCCGGGTGTGCATTGTCAGAATCCATAGGATGTTAGAGATGTTGACTAATTCTAAGCCGTCGACACTAAGGAAAAAAAAGAAGACGGTAAAAAAAAAAAAAAAAAAAAAAAGTACAAAAGGAAAGCTTTGTTTTCATCCAGGCTGTTATCAGCAGAAGCCGACTGCAGGGAGAATAGGAAGGGATGATTTCCATAAAGACTGGCTGTTGTCTGAAAGCAAGCAGCTGTCAGGTGGAATTACCTCTCCATCACAGACACCACAATCGAGGGCGCCCTTCCCATAATTCAGTCTGATTGGCTCAAGGGGAAAATGGCAGCCTGCGGAGAGTGAGGCGAGCGGCTGGTTGACAGGTTTGCATCTGCGAAGCTAGACGCGGCGTTTACCTGTTATCATTCTGTCTGCTCAACGTGTCAGTTTTCACAGTTTGGAAAGCTACCTGAACAAAGTGACACAGAGAATGGAGTCCACGGTGTGAGGAGGCAAATATGTGCCTCTACTCAATGTCTCACACAAACAACAAACACACACACGCACACACACATTGGTGTCTTGATCTATTATTATGCTGCCATATATAGCAGACCAACTAGTCGCTTATATTGAACCATAGTTAAAAGAATATTTACATCATATAGAACATTTAGGTAAATCGGCTTATTCGCCTTTTTGGCAAAAGATAGATGAGAACATCAATATCCCTCTCATGTCTTGGCTCTAAGTTTAGGGCTAGATCTAAGAGGCGATTAGCTTAATTTAGCATGAGGACTAGAAAGAGCTCATTTGCTAAGCTGGGCTAATCACCTCCTGGCTATAGCTTCATATTCAGCGTGTAGACAAGAGAGTGGCATCAATCTTCTCAAACTCGTTGTAAGACAGTGAATGAACAAACAAAAGCCTCTTACAAAATATTCAATAACTGATTTTGCCACAATAACACAATGTGATCATATTGTCACAGATGCCACAAAATGATACGAACACACACACAAACAGACACCAACACAGATGTGGATAAATATGTTCAAATGCAAACATTCCCACAACCCATTCATGTTTTTGTATTTGTAGACATTACGACATTGTATATTGAACAAAGGCACAAACATTTTGTTGTGTTAATGCACACAAACATATAAAATCTAATGTGTATACAAGCACAAGCACACAGTTCACACACAAACTTGCACTCGAATACACACACACACACACTCCACACCTATGCTAAGTGCTCTTATCTGTGACTTGGGTAGAGGTGAGTGACAGGAAGGAAGGCACAGGGGAGGGGGGGGGGGGGGGTGTCCTTTAGGTATCTTAATTATGGCTCTTCTTCTCCCTCTTGCTGTCACCATCCCCGGGGGAGGGCAAGACAAAAGGAAGGCAATGTTTCATCTCTGCTGCCTTGGTATTTCAAATTCCAAGGGGAGTAAGAAGAGAGAGACAGCAGGGTGTTACATTGGAGGAAGAGGAGGAAATCAAGTGACGCTTCCCTTTTCCCTCCGTTTCTCTCTTCTTGCCTCTTTTCCAGCGCTGTTTAAAATAAGGCACCTTAATAAAAGCATTTTAATGGCGTCATGGCAAGAAACAAGGCACAACTTGATTGCTGTGACGGTTTTATTTAATGGGCTCAAAGCCTCTAGCTCTGACTTGCTGTTCGTTTATTACTTTGCTGTGGAGAGATATATGTGACACGATGGAGCAGAGGGGGAGAGGCTGAATGCTAGTCTCAATTTGGAAGTCGTCTGTGGGGTTAGCCATCGTCTTTGCGATTTACACCTTCCTCGATGCGCACCTGGGTTTTTTCGTCCACCCCCACCAGGGGAATGCTGCTCCGCCATGACAGAGAGGAGGGTGTCAGAGACACCTTGGCAGGTAGGCAGATACAAAGACAGCCTGCTGTTAATTATTGATGGGAATAAATTGCACTCATTGGATGTTTGGCAGGGGAACACATGGTGTATGTGAATACAAATGTGTCTATGAATGTGTGTGTAGCGAGGAAAAAAAAGATGGCAAGAGGAAACGGAATTAAGCAAAAGAGAAGGGGTTTAGAGAGGATGAGGAAGAGGAGCCGATAAAAGGACGCGAGTGATACCTGGTAAGGGGGCATTAGAGAGATGCAGAGGGAGTCTATAAAAGAAAACTACTCCTTAATGTCTCTCACAAGTGTGATAAAAGTACAAAACAGGATGCACAGAATGCTGGCCTTTCCGTTTTTGTGAACAGAACAAGGGGACATTCAAAAAACAAACTATTATACTCAAATGCTAATAGAAAATGATTTTGCGAATGTGCCAGCACGCACACCTATGCAAACTAACATACCTGAAAAGGTCAGCTCTTTTGTTTTGGGACGCGAGACCTCTCTCATGAAAATATTGACTGAGAAAAAGGGGAGCAATGCAAAGTGTGGTCTTAAAATGAGATGGGCAAATAGCACAGCTTCTTATCTGTATTCTGAGAGCCTGCCCTCTTATAAATATTGGAAGAAGGTCACTAGTGGGGAGAGGAAACGGCCAAATGGTGCATTGGAGAAATGGCACACCTGAGCACCGCGCGGAATATCATCTCCCCCTGTCAAATCTCATCCCATTTGATCAAAATAATTGCCACCTTCATCGTTATCATCAATTCTGTCAACTTCGCTGGCACCATCGCCATTCTCCATCTCATCAGGGCTTCTTTGGCTTAAAGGGGGGGGGGGGGGATTCTGGATCAGATCAAATGTGGACCATCTCGTCTGAGAAAATCACTCATAGTGTAACATCATAGTCATCACCATATTTATTGCTTTAATGCTACTGACATTTTGCTCACCTATTTAAATATTCTGACACCAGCAAATCTGCGGCTGGGACAAAAATATCCTGGTTTAGCCACGCTGGCTCGTCTGTCATAGACGTCCAGAGAGATGGCCCTGCTGTGCTTTAGTCTATGATGATTCTCTCTTCAGTCAGCAAGGAAATAAAAAATTTAGAAAAGAAAAATGAGAAAGGGACAGCTGCTAGCCCGAACTTAATGTCGACATGCATTTTATAATATAACTGATGTTCTTGTTCTGGCACCGCAGCACTTCAGGAGTACAGTTAAAAAAGTGAGTTAGCCAGTTAACAATCTGCTAAAACTGCAAATATGCAACAATCCACATTCAGTCACTATTAATATACGATACATTTTAAGATTAAATGCTGGATAAGTGCATACCCTGCAAGTGTGTTTTTACTCAAATGTGGGACTATGTCTGTCAACCTGGCTTCATTGTACAACTGAGTGCGGCCCTCCCTGTTACTGAAACAGCGTGTCTCATCTGCTTTCATTTTAGCAGGCTAATAATACTGCAACATGGGACGAGCGGCTGGTCATACTTCAGTTACAGGAAGGCCAGCTTACATGCTGGCAACCAAGTTGTTTTGCCGTGGAATATAACCACGCACACACATACTCTCACGCTTAACTTAGTCCACGTAACCACTTAAAACACATGTACAAATAAAGTCTTGATACTGGATTGTATGAGACTGCAGCGTGAGTGTCGGTAAGATAAAACAGACCTGCATGCGCCACAGTGGCCTCCCATATAGCCACACATACGCAATTACACACCCACATTCAAGAAAGAGTCTTCTTATATTAGAGTGAACACGTTTGTCATTAAACAGCAAAGCACTGCAGAAAATGACTTTCTATAAAACTGTGTTTATGGACAAAACCAGTTTTGCGGAGCTTTCAGATCCATCGCCTATTAAGCGTGTAAAGTGTGTAAAGTGTGTAAAGTGTGTAAAGTGCACTCCGTGGAGGGAGCTGAACATGCAAACAAAGTGCTTATGACAATGCGAGAGGAAGTGACGACGCTAACTTGTTTTTAAACACTTCTTACCTTGGCCATTTGGGCCTGCACCCCGGTGGCTTTGAGAGACGACACGGCCTTCTGTGCTGCAGCTGGGCTGTCAAAATCCACAAAGCCATAGCCTGCAGAGAGAAAAGAAGAGAGGGAGGGAGAGACGGAGAGAGAGAGACAGAAGAAGAAAAGACAGGCATTAGTAAAGAAAAAATGAAGGCAGATGACTAACAAGGAGAATGACAGGCACTTGGTAATTGTAGCAGTAATAGGTTGGTAACATGACTACAGAGGCTGCCAGTTCTCATATCTAGTGAGCACTACATTGTTTGATAATTAGCGACACTGACGTTCATAGGGGGATGCTATGCATCTTAATTAGTAGCATGGATGAGCGATTTAGTAATAACAAACCCCGGCACCCTGCCCACCTCCACCTCCACACATACACTGACACACGTATGCATATGCAAAAACACACACACACACACAGACACAGACAGACAGACAGGCACACACACTTTTGCACAAACAAAAACACGCACCGAGTAGCGTGCAAATCAAGAACACAGACCTTCACTGTTGTAACTCTGTAGAAGAGAGGCACCCGTTTGGGGTTTAATGACAACTCGTATACATATTATTAAAAGTCCATGATTAAAGAAATAATACACACATGTACACACACTCACATACTGTACATAGACACGCGTCAATTAATTCTTCAGACAGTTTTCACTTGTTCAGCCTTTTGATTTTCAGAGACTGTGAAGTTGGCTGGCCCACATCGTGTTCCTCAACACCCGGCATATTAACACGACCCCATTTCACAGCCTTTATAATCCTCTCCCCGGTAACAAATCTCTCAAAGGTTGGAAGCGTACCAGAAATGCTGCCATTTTTCTCCGTCTTTCTTCAACTCCATTTCGTACTAATATTTCTCAAGCGTAGCCTTTCTGTCCACCTTCTTACTGTCTTTGTCCCTCTCCGTCTCTAAAGCACTCTCAATGTCTCTCTCTCCCATATTTTTCCTGACATTAACAGCCACCAGCCCCCATCTGGAAATTCATCACCAGGAGGAAAGCGCAGGGAATGAAATCTGTGGCTGTGATTTATGAGTTATTGTGATCCCGACGTTCTCCGGGATGTATCGGAGACGGGGGTCACGTCTGTGTTAATTAAAATTTGGTGGCGGATTAAAAGCAGTCAATGGTGCCCTATGATCCACTGTTTCAGAGGGAAAGTGTAATTAGAAAAGGATAATGGGTGTGAGGCGGGGGGAGACTCGCCGCTGTGGTTACCCCATCATATTTCAAACGATTATATACTAACACACGCATGAGCACACGGATTCACGCAGCCATGTCACACCTTACGTTCTCACCATGCATTTTTCTCATACCAACATCTCACTTTCCTAGAAATTCAAGGTGTGCGTCTGTGTGGTGGTGGGGGTTAGGGTCATTTTCCTGTCGGATGGCGGTGAAGGGGTGTGGAGTAATGTGAAAATCATAACCTGTGGCGGAAGAGAAATCGAGTGCGAGGACTGATTAATGGCCAGCTGTTAAGAGCGGGGCTGCGAGGGGAGGGTCTTTAATTGTGGAGATATGAAGAGCTGGAGCGAAAGGATTAAAATACAGGCGACAGTCAGGAAAACTGTACCCTTTCTTTAAAAATATGATTTCTTAAAAGAGACTAAAAGTCGACACTACATCCAGCCATTTTGTTACATACGGAAATTGCTCATTGAATTGAGTTTTTAAACAAAGCAAAACTTGACATGCATGACAGCAGCTTATTAAAAATGTATTTTAATTTGGAGGGTCGGTTCAACCAAAAAAAAAAACAAAAAAAAAAAAACATACTTTCTGTTTTTTCTATAGTGGTATCTACATGCCTCCCCCCAACATACAATGAAGGTGAATTGAATTGTGTCTGTGATGAGACTGAGAGCAATGTGTATTTTCAGAGACGGTCACCCTGTTACTATTGATAATCCACACACCAAGCTGTGGACGGTTTTCATGGGACTACAGATGGGTGACAAACTACCAACATGAATTGTCTTTGTAAGATGTTGGTCCACCACAACCACTGTAACAGCTTCAATGAGCCTCGGCACCGACTGGAACTCTACCGGAGGGATGAACAAAAAAAATTATGTTTTAATGACGGCGGTGGAGAGTGCTGTGTGCAGGGCAATCCGTATGGAAAGTTTCCCTGGCGAAGTGGAGCGTGCACTACAAATCTCCTGTTGTCTACAGTATATTGAATAATATCAATTAATCAATGAATAAAAACAAGGCTGTTTTCTTTCCATAAACTCCTCATTGAGCCTACTTGAAATACATTTTGTGCCAGACAGCAGAGTCTGGTCGCTCTCCTCTCAGTGCTGCTGACAGGACTGAGAGGAGAGTTACGTTTGAATGGAGGTCGGAGTTGCTGACGTCTCACTTATGATATGAATTCCCAGTAACACATCGCTCCATTTTCTCCCATAGGTTTTCAGTTAGGATCTGGTGACTGTGAAGCCTATAGCATGTGATTGACAGCCCTTTTATACTCATTAAACTGTTAAGTGACACCCCGTATGGAACCCATTTTATATCCAGGGTTTTACCTTTAATTTGTCACATGTTCGTGTTTCTGTCCACAGTGAGGTGGAATAAGCTGAGTAATGGGCATACTGTTGTTTCTGAAAGACACGTTAGAGTTGAATCTATTGAAATGCAATTTTGAAATGCTCTGAGGACCAAAAATAAAATTCCATTCACCTAATTTGCTCTGAAATGGAGGCAGAAAACTCAGAGATGGATCTCTCGAAGCGTGGGCAAGAAAAACAAAACTGCCTGCATGGCTAGACACCACCAGAGGTAAGTGCTTTTTTTTTTTTTTTTTTTTTTTAGCTATTTGGGTCAACTAACTGGATAAACACAGTTACAACAGATACTGCATTCTCTTTAGATCTAAGAACATATTAAAAGCACATTAAGAGAACCATACAGATTGTTACCGAGGTCCTCTGAGCGATGGCTGGTTCTCTTTAATAAGAGGAGTATTTCGTTGGTGGATACCTGGGACCCCAAATTACAAATTTAATATTCACCCTACTACCACCTGGAGTGCACTCATCAAACTTTCAGAAGGATAAGGATTTTAGAGACTGCTGACCTATATTCAGACAGCTCTGAATGGAGGAAAAGGTGAAGGGAAAGGCAGAGAGAAAGAGCGAGAGCAAAGGGTGTGTACAAAACAAGGCTGGAGTGAGGAAGGTTATTCGGGGTCAGCAGAATGCACTGAATTGACTGAATTGTCAGCTGCCTCCAGTAATACGTCCAGTTTGTTCCTCCCTTGTGCAGTTATTCCAGGCGATATATGCATAATTATTCTATAATGTCAAATGTTTGATCTGTAGCCACAGGGTAAAACTGTTAAAGGCTTGTTTTGTTGAGGAAAAAAATATAAAAATAATGGAGGGACATGGAGACAGTTTGAGACTATTTGTGCTTTGATCAGGCAGAACGGTTGTGGAGGTTATGGTGAGTCAGAATGTTTGCATGAGTGTCTATATGTGCGTGTGAGCTCCTCTGCTTCTATACTACTGACAACCAGTTTCAGTGTTAGACCGCTGAACTTATGTCGCTCATCCTTGCTTTTTTAAAGTGCGACGTGTAATAGTTTACTTCTGTGCACTGCGTGAAGAACATGCTGCAGTAACACAAGAATGTCCCAGTTTTGGATGACTTAAGTACATCTATCCGTTTATATACTATCTAACGGGCTAATCTTGTGTGGCATATATTTTACGTTATCCATGTGCGGTTTACTGTGGCTTGGTTTTGGCCAGCGAATCCGACCCCAGCACTGGGAGTCACCGGGGGCTGGTACATTCGAGCCAACTGGTAAAGGAAGCTCCGTCCGTCTCCGCCGCACGCTCTATTACCCGCGACAATGAGGACGAGGCGAGGGTGCGAGGCATTTCCCCGTTTCTGCCACTTTGAATATAATCACATAAACAAACTGCATCTTCTGTATGTATATGTTGTTGGTTAGTTATAGAGCAGAAGAAAAAAGTCTATTAAGTTTTGGATAAGTAGCAGGGTCAAGAAAATGTTCCATTCACTTTAAAACATTTCATCTCAAACGTTTAGACAACACATACGCACAGCTACACACAGATGCAACCGGAAGAATGTGTTCCTGAAGCCAAGTACATGCTGTACTCTTACTGTATTCTATGCAGGTACTCTAGAGTTAGCATCTGAAGTGGGATGCAGAGGGCAAGGTGTTGCTTTGAAGCCTCTGCAACAACACAAACATCCAATCGATAGCTGTCACTTAAAAGCAGCTCAAAGTGACTGTCCGCATACGTGGCTGCTGATAATGCTGTGCAGCTGCACACTAATGTGCACACGCACACAGGAGGGCTCGAGCACACATACGATACACACACACACACACACACACACACACACAGGGCCACTGGCAGGATGACACACACACACACGGCCACACGCTGTATGTACAGACACACAGACTCTCTGAGAGGAATAAAGAGAACATGAGCTGCCATATCATATTTCCTGGTCTGGCTCTAACAGGGAGCCTGTCAAGATAAAAGGAGCATCTTCAATCAGTTACTACAGGATGGTGCTATGCTACCACTGCTTCTACTCTCATGTAGCCTCATTGGCTGTGCTTGAGTGTGTGTGTATGAGGCAGGGCAACATGGTCCCTCTGCAGAGGTGTACAACTACAGTAGATGCCACCTCGGGCTACGCTCTACACAAAAGTCTTCAGTGGAGAGTGGAGATAAGGGACTCATTACAGTACGTGTATCGACGTATCAATCATCCATGCATCATTCATGCGCCGTCAAATTATGCTAATCCTAATTACTTCTGGGGAAATTACCATTCTTTATCTGCTAATAGTCGGGATTGTTTGGGGTTTCCTACCCACTATATCCACTGCCGTTTTCCCCAATATTTCCATTTTTCACATTCTAATATTCAGCGCTAATGATCCCATTTTGCACTGCATACAATGGAATAATAATGCCTTAAGTATGAATAATGAATCAACGACATCACGGAGCATTACAATGGTGTACAGGGCAAACAGTGTAATTGTTTACGTCCTTGTGAGTCATCAAGAGGACGTCTGAAGCTGCTGTTGCACATGGGTGATTCATCATCGTGGTTACACGTATGTTAATAATTCGTACTTTGCATGTATAAAAGTAATTATGGTTAATGGGGGAGATAGATGTGCCACACCATGGACAAATATGCATAACAATGCCTGTAATATGATTCTTATGATTCATGGTACAGCCGTAGCGCTGCATCATGTTGTTACGGTATGTGCATGATTCTGACCTCGCTCTGCCTTCCAACTGCAGATGTGTATGTGCACGTGAACACTGCATGTACAGTAGTATGCAGTGCTGAAATGATAGGTCGAGTTAGAAATGTTTTGATTGATAGTCAATTGATTGATGAAGATTGAAAAAATTGAGTAACTGTGTCTCATTTAACGAGGAAAAAAAGCCGTAGCTGTAGCTGACAATAATTTGTTGATAACTTTTTCGACAATTTAGTCTAAAACTGTCAGAAAAAGAGTGAAAAACAAGTTCCAAGAGCCCGAGGGGATTTACATTGATTTGCCTTCTTTTCTGTGACCATCAGTCCAAATCCAAAGATATTCAGTTTACAATTATATAAAATAGAAAAGCACACAACTCACATATATTCACACAACATATTCTTAAACTTGAACCGGCAAACAGTGGATTTTTTTCCTGTGATAAAAACCTAAAACAATTACATGATTGATAAAATGGTTGATGATTGTTTTTCTCTCTCTCTATCAATCAATTAATTGTTTCAGCACGAGCGAAGCTTTTAGGGCTGTTTCCCTTTCTTTTTATGTATCACTGTAAATTGAATATCTTTGGGTTTTTCACTGAAAAAAAAAACCAATCTGAAGCAGTCACCTAGGGCCTTCAAAATTGTGATGAGTCCTTTTTCTCTATTTTCTGAAGTGCATCAGTAGGTCGCTGATTGAACTATAAATCGTAAAAGATAAATAAATAGGCTAGATGAATTAAAAAAATAAATGAAATGATTGTGAGCGACTGTGACACATCTGCTCTGTCATTGAGAGATTAAAAAGGAACGTTTTGTTTGTAACATTCAGGAAACTATTCAGGAAAACCTGCATAGAAGACTGAAAAGGACCCGCTGAAATATTTTATTGCTTGTCCATTTATTGATGTCTTTGGTGAATTTGGGGGGTTTGACCAACCCTTCTGCCCTGCAGGGTTGGAGGGTGGGTGGTGGTTTCGGGAGGCTGCGGTGAGCTGTGCAAACACTGAGGGAGGTTTTAAATAGTAAGATGGCATCCATGACTAACTGCAGCCAAGCCAAGACCGCCTTGGTCACACACCAAACCCAGAGGAGAGCATCGTCAGTGGGACTGCATTTCTCCGTCCTCCTCCATTTATCCTCCACCAGCGGCTGACTGATGATACATTTCGTGGCTACCCTCCACTAAACCATGCAGTGGCGTGTGAGTGAATGTGTTTCTGTGCCTCTGTGTTTGTTGAATGGGTACAAATGCTTGCCTGTGACCTCCAACTTCCTTTTTATCGTGTGTACGTGCGTAAACTGGAGAATTGCGCATCTATCTGTCAGTCGAAGGATCCCGCAGAGAAACATCTGCAATACATCTTTTTTTTCACATTGCGTAATAAAATGTTATTTTGGGCAAGAGCCTTCTGACCACATCACTGCCGTCACAGCGCTAACACTACAGCGAAGGGACAAGTCAAACGGCAACAGTTGCCCAATAAAACTAAAAGCATCATCTACATCTGACTTCTTATAAAATAAACAACTCTAATCCCATCTGCAAACACGGATGCAACAGCTCGTAGTGTTTCTGCACATACGAACCATAAGACAAATGAGGTAAAATTAGCCGAAACATGCGAGCACAAACGCATGAAATCACTTCCATGCACCCGCAGACTGCAGCTCTTGGAAATAAAGATCCCTCATTTACTTGTCCAGTGTCACCATCCGGCCTGCCTTGCGCTAGGAGACAATACCCATTTGTTGTAAAATAACTCTCAGAGAGGGCTCTTCTACGTATATTAGACACAGCCAAGGAGATAGCGGTACAGGCAATTAACTTATCAACCCTGCAACATGGATTTATAGCAAAGGCATTCGTCTCGGGCTGAAGCAGCCAGGCCTATTGGCTGTATTGTATTTCTTGTCATCTTCTCTCGCAGGTGTAGGAGTGTCCTTGTCAGAGAGCTGCAGTCGGGATCTGCAGAGGGCAAAGCGCCAAGGCTTCGGGCCACTGGCAGCTCATTGTGCCGAAGACAAACTGAACAGGAGGTTGAAAAATCTAATTCCTCATCCAATATCTGTGCAAATGTTACAGATGAGCTTGTTACAGCAGCGATGCACCGACAGGATGGATACATATAGTCGCAAAAAGATTGGATGCACGTGAGGGATGAAACTCAACATTCATGCAACCATGACACATTTTCTCTTTTCTGTAATTCTTCAGAAATTAACATTATATTGACTACCAAATCACACTGTAGGAAGTGTCCCCACAAAGCTATTCTGGTAACACTGAAGCAAGGATGAAATGTGAAATACTATGCTAGATTTTCATATTTTTTACAGGTCGAATATTAAAGTATTTTAACATATGGGTTCACAATAATGATCTCGTCTCCATCTCAGCATTCCTTTCTTCTTCATTTTACTCATCATTTTTCTTCCTTTTCTACCATCTTTCCTTTGTTCCTTAATTAATTCATATCTATTCACACTCATTAGCTATAGCACAGCACCATATGGCTTTCAGCTATAAATTCAGCATGGCAGTTGAAACACTATTTAAAATGTGTGTGTGTTAGAAGAGGTTTACAGCTATGTTAAAATGCATGCTGTGGTGTTAAAAAAATGGTATCAAGACAAATGGAGTCTGGTTTCGGTAGACCTAGCTCTCTCCTAGTTCTGTGGAGATAGAATTATCTTCATAGAGCTGAAGAGGCATCGAAAAAAAAGTATTCAGTATTTAAAGAGTATCTATTCATTGCTGATGTGTATATATATATATATATATATATATATATATATATATATATATAAAAAACCTCTCCTAAATGGTGCAGATATGGCCTTCATTCAGATCTGTAAATGCCATCACAGCTCAGTTCCCTGGTAGCTCCATCAACTTGCTAGATTAATAGCAAAACCTGATGTGTTTGGTACAACATGTGAAGAGCACTCATTAAAGGTTTGAGACCTGAAGGGTGTTAATTACTTGTCAAGAGGTTGTTAAAACGAGACGCGTGGCAAAAGCACTGAATGGCTTTACAGAACCCCCACACGGATATCTAAAAAGAAACAAACACACACACACACACACGCAAACCAGCATGTAAATTCACACACATGCACTCAGACTTTCAAATTCCAACATACACACATGGGAGTACATACACAACTATGCATGCGCTCTACATCCAAACTATGTACAACTGCACACACAGTTGCGCACACACAAACACTCAAACTCAGGTTAGAGAGTCAAACCACCTTGAATAGTCGCTCATTATGGCACCCGTTAAAGTGAAAATGCCACAAGCCGTACAAGCACATTTTTACACAAAGAGCAGGTGCAGTCCTTTCAAACTTCTCTTTCACTTCACCTATAGAGTATCTTAAAATACCTGCACTCCCATCAATCCAACGCTAGAACTTTAGCATTCATGCTGGGTGCCATCTTGTGTGCCACCATGCCATCGCCATCTCAGCGGCAGACTGTAATAAGCAATGTAATCACGTCAGATACTAGGCCCGAAAGCGTCACCGACTAGACGAGAAGACAGGCTAAATATTTGAACGAAGCCGGATCGATGAAAATCAAGAGCCCTCGGAACATGGAGTAAATCTCCAGGTAGAGACGGACATTTAAATCTGGACAAAGACAAAGTGTCCCATTCCCCTGTACAACTATGCAGCACATTTCTTTTCTCCTGCATTTGTTAGTCATTCATGAGGAACGGCCTGGCCGCCCTCAGCTAGCCTTCCTCTTCATTGCAGTTATGATTTATGCCTTCCTTAAATAATCAAGGGTATGATCATTAGTCAGGGGATGTGCAAGGGGCCAGGGCCTTGGCAGGTCGGTGGACGGCCGTATCTCTTGCCGTGGTTCCCCTGCCATCCGCGGGTTAGAACCAGGATAAGAGATGACTGGAGGTACGCCCCCTCACCTTCCATCAGTGCCCTCTGAGGCATTTGTCAACAAACAAGACAAGGAAGGGGGCTCTGGGATGTGTTGTAAAATGGATTGAGCCAATGACTGGAGAAGAAAGCCCCGGTGGTGACAAACATCTGCAACAGATATTCCCAAGTGGCTGTTTGTACTTTGTTGAAGTTTATTACAGATCGCTCCGTCTTTGTTTGGATCCAGACAGTCAACGGTAACACTTCAGAAATGAACAAATTCCTCAAAATTGCAATAAATCTATGTGCAAAAATGCTCTTGGGAAACCTTGGTCTATTTTGATCTGTGATTCTGTGGCCCCTGGGTTTCACCTCACCACGACCTCCACCGCATGCATACACAATCATTAAAAAATACACACATATACAGACGACAACCACACTGCATGCACAGGAAGTGGAGGGGGTACAAAAGGTCAGAGCTCAAGGAATGCAGCGCTGATGGCCTGGCTGCTTCTATTTACGACTAACTTGGCCTATAAGATGCCTACTTGGGGAACCGACAACTTGGAACCTACTGGAATGGGGGTCGAGAGGGGCAGGGGAGGCGGGGGGGAGGGTATAGAAGCGAAGAGGAATTTTGTTTTTTGTGTTTCTGTGTGCATGTGATGGGGGGTGCTAACAAAGGCCGCGGGTGTTATCCAATTTCTGCATACTGAATCTGTCCAAATCAATGTGATTATCCCTCAGCTATTGCTAATTAGAGTCATTAATACGCAATGCAAGCAGGAAAAGGCACACACTTTCTCTCCCTCACTCCTCCAGCCAATCTCGCCTCTTTCTGGAATGGCTTTTAGGGAACTGAGGCATTTGGAAAAGGTCCGCTGTTGGCCACATTTCAGTCGAGATTCTCATCTGCACATAATTCACTTTCAAAGGGCAGAGGGGGCGGCAAAGAGAATCCTTAATTGCGCCGGCACCATGTACAACATAGACAAATGTTTATATCTCAGCCCTCTAATGAGAAACCAATAACGGATGCAAAAAGCACTCTCTGCCTTTTCTGCCCCCCCCCCCCCCACACCCCCCCACACTCACTCCTTTCCATCCCAACCCAAATACACAGATACACATGCACATGACAATGAAAAACAAGCCTTTTCTGGAGAGCGTCACCTCATTCATCAGTAGCCCTTATGCTCGGAGTCATGCAATACTCCACTCAGGCACTGATGCAGCTATAAATCTGTTTTTATAGAATGTAACATTGCCTATATTTCTCCATTAGGCTGATCCTGTGGTGAGGGCGTTGGGGTGATTCAGATTGTAATGGTCAAGCTTCCGACAGGCTTTTAAATTGCACCACATGGAGGATACATATGCATCCCAGCTACGCAACATTGAGTTCAGACTGTCCACATTTCAATCAAACATACGTGTTGCCTTAATCTTCACAATAAAATGTTTGCGATACTTCAAACATGATTCGAATGTGTTGGGACAAAATAGGAAGTTAGCCTGTTTTACATCAAGTCACCCACATAATACGGTAAAGGCGACAGTAATTCTTTCAAGATGCTTGTTTATGTAATGCCCTTGTGAGTTTTTAGCATCCTCATACAAAATGGATGGCAAGTTACAGGGCAAAGAAAATGAGCAACAACAAACACACAGCCACAAGAGACTATCTTCTCATCTCATCCATCTCCCACCAGTCAGTGCGGTGGTCCGTTGCGGCAGAGCGCCAGTCAGGCCGGTGAATCTCAACGCAGCCTTATCTCCCAGCGGTGGAGGAGGAAACGGAGGTCCTTTAAAAGGGCTGAGGTCATTTCCTCTGCCTCCGGGCTCTGGCAGGAAAAATAAAATGTCTCCATTCGGTCAGCCCTGCTTTATTTCAAATGCAGCCGCTGCCTTTTAAGAGGCCCTTGTGGGCATGGATGGCAAATGAGCGGTTTTGGGTTCCCGCAATCCATTCCCTTCCTCTCTCCCTTTGCCATTCTCAATCCCTCACCCCGTCTGTGATAGATGCCCCAAATCTCTGCTGTATTTCTACAGTAAATGTGAAAGTGTAGAGACAGATATATAGATAGTGCATGAGACCGTGAGAGAAAAACAGAGACAAAAAGGGAAGGAGAAGTGATGTGAGAGTGCGGAGGAGCATGAGAGCGAAAGAAAGAGAGATGAATGCCTCCTCTTACTCACAGCGCTCGACAGTCCTAAAGCCCTTTCACAACTTCCTGTTACCATTTCCCTCTGAACTGGGCTACATCCAAAGCATGTGTGTGTATTTATCGGCACTGTGTGTGTGTGACTGTTGTGTAGCCTTCTGAGAGTACGCATGTGTGCGTGTAGCTGGAAGCCTGTATGTGTGTGTCATAGAGTAAGGTAGGGAGCGAGGGAGTGAGTCAGCGCCGGCAAGATAGAGAGGCTCATTGAAAGGCCTGCGTGGTGCGGCGGTGGAGGAGAGCAGCCAGAACAGGCAGACAGGCAGGCACACATGTTGTGATGTTAGGAAGAGGATTGATAGATCTGTTGCATGGCCACTGCTGCTGCAAGAGCCTAACACACCTCAGGCAGATGGATGAGGAGTGCATGCGGGGTTACAATTAGTGTGTGTGCCCTTTGTGTTTGAGTGCGTGGGAGAGGTCTATTACATGGTCTTGCTGTGTAGTTTTTGTGATGTGGTACTTCAAACCGGGCTTTGCATCGCTTGCACACACTCGTCCGCTGAGGGTAAATGTATAGGTGGATGTATGGCAGCGGGGTAAAAACGTGTGTTCATGTTTACGCGTAGGCGCGTGCTGGTTTATGTCTGCACGCACACTAAGATCCCCAACATCTGACCTGTAAGGAGTAAGCGTCAGTGTTTCTCTGCTTGTCCACAACAGACAGCCACTCCCACGCTCACTATTCCATCTTCCCATCATCTCTTTCATATTCAATTTCATTCTTTTTTTTTTCTCTTTATCATCTTTTTTAAATGCATTTAGCATACTGCCAAATAAAAAAAAAACCCTCTATTTTGCTATAGAAAGGCAGCCTTTAACATTAGACATTTATGTATTAAAGAATATTGAAATTCAAGTATGTAGGTTCAGACATACACATATGCATCCCCAGCTATATCACAATCAAACGTCTTTTGCCAAGAAATATGTCTTAGATGTTGAAATATGGTCATCAAACAACACTTACTCTATGTCTAAAAACTGCAATCGACTTCAAAAAAAGACACCGAGAAATCTAGAAGCCTGTGCTACATGAAATGGTTTTGTAAAATCAACGGGGCTGTTTTCATGCAGTGCTCATGTCAGTATGTAGTGTGCAATATACACACGAGCTGGAAGATTAGTTAGTACACATACGTATGCTTACTGTGTCTCTGCTTTCTCTATACTTGCATTACATTTTTGTGAATTTTAAATGACTATTATCTATCTATCTATATATATATATGACTATTATTATTATTATTATTATCCTGCTGCTAATAAAAATAAAGGATATATTGTACCAATACAGTATAATTACACCATATTGTTAAATTGTCTAAATATGTTTGAGAATTGATTTTACAATATATATATATATATATATAGTCAAACTGAAACAAAATAATCAATAAAAATGAAGAGGAGGGAAACTACAAAAGCAGAGTAGAGAAGTTAGTCAGCGAGTACAAGCTATGTTCCCCTCTTTGTTTGTTTTTGTCCACGGGCTGATTGTCGATCTTTCTCTCTCGCAGAGATGACTGGTCCTGACCTCTTCTCTATCCCATTTTTCTCACGTTGTTTTTGGCAGCACGCTCACTGAGCTGGACTAAACACAAATAACACGGAGGGGGAGGAGAGGAGGTGGAGCAGGAGAAGAGACTAGAGGAGCGGCATGCCCTCCGTGTGATGGTGGCACAGCAGTGATAAGCCGCCGCTCTGACATTTAAACAAGTGTCAGGGTCGGGGGTCAGATGACTGGAAACAATGCGTGACTAGATCAGGGCGATGTGTCGATTTTTCTTTGTTACAGGGAGCGCAGACGCACGCAAGCCCATCAGGCTTCAATACGCCTGCTTGGCTCGTTTATGCTTTGATACCTGCTCACCTCTCAGGAGACTGTGAGATACATATGTGGAGTTGTAGCGGCAGGAATTAGGTTTTTTTTGTGCCGTTTCTCTTCTCCTTTACTTGTCTTTCAAACATCGAAGAAGTGTAATTTTCTCTTCAAGGTTACTCAGTCCGTCTCCTCACGCGCTTACTTCCTCTTTGTACACATCTCCCATCTGTCCATCTCCTTCTCCCTCTGGGTGCAGAGCAGGACTAACCTTTCCACTCGTAAAATACGTCTGCTTATGTTTGCTTTTTGGCATCTCAGCAGCGCTGCATTCCAGAAGGGTGACTTATGGGAAACATTGTCTCCCACACAACACAGTGCTAAGCTGAGCTGATTTTTTTGAGTGTGCTGCGCATAACTCAGTTTAGCTGGACATGGAGAGGGATAACCTTCCGACGAGCCCAGTGGATTTCTTCCATCACAGAAATTGAAAGAGGTTTCCGACTTTTTTTTTCTTTTTCTACCAGCCTCACCTCCCTCAACGCCGTCTTTCTCCTCTTTAATCCGCCCTGTGCTGTGTCCCGGACCTGTAGATACATCCTTTCTTCTTACATGCATCCAGTCTCGTCTCCAATAGCTCATTGGACTGACAAAAAAAGACCCGTCAAGATAATCAACCCTTTTCTTCCTGCCCTCTAACAGGCAGAGGTTTTTTTTCCTCAACATTTTGACCCTGAGCATGCCTGGCAGGATAAACTCAGGTGTGGAGCAGGGTTAAGAAGGCAGCTTCACCTTGGAAGGCCACACTTCAGAGCCCGGGAAACCACAAAAAGCAATTAAAAGTATTGATGGAACTTCAATAGCTCTTAAACAGTGCTGCCAGACACCTCGGGGCAAGTAGCACACTAATCTTTTTTTTTTCTCCCTCATCTCTATAACGCTCCATTCTCTCCCTCTCTTTCACCCTTTCCTTACCGAAGACGAAGCTCGTTTTGATCATCGCCAACTGATTGCACAAAAAAAAAAGAAAGAAAGTAAAGCGTGTGATATGTATTTACAGCCGAGCGAGGCAGGTGGCCGAAGTGAAGATAGAGCCAAGACCCCGAGAAGGTGAGCGTGACAATGATAGCAAATAGTTAATCTAATCCAGACGACCTTGTTAGCCCTGGAGTACGCGCGTATGTTCAAGCATGTAAATGTGTGTAGTGTGTGCGCTGTGCTCAAGGAATAATTTCAAAACGAGCTACTAATGTCATCACTGCATGTGCACACCATTTACTGTGCAGACACTAATGGACCTTTTACAGAAAAACACCAAAAGATTGTCTTCCATATTACGAAACAGGAAGTGGAAGAGGAGACAGGGAGGGGCTGACAGTGGCTGCTTATCCTCCTCTGAAGCAGGGCAGCGACATCTAAGAGCAGGTTGTTTACCCAAAGCCTTCCTGCAGTGTTAAGTCAGCTTCGCGCTAAATCGCTGATTTACGGCGCAAGGCTTCCTCGGCTGATGTCTAAATTTACGGCTTGTACTGCTGTTCACCGTGACGAGACATAGACTTAAAAGTGATAGCACTAAAACAAGATGGGTGTACAAGACATACAAATGAATGACTTACCTTTGCACTGGTTGGTGTTCTTATCCAGAATGGCCTTGGTTGACACTATTTTTCCATACCTGGAAAGACAGAGAAATTAAATTTAGTGTTTTTGACCGACAGACCTCTGACTCTTGGGGCAGTTCACTAAGATTGCCATCCCGTGGTTAAAGTAGATGTCTTATTTCCCCTACTCTCCATTCCATTTAGTTGCAAATAGCAATTTGCAAAATCGCACAAATGTCAAAAGCCATTGGAAAGAGCGATCACTTGAGGTTAATAACATTATGTTTATGGCTGACTTGAAATGAATGTGCAGCCCTCTGACATTTGAGTGACTCACTGAACATTTTCAAAAGGTCTAAAAGCATACAAGCACAGAGAACGGTCTTAAAAGTTAAGTTGTTATAATAGTAGCTAGTACAACATATTACCTTCTGAGTAATTCTTATTACATTGGAAAACAAAAAGCTTAGTCTCTCACCAGTGAGATAACAACAATACTCATTTATTCATTTATTCTGTTGCATAATAATCTGGTTTGAAACAGCATGGAGATTCTGATAAGCCAACATATTTTGGCTATTAATTAGCACTTGAAGGGGTGAACACATTTTCAATATTTACTTGCATTTCTGCAATTTCTATAAACAAAACAAACAGCAAGCATGGAATTTACAATAGAGTCTATTTGGTATCTGTTTCTTTATTTTATTTGTATTTGGATAATTCCTGTTTACAGAATAAGATCTTTAGGTCTAATACAATGTTATTTAAATGTTCAATTGTATGGTTATTACACAATTGATCATCCTTTGCCATTTAAACTTCCTATTTACATTTACATATTTGGTTAATCTTTGGATACTGTCATTTTCATTTTCAATAGTATTTGAATCTGTTTGATTCTGCCTTTTAAATGGAATTATTCTTTCTGATTATGAGAATCTATACATTTTGTCATTTGATATTTTTAAACATATTATTCTTGTACACAGCTGGAAGTACAAGGGTTTGTGTACAATTAGAAGAGCTCATTGACCTTCATTTGTACGGAGGCTGGGTGGAGCTGAACAATGAATCAAAAATGTTTTCAAAATCACAATATGGACTTGTGCAATATCCAAATCCCACGAGGCGCAATATTTGTTAAAAGGCAAAATATGTGTCAGAAAATCATTCTGAATAAAGTATTATGGCGCTGCAGAGGAGTCCCGGCCTTCAAATCGTATTCTATCATCCGAAAAAATATTTATTTGTTACAGATCTGAGCAAACACAAAAAAAACACACACCATGATCATTTTTATACATATTTTAAAAGAACATTAGGCTAATGATTAATGAATGATGAATCATATTGCAATATCAGTCAAAAATAATCGCAATTAGATATTCGTTCAGCCCTAAAGCTGGGGCAATGTTTTCAAGTATATGGCACCAAAAGTAGTAAATAAAGTGAGTACAAGTGATCAACATTGTGCAAAATTGTT